>JBBDGP010000201.1:6407500-6789212 GCA_037952835.1 Lithobates septentrionalis | reverse complement strand
TTTTTGGTTTGGTTTTGGAAAGATTAGGTGATGGATAAAACCTCCATCATGTTTTTGTTGTCTTTGACCAACTGTAGACATTTCCATTCACTTCCTGCTCTGTAGACACAAGTGTTGTAAGGATGGGAGTGCCACTCTAGCTTGTACAGTTCTTCGAAAGATTTTTGTTTTGCAACAGCTAACGTGTTTCAGGGGCTCAGCTCTCCCCCTTCATCAGGGCTAAAAACGAGACAATAGAGAAAAAACAAAAAATGCATTTTCTCTATTGTCTATAGTTTGTAGCCCTGATGAAGGAAGAAGGGCTGATCCCCTAAAATGTGTTGGCTGTTGAAAAACAACATTTTACAAAAAGGACTGTACAAGCCAATGTGGCATTCCAATCATTTCAACACTTTAGTAAACTCTTCCTAGGGTTCAGCAGATTCTAGGATTGCACACCATCCATCAGATTATAACACATCACCATGAGGTTCAGCACTTCTACACCAAAAAATGACTGTAGACACAACAGGAAGTGGGAGAATAACTGTTCCAGTGAGAACTCAAAATATTATATTTCCCCTCACTTTCACTTCCTGTGTATCATGGTAACCCCTTACAACCATAAAAAATTGGCTTGGGTTTAAACCTCTCTCTATTCTCTCCAAAACTAACAAAAGTTTTAGTTTTAGCCAATCTGACAACTGTGGTTTGGTTTTATTTCTTCACACATATCAACAGGAATACATGGGAAATGCATATGTGACCTGTGAACACTAGCTCAGCCATACTTCGGAGTCTGAAGGCCATGTACCCTAATGTTAATTTACCATTAAAACCACAAATTACCTATAGAATGTCATAGCCTCCTAATGCACGCTTTGACGACAATGACAGGGTCAACTACAAAAAATGTCTGGTTTTCACACATAGTACCTTGCTGTCATAGCATCGATATGGGGAGCTGAGACTGTTAAAAAGGACAAATAAACCTTTATTTTAGAAAGCCGAACTTCCCATAACTTATATTTTTCTAAATATTTTCAACCTGTCATAAGGGAAACCTGGAGGCTGCCATGGTTGACCTCTACTGACAATGCCAATTGTCTACCTGTCATGGTAGTGATGCGAGTCAAATGACCTGGAACAAGTATTTCAGATAAGGACATCTTACCGTTTCTGACTTTCCTGTATACTTTTTCTGGGCCAGTGACTCAAAGTACTGAAGCCGGTAGGTCAGCAAAATGGTCAAGGAAGCAGAATTGTCATAAGGCACTTAGTAATTTCGGCTCATATTTCACACGACAAGTTTATTTTAAGACATCAGAACAAATCATTCCCAATCAGGTCCCTAATACTGTTAAAGAAAATACTGCCACAGCCGTCTGGCCCCGTGAAAACCAATTAAGCTGTTTGGTTATCATGCAATAGTTGCCAGAATTCCGCGGGTAATGTTACCTTGTGTCTCTCCTGCTCAGCGGGTTTGTTAGAGGAATTATTTTCACATGTGCAGTCAAACATTCCGAGCGCTTTCTTACAAACAGAAAATTTGCTTTACTTTATAAACACTTTACTCCCACCCTGACTTAACCCATTCTGTTCTCAGGGCACATCGTGTAACTGGATTGAAGAAACCACGCTCACTGGACAAGCTTTAAAAGCAGTAGTAAACAAATACGGGATGAAAGAAGGATTCACACATTAGCCTTACTCTAGATTTAGACTTGATCATTCAAGCAGGTTTATGATGTACGAATGACCTTGGTCCTGGGCCCAGGAACACTGACTGAAAATTTGATTGGACAACATTTCACCAATCTTGGTCTTTTTAAATATACGTAGAACTTCTGCAGCAACAAGATACTGAGAAGCGTCATCATTTAATTTCAATAGAAATGTTCGATTGTTAAAGCTGTTATGAATCAAGGGGTTGTCCATGTCTATGCCCCCTTAGCACAAAAAAAAAAAAAAAGATGAGGAGGTTGTCAAGCCTTTAGTCATCTACAGACATCAGATTTCAGATGGGCACAGACACGTGATCTGGTCACTGAACAGCTGTACACACTCTGGCTGTTTTTATAGGCAGGCTTTGCCGTCCATACAAGTTTATGTGATTGGAGAGGAACATGGATTTGGGTGGGGGACAGCTTTTCAACCTGTGGTCAGAGGCTTTGTGATTTTCATATGATTGAGATAAAAACTCATGGATTGGGTGACTAATACCTTATCCACAAGTGCAAGGAAACCTAGCTATTCCTAGTCTAAAAGCTACCAAACACAGTTAGAATTTCAGCCAATTCAACATGAATCAGCACCACCTGATGAAATAAAAAAAGGCAACTGAACATTTGAATTTTGTCGAAGGAGCCGGGAGGAAAATTGTTGGCCAAACAGTGCCTGCATTTATTCAGATGCGGTTGGTGTTCAGGTATTTTGACAGCCACTGGTTCTGCCAATGGAAGTTCCTCCATCTATGCTGAACAAGAGAAATCTAGGAGGCGTATGACCAGCTTTTAAGGGTAAGTTCACTTTTACACACGTTTCCTAAAGAAGTCCCCAAGTACCACATTAAAATGCTGTGCTTCTTTCCCCAAACAAATGCCCAGATCTTCAACCGTTGACATAATTGTCTTCACCAACTAGTCCTGCAAATGTCAGGCACACCCAGCACTGGATGTGCGGTCCCAGCAATATATGAACGAGCAATCCCAGCCTTTCTCCTCACCTGCATATTTGAAGTCCGCTCGCTCTCTCACTTGTGTAAGTATAGGAGAGTGGACTGTGCATACCCAAGTGGGGATAGAGGCCGGGAGTGCTTGCTCATGGATTTCCGGGGCCACACAACCAGCACTGACAGTAAACAACTCTTCTTTCTATTCTGAAAAAGATCAGCTCAAACTCCACTAAAAACAAGAAAAGGGAATTCCTCTAAATTTACAATGTACCAAGGTCAGCATGGAAGTTTTTCAGGTTTACTCTACAGATTCCACTCCTTGAGCCGACAACCCTTATCCATTCTTTATATGAAGAGAAGAGATTGCATGGCTCTGTATTATGACACTGAGCTGCGTGACTGACAAGAATAGCTGCCCAGCTGCAATATCTTTTTGCAGCTAAAACAATTAGCACATACGTGTTTCCAATGTTTACTTAGCGGTTTGCTTCACACATTTCGTAGGCACAAGGGTTGAGATGTGTATAATTTAAGTTCCTAGGGCTGAACACCCTCTGTAGCCATTAAATGGGGCCCTATTCTCCCTGTTGGATTTTGAACTGATTTTATATTATGAAGAATGGACAATTGGAGTGAAGGCATTCCAAGGCCAGCAGAAAAACCTTAAGGCCCCTTTCACACTTGTGCGACTTCAAAGTTGTGCGATTTTACCACGATTTTGCGGGCACGATTTTACAGCAAATTTGCACGATTTTGCGCGATTTGGGATCAGAACTACTTTGTACGACTTTGCCACAACTTTGACATTAAAACATACATCGTGTGAGACTTTGCTTACAAAGTCATACTGAAATCTTGTCCATATTATTCAGGTACGATTTGCATGCTACTTGAGGGTTTAACATTGAGGTCTATGGAGTACAACTCGCATGGAAGTTGGGACCAAAGTAGTGCAGGGACTACTTTTGAATTCGGCACGACTTAAAGTCGTGCCAATACGAATGGTAGTCATTGAAAATCATGGAGAATGACTTGTCATACGATTTTGCAGTACAAAATTGTGGGACAAGTCGTATAAGTGTAAAAGGGGACTAAAGCAGTATTAAACACCGAACCAAAAATTAATATATTGCATAATATATTTTAGGCTTTTTTTCTTTATTTTCACCTGTTGTTATTTCTTTAAACAGACCAAGCTGTCCTGCAGAAGTAGCAATTAGAGGGTTGAAAAACCCATTTACCACTGGAACGGGGTGCTTACAATGGTCAGCTTTTAATCATTTATGTAAAACCCTTTTCCCCAAAAGAAAAAAAACTGCTTCTGTAACGAAAAAAGTGTTAGCTGAAGATCGGCTTTAATCCATTAGCCAAGTCCATTTAAATATGTTAGTGCATCTTAGGCAGGCCATAGATGTTGCAAATTTCTTAACTGCAACCACGGGTCGCAGGAAAGAAATGTGCACAATTCCCCCATCAACACAGTCAGTACTGACAGGGGAATCCCCCTGCAAAACAATGATCTGCTCCAGGCGGGGGCAGGCGCAAGACAGTGATTATTGCTAGCGACTATAGCAGCTGCTATCGATAATCGCAAGGGAATCTGGCAGGCTGGTTGTACCCAAGTTGATCATTTGGCCAGCTTGGTACATTCAGCCTGTCCATACAGTTTGAATCTCAGCCGATTCCTGCTAAGTCAGCCGAGATTCGAACCGTCTATGGCCGCCCTAACGCTACCCCTTCCCCAGACTGACAATACTGCTGTTCAAAAGGTGTCTTTGTTGCTCCTCCATCCAGAGTGGAGATACCTATATGCCACGTGCACACGATCGGAAATTCCGCCAGGAAAACTCCGATGAGAGCTTTTTGTCAGACCGTGTGTATGCTCCATCAGTCTTTTGCTGGCGGAATTCCAGCCAGCAAAAGATTGAGAGCATGTTCTCCATTTTTTGGTCCGGAAAAGTTCCTATCCGAAAACGCGTTCATCTGTATGCAATTCGGACGCGCAAAAAAACACGCATGCTTGGAAACAATTTGACGCACGCTCGGAAGCATTAAACCATTTTCTCGGCTTGTCATAGTGTTGTACATCACCGTGTTCTTGACGGTCATAAGTTCAGAGAGCTTTTGTGTGACCGTGTGTATGCAAGGCAAGCTTGAGCGGAATTCCGTCGGAAAAACCATCCAAGCTTTTTCTGCCGGAAATTCCAATCATGTGTACGGGGCATAAGCCCCTTTCAGATGGAGCGGAATCCGTGAAGAGGATCCGCCTGCTCAGCAGGGCATTTCTCCGCTGATCCCAGCTAAGCAGGCAGATGACAGTTCCGTGTCCGCTCCACTATGCAGAGCGAACACAGCCCGCTGTTCTCTATGGGGTGGTCGGAAGGGAAACGGACTGTCCATCCATTTCTATCCGATCTGACTGTCATCGGATCCGTCTTAAGCAGACCAGATTGGATGCCGGCGGGTGCCAGCAGACACTGTCCCCCGCATTATAGAGAATAGGTGGTCTGATCGGGTCCACCTGAAAAAACAGACGGTCGGACCCGAATGGTCCTTTGGTGTGAAAGGGGCGAAGACAGGAAGTTTGTTACTGGCAGGTTCAAAAAGTGAAAATAAAGGGGAAAAAAAGCCTAAAGAAAGCGAATGCAAGCCACCACATTTAAAATATTGGTAATCTACAATATATTACATTTTTGTTTTTGATTTTAATACTGCTTTAAAAACTAATGCCCTGTACACACGAACCGAAAATCGGACGACATATCGTCTGACTTTTTTCACTTACTAGTCACAAGTAGAAATTGAATAGGTTACTAAAGTCACGAAAATTCTCGTACGACAGAAAAAATAATAATAATATTAATAATAATTCGGAAGTTATGTCACATGTTGTAGTGTATTTTGGAAAGTACAATGTATTGTATTTTCGGATGACAACTGTACTGACTAAATGAAAATCATACAAGGAAAACTTTCGTGCTTGTCCAATCGAATAATATCAGATGAACTGTCTTAATCGGCTCTCGAAAGCTCTGTACTAACAATCCGATTATCGTACGATCATATCAAAAGCGGTATTTTTCGTCTGATTTTCCAATCGTGTGTACGGGCCATAACTCAACAGGTCACTTTTGAACAGACTGAACCTTTAATACATTCAGCATCTTGTAGTTTTATATATATAGAACGTCTGGTGGATTACCTCATTCGCCCTGCAGAACCTCCGATTTGGCTCTGCTTCTGAGCAAATCTATCAGCCCATAGGAAAAGTATGTTTGAAATATGTCCAGAACAGAAGCAACTAGGTATCTGCTACAAGTACTGCTACAGTCTCTAAAGCAGTATATGGAGAACAATATTTATTCCTTCAAAACAAAGCCAGTTCCATCTGAAAGGGACAGTATAATGTGCTTTCATATATATATATATATATATATATATATATATATATATATATATATATATATATATATATATATATATATATATATATATATATATATACACATATACACACACACACACATATATACATACATACATACACACACACATATACACACACCTAAAAAAAATAGAATATCAAAAAGTTCGTTTATTTCAGTAATTCAATTCAAAAAGTGAAACTCATATTATATAGATTAATTACATACACAGTGATATATTTCAAGCATTTCTTATTTTAAATTTTGACGATTATGGCGTACAGATAGTAAAAACCCAAAATTGAGCATCTCAAAAAATTAGATCACCACATAAGACCAATAGAAAAAAGGATTTTTAATACAGATATGTTGGTTTACTGAAAAGTATTTCCATGTACAGTATAGTATGCACTCATCACTTGGTCGGGGCTCCTTTTGCATGAATTACTGCATCAATGCGGCGTAGTATGGAGGCGATCAGCCTGTGGCACTGCTGAGGTGTTATGGAAGCCCAGGTTTCTTTGATAGTGACCTTCTGCTCATCTGCATTGTTGGGTCTGGTGTCTCTCATCTTCCTCTTGACAATACCCCACAGATTCTCTATGGGGTTTAGGTCAGACGAGTTTGCTGGTCAATCAAGCACAGCGATACCATATTCATTAAACCAGGTATGGGTACTTTTGGCTGTGTGGGCAGGTGCAAAGTCCTGCTGGAAAATGAAATCAGCATCTCCATAAAGCTGGTCAGCAGAGGGAAGCATGAAGTGCTACAGGATTTCCTGGTAGAGGGCTGCGCTGACTTTGGCCTTGATAAAACACAGTGGACCAACACCAGCAGATGACATGGCTCCCCAAATCATCCATGGACTGTGGAAACTTCACACTGGACCCCATGCAACTTGGGTTCTGTGCCTCTCCACACCTTCTCCAGACTCTGGGACCTGGATTTCCAAATGAAATGCAAAATTAACTTGTATCCAAAAAGAGAACTTTGGACCACTTAGCAACAGTCCAGTCCTTTTTCTCCTTAGCTCAGGTAAGACACCTCTGACGTCTCTGGTTCAGGAGTGGCTTGGAATGCGACAGTTGTAGCCCATGTCCTGTATACATCAATGTGCGGTGGCTCTTGAAGACACCAGCCGAAGTTCACTCTTTGTGAATCTCCCCCAACTTCTTAAATGGTCTTTGCTTCACAACCCTCTCAAGGATGTGGTTATCCCTGTTGCTTGTGCACCTTTTTCTACCACACTTTTTCCTTCCACTCAACTTTCAAATAATATGCTTGGATACAGCACTCTGAACAGCCAGCTTCTTTAGCAATGACCTTTTGTGACTTACCCTCCTTGTGGAAGGCGTCAATGACTATTTTCTGGGCAACTGTCAAGTCAGCGGTCTTCCCTATGATTGTGTAACCTACTGAACCAGACTGAGAGACCATTTAAAGGCTCGGGAAACCTTTACAGGTGTTTTGAGTAAATTAGCTGATTAGAGTGTGACACGAAGTCTAAAATATTGAACTTTTTCACAATATTTAAATTTTCTGAGATATTAAATTTTGGGTTTTCACTAGCTGTAATGCCCCGTACACACGGTCGGACTTTGTTCGGACATTCCGACAACAAAATCCAAGGATTTTTTCTGACGGATGTTGGCTCAAACTTGTCTTGCACACACACGGTCACACAAAGTTGTTGGAAAATCCAATCATTCTAAACGCGGTGACGTAAAACACATATGTCGGGACTATAAACGGGGCAGTAGCCAATAGCTTTCATCTCTTTATTTATTCTGAGCATGTGTGGCACTTTGTGCGTCGGATTTGTGTACACACGGTCGGAAATTTCGACAACGGATTTTGTTGTCGGAAAATTTTATCTCCTGCTCTCAAACTTTGTGTGTCGGAAAATCCGATGGAAAATGTGTGATGGAGCCCACACACGGTCGGAATTTCCGACAACAAGGTCCTATCACACATTTTCCGTCGGAAAATCCGACTGTGTGTACAGGGCATAAGCCATAATCATCAAAATGAAAAGAAATAAATCCTTGAAATACATCACCCATTTAATTTTTTTTTTATAGAATTACTGAAATAAATTAAACTTTTTAATGATATCCATTAAATTATTTATATATATATATATATATATATATATATATATATATATATATATATATACACACACACACACACACACACACACACACACACACACACACACCCCGATCAGCTATAATATTAGGACCACTGACAGGTAAAGTGAATATCTCGTTACAATGGCATCTGAAATTTGGTGAGAAGTGTTAGGCAGCAGGTGAACACGTTGTCCATAAAGTTGATGTGGTGAAAGTAGAAAAAAAAAATGGGCATCGCCATTTGTTGTATATGGGGCTGTGAAGCAAATGGTGACCCATGTCTCCCTCCTAGATTGTAAGCTCTAACGAGCAGGGCTCTGATTCCTCCTGTATTGAATTGTATTGTACTTGTACTGTCTGCTCCAATGTTGTAAAGCGCTGAGAAAACTGTCGGCGCTATATAAATCCTGTATAATAATAATGTCCACAGCCAAAAGCTTCTACAATTGTCACTTGCACATCGGAACTGGACTACGGAGCAATGGAAGAAGGTGGCCTGGTCTGATGAATCACATTTCCTTTTACATCATGTGGATGCCTGGGTGCGTGTTTTCATCACTTACCTGGGGAAGAGCTGGCACCAGGACGCGGTACAGGAAGGCAAGTCGGCAGAGGCAGTGTGATGCTTTGGGTAATGTTCTGCTGGAAAACCTTGGGTCCTGACATTCATGTGGATGTTACTTTGGTGTCCATGCCTCAATGGGTCAGGGCTGTTTTTAGAAAAAGGGGGACCATACTCAATATTAGGTGGGTGATCATAATGTTATTGCTGATCGGTGATTATATATATATATATATATATATATATATATATATACACATATATACACACATACTGCCTCTTTGTCTTGTTTTTAAATGTTTCAGACAAATCAAAAATATGGACCGAAAATAGATAAACCTGACTGCAGTTAACACTGACTGTAGCAGTTAATTCGGTTATGAAATGTAGGGGAGTGAATATCCAGATTGCTGCTACACAGCTGTGTCATAGCTAACACATCAGTTCTGAAACGCCAGTGCCACCTACAGGCAAAACAAGGTACTCCACCACACCAACATCCAAAGCTCTGTGCTCAGTGTTCACTATAAACATACCGTATATACTCGAGTATAAGTCGAATTTTTTATCACATTTTTTTGTGCTGAAAGTGCCCCCCTCGACTTATACTTGAGTCAAGCACTTTTCTGCAGCAAAAAATTTCATTTTCCGAACCGACTTTGGGGCCCCGTATCTCAGGGCCACTTGGTGCTAGGAACCCCAAATTTGGTGTGCAAACCCAGTGGAACTGGTAACACAACATATCCAAAGATGAAGTTCCTAGCACTAAGTGGCCCCGAGATACGGGGCCCCAAAATCGGTTCGGAAAATGTCATTCTCTGCTGAAGAAAAGTGCTTGACATTTTCTGAACCGACTTTGGGGCCCCATATCTCAGGGCCACTTAGTGCTAGGAACCCCAAATTTGGTGTGCAAACCCAGTGGAACTGGTAACACAACATATTGAAAGATGAAGTTCCTAGCACCAAGTGGCCCTGAGATACGGGGCCCCAAATCCGGTTCGGAAAATGTCATTCTCTGCTGCAGAAAAGTGCTTGACATTTTCTGAACTGATTTTTGGGGCCCTGTATCTCGGGGCCACTTGGTGCTAGAAACCCCAGCTTTGGGAAATTTGATGGTGTTAGTTCCACTGGGTTTGCACACCAAATTTGGGGTTCCTAGCACTAAGTGGCCCCAAGATACGGGGCCCCAAATTTGGTCAACTGTGTCCATCTGCAGCAATGTCATTTCAGGACCCTTTGGGTTCAGAGACCCCAAATTTTGGCTGCAGCTAGGGGGCTACCGAGTTTGAAGTTCAGGGGACCTATGGCTGCAAATGGGCACAGTGAGGCATGCAAATGGGCACAGTGATGCTGCAAATGGGCATTGTTGACCCTCTTTTCCACTTACAGTAGCTGTGCATTTCTCACCCTCGTCTTATACTCGGGTCAATACGTTTTTCCCATTTTTTTGTAGTAAATTAGGGCCTCGACTTATACTCGGAACGACTTATACTCGAGTATATACGGTACATTTTTTACCTTCTATTCTTAACTGCACACTTTCAGAACAACTTGGGGTCACTTTAAGTTGCCTAGGGCACAAAATGCAACACTTTCTTCTAGCTCCAGGATTCCAGATGAGGAGGACAGTATGTAGTAAGAAGTAGTGTTAATTTTGGCAGCAAATTTAGTTTTAGTCCCATTTTAGTTTTCTGCAATTGTTTTCGTTTTAGTCGTATTTAGTCGACTAAATCTCCAGTACATTTTAGTTGACTAAAATCTATTGGGTGTAATTAAATTGTAATGCATTAGTTAACCTTTCTCTACAATTTCCTAACTCATTATATACTGCTGGAGTGAAAAATCGAATATGTTATTATTTATGGTATTGAGGTATGAACATTCACTACAGACCAGTGTTCATTTTTAAGTCAAATTTCTATTTAGTTTTAGTCATAGTCTTGACTAAAATGCCATTTTAGTTTTAGTCATATTTTAGTCATCTCAATTGTTTTAGTTGCATTTTAGTCGACTAAAATAGTATTCATTTAGTCGACTAAAATGTTTTAGTCAACAAAATTAACACTGGTAAGAAGACGGCTACCCAATTTGTCAGGTTGAGAAAAAACACATCCAGTTGTAAATAGTGCCCCCTTACCCCTTGTTATAACCCTAGAGGATTGATGATTTAGGGGTGGGGTGAGGTCAAGGGCACACTTTTAGGTGGGTTAGAGGGGTAAGTGTTAAAGCGTTAAAGCACCCGCAGGCCAAATCCAGCCCGCCAGGCCATTTCATGTGGCCCTTGCACCTTTCCTGCAGCTGCGGACACCCTCCTAGTCTCAGCCTCCACCTCCTCTCAGCAGTCGGCAGCAGAGAACAAACTCCTCCACCAGATCCTGTGCTTCTTCATGCAGCTGCAGAGAGGCTTGCCTCTACCCCCCCCCCTCACCACCAGCCAGTCGGCAGCAGAGAGGACAGAACTCCTTCTACAGATCATGCTCCTCTCTGTGCAGCTGCAGAACCCCCTCGCCTTCACCTTCCCTGGGTTCAGCATTCTAAAGACTCCAGAAGCTGACTCCAGCCCTCCTCCAGAACCTGCACTTTCTGCTTTCCAGCAGCAGCACAAGAGTAAGGAGGGGTGCGCTGTAATGTAAGAGAGGGTGGGGTGGTCTTGACTTCTGATGTAAGGGGGGTGGGGTGCTCTAGTCATCTAGTCTTACAGATAAAACTGGTCCTTTGAGGGCAATCATAATGCTGATGCAGCCTGTGATGAAATGGTGTTTGACACCCCTGTCCTACAGTGTTGTTGTTTTTTTTCCCTTTAGGGGAGATGTAAATTCTTTAGACCAGGTTTTCAGTGACATTTAATTCACTGGATTTCCAGTGCTGTGAAAGCAAGCTACGTATTGTATTCCCTGTGGACCCAATACAAATACAAAGTGCATTGAATGAGACCACAATGCAGCCCTGGTCATGCTTTACCATATGTTACACACCTTACTGCAATACACAGACACTTAGCAGCACTGGATGTAAGATCCTCACCGCTTTCTGGTGCTTGGGGAGCTGCATGTGCTACGTACAGCCAATACAAGTAAATGGCTGTACATGGCTGTCCTCGGGTAAATGCAGATGGCACATTAGGGGAGAAGCATGTACGCGCATGTGTGGGTAGATGCAGACGCTATCAGCGTTTACCTGAGCGTGCCATTCACTTGTACTGGTAACTGTACCCAAGCGTTCATGTGCATGAGGCCTTGCATTGGTGGCTTCCAATGCTGATCTTTCTGAAAATGCTAGTTGCCTGGCTTTTATGCCGACTCCCTGACTTGGAAGTACACTATGCAGATCAATAAAATCTTGCCAATTATATTGTGAACACCAACACTGACTGCTTTTTATACCACCGTGTGCCTGCAGATCAGTCTGCTTAGGAGTACTTTTGAGTCCATTTAACATTCTATTTCACCCAGCCCTGATAAAGGGGGGATTGTGTGGCCCCCCCGACACACCTTGAATGCTTGCTGTAACTAGGTGGACAATAAAGGTTTTGGACTCCCAATGATTTTTCATTTGGCGCTCTTTTTGACTTATTACACGGAAAGGGAATGGCAGCTTCTGTATTTCTCTGTACATACAGTACATCATTTCTCTATTTTGCAAGCCGCCTGCGTTTCCGCCTGATTTCATAATCCTAAAAGGCCTTCCCAAAATCTAGATCAAAGGCAAAGTATCTCAGTACATTTCCTATGATGTCATTATAGACCCAGCAGCACAGAAAAATCTCCTGCACAGACAACAAATGACTCTAGAGGGCGATCATGAATATATTATTCAAAAGATTCAACAACCGCACAAAAACAGGACAAAAGAAAATGAATTATGACCATGTAATAAGTGCTCCTTAAAGTGATGGTAAAGGTAAAAAATAAACATATCATACTTACCTCCACTGTGCAGCTCGTTTTGCACAGAGTGGCCCCAAACCTGCTCTTCTGGGGTCCCTCGTTGGCTCTCGCAGCTCCTCCCCACATCGGATAACCCCCTCCGAGAAGCACTTCCCCGAGGGGGTTACCTTGCGGGCACACTCCCGAGTCCATCATTCGATGTCCATATCGGCTGAATGCAGGACTCGGCCCCTCCACCGGCACTCGCGTCATTGGATTTGATTGACAGCAGCAGGAGCCAATGGCTGCGCTGCTATCAATTTATTCTTTACAGAGCCAAGAACCCCGGGCAGGGAGGCAGCGCGTCCCCCCCCCCGGTCAGGTTCGAGGGAACAGGTAAGCAAAACGGGGGGCTGGTCACTGACAGGTGTTTTTTTACCTTAATGCATAGGATGCAATAAGGTAAAAAAAAAAAAACACAAAGGTTTACAACCCCTTTAAAGTTAATCACAAAGAAGGGCAACAAAGCTAATAAAGGGTCTGGAGGATCTTAGTTATGAGGAAAGGTTGCGAGCATTGAACTTATTCTCTCTGGAGAAGAGACGCTTGAGAGGGGATATGATTTCAATTTACAAATACTGTACTGGTGACCCCACAATAGGGATAAAACCTTTTCGCAGAAGAGAGTTTAATAAGACTCGTAGCCACTCATTACAATTAGAAGAAAAGAGGTTTAACCTTAAACTACGTAGAGGTTTCTTTACTGTAAGAGCGGCAAGGATGTGGAATTCCCTTCCACAGGCGGTGGTCTCAGCGGGGAGCATTGATAGCTTCAAGAAACTATTAGATAATCACCTGAATGACCGCAACATACAGGGATATATAATGTAATACTGACATATAATCACACACATAGGTTGGACTTGATGGACTTGTGTCTTTTTTCAACCTCACCTACTATGTAACTGGATCGCTGCAGAAAAAATACCTGGACTTAGTCAAAGAAAACAAACATTTTTTTGGAATTGAATTTAGGAAAAATTGTCCTACTAAAAATGTATGGATTTTAGGTGCTACAGGATATGGATTACATACAGTGCCTTGAAAAAGTATGCATACCCCTTGAAATTTTCCACATTTTGCCATGTTACAACCAAAATGGTAAATGTATTTTATTGGGATTTTATGTGATAGACCAACACAAAGTGGCACATCATTGTGAAGAGGAAGGAAAATGATAAATGGTTTTCAAAATTACTTACAAATAAATATGTGAAAAGTGTGATGTGCATTTATATTCAGCCCTCCTTACTAACAATAGGTTTTTCTAGAAGTGAAATTTAAAGTGTAATTCTACTTAAAGCGGAACTTTACCCATAACTTGATAAAAAAATAATGTTCTCTAGCAAGGAACAAACATTCCACATTAATAATTATTCTATCAAAATTAGTGTGTGCTGTACATTGTCTCCATCATTGTTAAGGTTTCTTCTTGATGGAGGCTGACATTTTGCTGAAGCCCAGAGCCCCTTAGCAGCAGTAAATCATAAAATGTAACTAAACATATCGGATTAACGTTTTAAAAAAACTGATCCATTTCTAGAATGCCGGGATTGCTAACTGTCAGATTTCCTTGTGTCCTCAACCAAACTGTCAAAAAAATCAAAATGACTGGTGTCATGACTGATCACATGTGCAGCCCACGGCAGTTGCAGATCAAACAGAAGCAGCTTCCTTGGCTGTAAAGGATAGGAGGGTTTAATCCTGCTTTAAGGCTGTCAGCAGATCAGCCCTTACAAACTCAGCAGTGCCTAAAAATGGAGAGCAACTGAGCATGTGCAGATCAGGGTGAGACAGTGTATTACTGGATTTGAAAAACAGTATAGACACTTATTTTTTATGTCTTACAGAGCTATACCTGCAAAAGGGGCCAGCCTAAAGTGATCTAGCAGGACTTACATTTCAAATACATTCCTGATTAGCCACAAAGGATAGAAAACCAATTTTTGTGTACCAAATGCATTTGCAAACCCAGTTATTACCTTGAAAAAAATAGTAGTGACACCATCACTATGCTGTACACATCCTGCGTGGAGAGCAGAGTTGTAGGAGGGACATAGCAGACTCCACCCACTACAGGCTGCTTGCAGAAAACTACAGGAGGGGGTGGAGACAAGACCAGGTACACGGCACAAGAGAGCAGCAGTGACCGCTCTGTATTACAGGAAGCTCTTACACAGCAGTAACGTTTCACACTGGAATACTGCACAGATCTGAAAGGCATACACCAAGAGAGAATACATAGGACTCTTCTATTTATTAATATTATGGTACTTGTATAGCGCCGTCAATTTACGCAGCGCTTTACATATACATTGTACATTCACATCAGTCCCTACCCTTGAGGAGCTTACAATCTAGTGCCAATTTATACAGAAGCCAATTAACCTACCAGCATATTTAAACTATAATTGCTTATCCAAAAGTTCAGCTTTAAAGTAGTACTGAAGGATACGTGTTTGCACTCACAGCATTAAGCTAAAAATGCCCCAGTAAAATGACAACCCCCCACCTCCTTCCCATCCACAGACACCTATTAGCTGTCGCACGGTGTCACTGCAGGGGCTGATACAGTTTAGTGTCCTACGATTAGCTGCGCGTAGGCAGCCCCATTGAAAGTAATGATAGGCTGCTGGCTCTCATAGCCAATTGCGCTCACTGACATTTAATAATTCATGCTGCAATCACATGCAAGGATTCAGCACAAGTGTGAATGCACGCTAAAAGCCTCCTTAGTGTAGACTAGGGATTGACCGATATCGTTTTTTCTGTGCCAACACAATACCAATATTTTGGCCACCTCTCAGGGTGATATGGTCTGCCGATATTCTGTATATTTAAAAAACAAAATAAAAAATTGTTACACTTTTTTTTTAAATCACCGATATTGCTGTAACGTAAACACCCCTTGTGACAGTAATAGGCAGTGACAGGTACTCTTTATGGAGGGATCAGGGGTCTATAAGACCCCCAAACCCCTCCACTTGAAAGTATTACAAACGTCAAGATCTGCATTTTTGAATACTTTATATTTTTTTAAAACTGGCGTTTAAGATGGCAGCAATCCGGGAGGTGATGTCATGACTTCGCTTCCGAGTTACTAGATCCGAGACGCAAACGAAGCATCGGCTTTTTTCGAGTCTTCAGCCAGTCCGCGGACGTGCCGGCTGGTTTCTCGGGCCTCCCGGTGGGACGGGAGAGCCTGGGCAAGAAGCGGAAGGCAGTGGATGTCCCCTCCCACTGCTTGTAATAACAGCCGTGCAAGTGCTGAGCCGCATCGGTTATTACAATAAAGCCAACCGTCCGCTCAAAAAAACAGTACCGGAGTGATGTATGCAGAAGCATGCATCACTCCAGTAAAACCCCTTGAAGCAATAATCGGTAATATCGGGTATATTTGTGCCCGATGCCGATACTTAAAAAAAAGTAAATATCGGCCGCCTAGAATCGGTCGATCCTTAGTGCAGATATCCAAAATTTAAAGACTACTGCTGCGTACCACCATTTTGGATATGCTATCAGAAGCCCAAGCAGAATCCGAACTCTCTGTCAATCGACACTCTGTAGTATTTCCCCTAAGAGCTCTTTCACAGCAGGGTCAGCTCCGATCAGCAGGGGATCCGTGAGCAGATCTCCTGCTGAATCAGAGCCAAACGGGGCAGTGGCAGTCTATGATTTTTACATCCTTGTCCATTCAGTTTGCGTCCAGTGGACGACCCGTGATAGCTCTATGGGTGGTTGGATATAAATGGACTCTGGTGTCGGTTTACATCAGGCTACCTCCGATCTGTCACGTTTAGGCTAGCAGTGCACCGAATGGAAATTTTGGTGCCGAAACCAAAACTACAGGATGCACAGTTTTTAAAAAATATATATTTTTTATATATAAAATTGTATTATATTCGACTTTTTAATTAATATCATGAATCTCAAAGGAATATGAATATTATTGCCACCTTTAGCACAAGAAAAGCTCAAGAAAAATGTATCCCTTTAAATTCTATGTATTCACACTGTTAGTTTTATGTCTTCACACTGGTCTATTGCGCTTCCGTTGTGGTGTTTAAAATCCTGCTTGCTGCATTTTTGGTCAGTTAAAAAAAAAACTCACCTCCCAGTTAAAATGCATTGAAAACGCAGCAAGAACGCATCGATAACGCACCTGTGTTACATTTTTTTTATGCCGTTTTTGAGTCAAATGACCTATGAAAAACAAACCATAAGCACAGTAAAATCATGATAAAATTGCGGCAAAATCACATGTGTTTTTGGCTTCATTATCGGAAAAATGACAACACCATTTTCAGCCCATATGTTTCGGCCACTGAAATTTCAGGGCCTAGATAAACTGAAAAGGATACAGTCCTTTTACGTTCTTTTTTCCTGGTCAGACTCAGAGGAAGGTAAGTGTGAACCATGGGTGCTCAACCTGTGGCCCTCCAGCTGTTGTGAAACTAAAGTCCCATGAGGCATTGCAAGGCTGACAGTTACAAGTATGACTCCCAAATGCAGAGGCATGATGGTACTTGTAGTTTAGCAACAGCTGGAGGGCCACAGGTTGAGCACCCATGGTGTAAATAAGGGGTCTCAAACTAGCGGCCCTTCAGCTGTTCCCATCATGCCTCTGTCTGTGGGAGTCATGCTTGTAACTGTCAGCCTTGCAATGCCTCATGGGACTTGTAGTTTGGCAACAGCTGGAGGGCTGCCAGCTTGAGACCCCTGGATGGACACAAGTCTGTTTACATCTGACCACCCATAGAGCTTCCCTTTCACATGGGCTGAGGTCCACCCGTCAGTTTATCAGGCAGACCTGATCAGAAAGCCTATGTGAAAGGGAGGGAGTTGTCCTAAGGAAATGGTTTTCCTAAAGTTGACAAATTTACCTAAACTTCAAAGACACATTGCACGTGAAAGTTTTATGGAAAGATAAAAAGCTGAAAGTAAGCATTTCATATACTTGCTCTTTCAAAAATTGGTAAATTGGTGACAGGAACTCTGTAAGAATCCCTCTTGGTGTCAGGACTTCCCTACAGATTTCTGTTGGCCCAACATATTCCATGCAAATTACTGCAAGATTGCAGAAGGAAATGCCTTGATGTTGGCTTTATAAAGCTACAGATTGGTGAACTATAACACTCAACAAACATATCGCAGGAATGTGGGAAAATCATTTTATAACCTCCATGTTTACTCAACACTATCTAGAACATTTATAGCGAGTCACAATTTATAGGACTTCAGTTAAGATTGTCGCTCCAGTGACAACACACATGAAAAGGAAAAAGCAGAGTCGTTACAAGTTCCTGTCATCTCACACACCTGCTATGAACAGCTGTCATAAACAGACATCCTCTGTATTGTAACTGACGAGTGCAGCAGCCGGCACGGTGTAACGATTTCTTATTCTCACACATACAATGGCTGATCACATCCTGCTTTCTAAGGCTTCACACACACTGGACATTAAAATAACTTTAGAAAAACGCCAGTAGCTTTGCAGTGAGTGTTTCAATGTTTTTTAATGTCTTTGCAATAGTGTTTATTAGCGTTTTTTTAGCGATTTTCAGCTGCTTTTTTTTTTTCAATGGATCAAAAACATTAAAAAACGCTGGTGAGCCACGTTTTTTGAGCGTTTATCAGCATTTGGCGGTTTTTGTGGTCAGAAAAACAACTCCTGAACGTGATTTTACGGCGTTCAGAAAACAGCCCATAACTCCCCTGCTGATAAATGTCCAAAAACATGCATGGACACATAGGAGAACATAGAGGGGAGTTTATGGGCTGTTAAAAAAAACAAAAAACGCCCAAACTCCCAAAAACGCCCGTTTATGAGCTTCAGTGTGCATGGAGCCCAATACACAGCTTTCTGCAGAAATGCTCAAACACATGAACAAATAAGACACACAAGTACTCAGCAACAGAATACATACAGCCAGGAAGTTCAACGTATATCTAAAGCCTAAACTTTTGTTAAATTTGTGTCTAGAGGAGGATTTTTTTTTTTTAAGCGGTTTGTCTACCATTGGGGGGAATTCTCTTCACTTTCTGGCCCTTAGATAGAACAGGAAATGAAAAGAAAGCTCTCCAAAGTGAAAAATAATCTCCTCTTAGTTCTCACTGGAATAAGTGTCCCTATTCAAAGATGTACCTTCTATTCCTGTTCTGGTGATATCCAAAATTTTGGACTTTCCCTTATTTTCAGTCCTAGTTATGCCGCATACACACGGCCGGACTTCCTGAAAGAAAAAAAGTCGAATGGGAGCTTTTGGTCGGACATTCTGACCGTGTGTATGCCCCATCGGACTTTTTCTGTCTGCATTTCCAACGGACTCAGATATAGAACATGTTCTAAATCTTTCCGTCGGAAATGCCGACGGAGTTTAGCCCATTGGCAAGTCCGGCCGTGTGTACGCGGCATTAGAGATTGTGAAAATAACGATGAAATTAAATGAAAGAAGGGGATTGGTTGAGACTTTATATGAAGCACAACTAAGGAAAATAGGTATGCAAAGATATGTTTAATGATTCTGAATGGATATACATAGAATCCATGGTAAAATATGTAGCCCTGTGGACAGTAAAAGGCACCCTGACAGTTTATGTAAACAATATTGACATATTTCACAATATATAGTAATAAACGCATTAGTAAAGAATCCATTGTTTTATTATATGGTAAACATAGAGGGTCTTGGAAATGTTAAAAAAAAAAAACTAATGACAAAAATACATAATACTAAAGAATCTCAAAACACACGATTGCAATGGTGTAGCATATGACTGGAGCTCTACGCGTTTCGTGGCTGTTACCAATCAATGGATTCTATGTATATCCATTAGGAATCGTTAAACATATCTTTGCATACCTATTTTCCTTAGTTGTGCTTCATATAAAGTCCCAACCAATCCCCTTCTTTCAATACATATATTAGGGGTGGAGGCAAATGAACGTACCCACTCATTGCCTCATATAAAGTCCCAATTTCTCCTCCTTTCCCTTTTGTAACTATGAAATTAATATGCTGTCATCACAGCAAGTCTTCACATTGTAGGATTTCCCCTCTAATATTTTTCAGGTAATAACCTAAAAAAATGTTGGAGTTTCCCTTACTTTCCATTCAGGTCAGCAAGACAATCATAGAGGGTGAATAACCCTAGCGGCACACAGACAGCAATAGAAACTTGGAGATATTTGCAATACATATTACAGGTATGCAGATTGCAGGGTATAGTTTTTTATATTGCTACAAAATCTTAAACCTCCTATTTCAAATAATGTCAAGCAAAATAATTAAACTTAGAGTAAAAGCCCTGGCACCAAATATTATTTAGGGCCCATTTTAAATTTTAGCTTACCAATTCCTCACATAATTGCTTTTACAGCGGTAAGGAGCATTAGCAAGTAGTAAAAAAAAAAAAAAAAAAAAGTCCCTCTGCATGGTAGGCGTAGAGCTGCAATAAAATTTTACAGTCGAAAGATGTAAATTACTTTGAGTCCAATTAGGGTTTCATGCACTATTTAGCAAATAAAAATAGCATCAGCAGCAGAAAAGTGTGAACAAACCTTAAATTCGAATGGTGCAAACAAACAAAAAGTGTTCTGTCTATACAATATTACTTAGCCAGAAGTTTGTAAACTGCAGGGCTCAGATAGCTTCTATCTGCTGTAGAAAAGCAGTAGGGAGTACACTGACCGCCAGCCAACTTGAGGTTATCTGTAAGCTGTACAAGTCAGGACAAACTGCAGTCTTTCTGCTTTTTACTTTTCCAAACCTCTATCACTCCTCAAAGATCCCCCTACTTCTCCTCCAAATCTCTGTCACTTAAATACACCCCCCCACCCCCTACTTCTCCTCCAAACCTCTGTCACTCCTCAAATACACCCCCCACCCCCTACTTCTCCTCCAAACCCCTGTCACTCCTCAAATACACACCCCACCCCCTACTTCTCCTCCAAACCCCTGTCACTCCTCAAATACACCCCCCACCCCCTACTTCTCCTCCAAACCTCTGCCACCCCTCAAATACACCCCCCACCCCCTACTTCTCCTCCAAACCTCTACCACTCCTCAAATACACCCCCCCACCACCCCCTACTTCTCCTCCAAACCCCTGTCACTCCTCAAATACACACCCCCACCCCCTACTTCTCCTCCAAACCCCTGTCACTCTTCAAATACACCCCCCACCCCCTACTTCTCCTCCAAACCCCTGTCACTCTTCAAATACACCCCCCACCCCCTACTTCTCCTCCAAACCTCTGTCACTCCTCAAATACACCCCCCACCCCCTACTTCTCCTCCAAACCTCTGTCACTCTTCAAATGCACCCCCCACCCCCTACTTCTCCTCCAAACCCCTGTCACTCTTCAAATGCACCCCCACCCCCTACTTCTCCTCCAAACCCCTGTCACTCCTCAAATACACACCCCCACCCCCTACTTCTCCTCCAAACCTCTACCACTCCTCAAATACACCCCCCCACCACCCCCTACTTCTCCTCCAAACCCCTGTCACTCCTCAAATACACACCCCCACCCCCTACTTCTCCTCCAAACCCCTGTCACTCTTCAAATACACCCCCCACCCCCTACTTCTCCTCCAAACCCCTGTCACTCTTCAAATACACCCCCCACCCCCTACTTCTCCTCCAAACCCCTGTCACTCTTCAAATACACCCCCCACCCCCTACTTCTCCTCCAAACCCCTGTCACTCTTCAAATGCACCCCCCACCCCCTACTTCTCCTCCAAACCCCTGTCACTCTTCAAATACACCCCCCCACCCCCTACTTCTCCTCCAAACCCCTGTCACTCCTCAAATACACCCCCCCACCCCCTACTTCTCCTCCAAATCTCTGTCACTCCTCAAAGATCCCCTACTTCTCCTCCAAATCTCTGTCACTTAAATACACACCCCCACCCCCTACTTCTCCTCCAAACCTCTGTCACTCCTCAAATACACCCCCCACCCCCTACTTCTCCTCCAAACCTCTGTCACTCCTCAAATACACCCCCCACCCCCTACTTCTCCTCCAAACCTCTGTCACTCCTCAAATACACCCCCCACCCCCTACTTCTCCGCCAAACCTCTGTCACTCCTCAAATACACCCCCCACCCCCTACTTCTCCTCCAAACCCCTGTCACTCCTCAAATACACCCCCCACCCCCTACTTCTCCTCCAAACCTCTGTCACTCCTCAAATACACCCCCACCCCCTACTTCTCCTCCAAACCCCTGTCACTCCTCAAATACACCCCCCACCCCCTACTTCTCCTCCAAACCCCTGTCACTCCTCAAATACACCCCCCACCCCCTACTTCTCCTCCAAACCTCTGCCACCCCTCAAATACACCCCCCACCCCCTACTTCTCCTCCAAACCTCTGTCACTCCTCAAATACACCCCCCACCCCCTACTTCTCCTCCAAACCTCTGTCACTCCTCAAATACACCCCCCCCCACCCCCTACTTCTCCTCCAAACCTCTGTCACTCCTCAAATACACACCCCCACCCCCTACTTCTCCTCCAAACCTCTGTCACTCCTCAAATACACCCCCCCCCACCCCCTACTTCTCCTCCAAACCTCTGTCACTCCTCAAATACACACCCTCACCCCCTACTTCTCCTCCAAACCTCTGCCACCCCTCAAATACACCCCCCACCCCCTACTTCTCCTCCAAACCTCTGTCACTCCTCAAATACACCCCCCACCCCCTACTTCTCCTCCAAACCTCTGTCACTCCTCAAATACACCCCCTACTTCTCCAAACCTCTGTCATTCCTCAAAGATCCCCCTTCTTCTCCTTTAACCCACTGAACTCTTCAAAAGATTCTCCTACTTCTCCCCGAAAGTGCTATCATTACTTTAACCGCTTGCCGACCGGCTCACGCCGATATACGTCGGCAGAAGGGTATGTACAGGCAGATTAACGTACCTGTACGTTGCCCTTTGAGAAGCAGTTTGCGGGCGTGCGCCCACCATGTCCTCCGTGAGTGTGATTGCAGGTCCCGCGGACTCAATATCCGCGGGGATACCCGCAATCGTTTCATGGTGAGGAAGAACGGGAAAATGCTGATGTAAACAAGCGTTTCCCCGTTCTGCCTAGTGACAGGACACTGATCACAGCTCCCTGTAATCGGGAGCAGTGATCAGTGTCATGTCACACATAGCCACGCCCCCCCTCCAGTTAGAATCACTCCCTAGGACACACACAACCCTTTCACTGCCCCCTAGTGGTTAACCCCTTCACTGCCAGTGTCATTTACACAGGAATCAGTGCATTTGTATAGCACTGATTGCTGTATAAATGACAATGGTCCCAAAAATGTGTCAAAAATGTCCGATGTGTCCGCCATAATGTCGCAGTCCGGATAAAAATCGCAGATTGCCATTACTAGTAAAAAAATAAAAATGCCATAAAAAACTATCCCCCATTGACACTATAACTTTTGCGCAAACCAATCAAAAAGAGCTTATTGCTCTTTTTTTTACCAAAAATATGTAGAAGAATACGTATCGGCTAAACCGAGGAAAAACATTTTTTTTATTTATTTTTAGGGGATATTTATTATAGCAAAAAGTAAAAAATAATGCGTTTTTTTCAAAAATGTTGCTTTTTTTTATAGCGCAAAAAATAAAAACCGCAGAGGTGATCAAATACCATCAAAAGAAAGCTCTATTTGTGAGGAAAAAAAGGACGTCAACTTTGTTTGGGAGCCACGTCGCACGACCGTCCAATTGTCAGTTAAAGCGACGCAGTCCCTACCCTTCTTCCAACCCTCTGCCACCCCTCAAAGATCACCCCTATACTTCTCCAAACCTATATTGTCCCTCAAAGATCCCCCCTACTATAAAATTTCCTCCCCCCCTAAGGCTCCATTCACACCCGAGCGTTTTTTAGCTTGAAGCCTGAAGCTACTAAACACTTGAGGGGAAAAAAATCCATTATTCTCTATGGAGATGGTTCACATCTCCACTCCAGGTCGCCTGAAACTCAAACAAGTTCTGGACCCTTTTTTGTTGCTCGAATCGGGCAGATTTGGGTGTTTTTGGAGCAGGAAGCAGATGACAAAATCTAAAAACATGGCAACAATTGATTAAACAGATGATTATTTTTCCTATTGGCTAATAAAAAAAAACGCCAAAGCTCAAAAACGCCAGAAAATGCTGCATGGAAACCTGCAAAAAAGCGCTATGCTCAGGTGTGAACGGGGCCTTATAGGAAAGGATTATTTCTTGCTTGCACATACATTGTTCTTACGGTCAGGATAGTCACATCTATCCCTGACAGGGACATGTACCCAAATCCCTAGATTCTTCTAGGTCACCTGTACCTTGATTTTTTGCTTTCTTTTCTGAGAATGCCCTGATTCTATTATTATTAGGATCATGAACATCGGCCAGTGTACCCCACTCTGAGGCAGGTCCAGCCCCAAAAAGCATTATCATAGGCAAAGACATTTTCAGCCTCTATTGTCACACCTTGACCACAAGTACATGGCCAACGTTGGCAGTCCCATAAACCCAGGCCCTGGAAATAGAGGGTACAAAATGGCCAGCCTCATTATCAGAGACGTAAATAAAATTTGCACATATATATAAGTATGCAGGAACATAACAATGAGGAAAACTGAATTAAGAATTCAATATATAGTTTAGAACTATAAAACAGAAATTTTTCTTTTGGAAGAACACAGATACATGAGTGACCGAGGCATTCAGAAGGACTGAGAAGGAGAAGTGAGGAGTATAGTCAGAAGAAAAGTACAATGGAGTGGTAGTAAAAGAACATTAGATGTTTAGCTAAAAAGAACAGCTGACTGAGGTTTGAAGGACGAATGAGAAGAAGAACGTGTGTGGAGACATGTTTAGTGTTCATATCATATTCACCGTTTCTGTAACTACAATTGCAAGACTACCAGATCAAAACAAAGTTCATACTTAAAAAGAGCAGGAAAAAGCAGATAAATGTGCAGCAAAGTGCACAAAGGTACTTACACCTAGGAAAGGAGTGAATGATAAGGGCCAGGTGGCACCTGTTCTGAGGTGCAATGCTTGACAAAGAATAACGATGGTAACAGGTGTGGGATAATTACTCAGTTACAACACACCCATCATAATGGCCATTTCCCCACCCCCACCATTATGCACATAACCATCCCCTTCATCTGCTATAATGAAGCACATCCTTTGAGCCAGAGGCCACACAATGTTGGACTTTCATTTATATATTGTAGGTACCATTACCTGCCAGAACGGATGTAACGAGATACTCCCACATAGGTCAATGCATATAATTGCCGGCACACCAGGGGCCTTCAAATTCCAATATAAAAAAGGTATTCGGGCAGTTCACACCACATGCAGTCCAGCATGGGTTTTTTTTCTGTATCAAAAACGCATGGATGGTTACATGGTTTCCAATGGCATAGTTCACACCAGTGCAGTCAGTTCCAGGGCTTTCCAGTTCCAGAAAAAAAACAAAAAAAAAAAAAAAACAGTAGAACATGCTGCAGTTTTACTGTACTGGAACAAGGTAAAACGCATAAAAAACGCACTGGGATGTACTGAAAACACACTAAACCCAAGTACAGTGGGGAAAAAAATAAAAAAATAAAAACAGGAAAAAAGCAACCGGAACGCATCTGGAAAAGCATTAAAAATGCATCAAAAATGCACCGGAACATGTCAAAAACTTATTAAAAACGTGTATGGCTAAATGCATCTGGAGTGTGTTTTTGTGGTGTGAACCAGCCCTTATTCAAAGCAATCACATCCCAAAAAGAAAAGAACCATGTAATATGGTCAGCTTGAGGATCCATCTAAAATGGCTGCATACACTAGCCTTAAAGTAGAACTATAGGCAAACCTTTTTTTTTTTCTATTTTGGATAGAGCAAGGGAGGCTTATAACCCCTGTCAAATTTGTTTTCACCATCTGTGTCCCATTGCAGAGATTTCCCTTCACTTCCTGTTCCATAGCCAAACAGGAAAAGAGAGGAAATCCCTGTAAATCAGGGGAATTCCTTGGGGACCCCAAGGTCATCAACTAGTGTCCCCATTGGAAGATTTCCCCTCTATTACCTTTTTGGGCACAATCCACAATTTGGGTCATTTCTTTTACTTTTAATGATAATGGTAAAAATGACAGATAGAGAGGGTGAATTTCCTTAACATGGGCAAAGATAGCAATGAAAACTGACAGGGGTTCTAATCCCTCTCCACTCTAGCCCAAAAAAAATGTTTTGCTGTAAGCAAGTTAGTTCACACTGGGGAGTTTTCAGATGCTTTAGCGCTAGAAATAGCCTCTACTAAGTGCCTGAAAACTGCCTCCCATTCATTCCAGTGTGTCTTTTCACACTGGGGCAAAAATCAATTTAAATCTTGAATCGAGTTGAGAGGTCAAATCAATTCAAAATTTAAGCAAATCGATTTTTTTAGATTTTTTTTTTTCACCAGGACCGGCGCTGACACCATGCCGGTCCTGAGGAGCTGCGGGCAGGAATTTTTAGGCGAGGCCGCGGCTTCGGCCTAGTCCACGAGGCCGGACGCCGCGGACTAGGCCGAAGCTGCGGCCTCGCCTAAAAACTCCTGCCCGCAGCTCCTCAGGACCGGCACGGTGTCCAAAAAAAAAAATATATATATATATATAGCAATTTTTTTTTTAAAGAAAATCGCCCAGCTCTACTGGGGCGGTGCGCTTGCAGGACGTTTTGAAAAGTCCTGCAAGCAGCATCTTTGGAGCAGGTGCTGCATTTAGCGCTCCCAATATGCCCTGCCCATTAGAATGAATGGGCAGCGCTTTCAAAGCACCTGAAAAGCACATTGAAAGCGCTGCAAAGCAGAAGTTTTTAACCCCTTTTTTGGGGGTTAAAACAGCGCCACCAAAACAGCCCTAAAGCGGCGCTTTAGCGCTAACGGCCGGCACTTTCAGTGTGAAAGCAGCCTTATACTTTAATGAGCATTTCCACTTTTGCTGCCAAATTGGTATAACACCTACTTTATATTTGTTACATGTTTCCATTAACATAGTATAGGGTAAAAAGAAATACATATTTAAAAATTGCAGCTTACTTTTTTGATATGCTCCATTATGGACCCTCAAGTAAGAAAACAAATGCTACATGGTTCTCTTTATTTGTGAAGGGGCTGTGCAGCTTTGTTTACCATAATTAACCCTCTGTGCAGCCAGAAAAAAAGTAGAACTTGTTGCATTTTTCCTGCACTGAACTGTACTGGAACCAGGTAAAACGCATCAAAAATGCACTGAAACGCATCAAAAATGCACTAAATCCCAAGTACAGTGGGGAAAAAAAAACAGGAATAAAAAAGCACCTGGAATGCATCCAGAAAAGCCTTAAAAACACATCAAAAATGCACCGGAACAAGGAAAAATCACATTAACAAACGCATCTGAAACGGATCTGGAGTGTGTTTTTGTGGTGTGAACCAGCCCTTATTCAAAGCGATCACATCCCAGAAAGAAAAAAAAAAAAAAAAAAAAAAAAAAAAAGAGTGCAACGCATTTCATAAAGAAAACAACCATTGGTAAAACAGGTACCCGTTCCCCCTCCCCACTGAAAGGAGTCAAATGTGGAACCGGAGAGGGGGAGGAGGCGCATAAGCAGAAGTTCCACTTTTGAGTGGAACTCCGCTTTAAGGATGAATAATTCCACAGTGCATGCAGCTACAGTGGTTTATTTTAAATATGACTAGGTGCCTAAGTATTTATAAACACTTTAGAGAGACATTGGGGTTGATTTAGGCCCCTTTCACACATGCGGACCGTATGTCCGTATTTCATCCATCCGTTTTCGGATGAAATACGGACATACATGCATCCCTATGGGATAGCGGGTGTCAGCGGATGTACATCCGCAAACACCCGATGTCGTCCGGCTCCGCTCTCGTCCGATTCTGCGGACGGAAGAAAATCCTATTTTTCTATCCGTCTGCAGAGCGGATCGGATGAACACGGACAGACGGTCCGTGTTCCTCCGATCCCCCATAGGGGAGAGCGGAGATCTGACAGGGCGGTCCCTGCACAGTGTGCGGGTCCCGCCCTGTCATCCGCCGGCTCAGCTGGGGAAAACGGAGCGATCCCCGCTGAGCAGCGGATGTTCACGGGGCGGATCAACACGGATCCGTCCCGTGTGAAAGGGGCCTTACTAAAACTGGTGCACAATCTGGTGCAGCTCTGCATAGAAACCAATCCGTTTCCAGGTTTTTTTTTTTTGTCAAAACTTAATTGAACAAGCTGAAGTTAGAAGCCGATTGGCTACAATCCACAGCTGCACCAGATTCTGCACTCTCCAGTTTTAGTAAATCAATACCATTATCACCTTGCCCATTCAGGTGTAAAGCGCAACTCTCAGTCACTTTATACACACCTCTCCGGCATTGTCAATCATATCTTTGTTGAAGCCACCAAAATACCTGATGTCCGAGCTCTGAGGGAGAAGTGATACTGTTCCCTCCACTATACGACAATGCTCAAGCCTAAATGATTGGCTGCTAGGCCCTAGCACTGCATCATACAAGGAAGTACACCATACTGTATATTTGCAATGGTGGCCATAGAAGGAGCATCATGGGGGTTGCATTTACACAGATGACATCACATTGCCTTAAATTGGCCACATTAAAGTGTCTCTTTAATGTCCATAGCCTGACCACATGGTCACTTTACGTTTACAGCAGCATTTTGTTTTTTTTAAACTTGTAGGCAAAAAACTACATTTTTTTTTCAGTGGAGGGGCAAGTTTAAAGTGGTCAGACAGGGCAGGCTTTCTGCAGATTCTGTTACTTTACCCTAAAGGGGCAAGGTGGCAGAATCTCTTTAATGTTTACAGCCTGGTCACAAGTTCATTTTACGTTTAGAGAGATGAGTTTTTGTGACCTACCTGTCCAAGGATCAATGCTGGCATCGTCCTCATCTGGGCCAGTTCTTTACCAGTCTTCGGGTCCCTGGCGCCAGCATGTTTACTAAGGGAAGCTGGCTGTGACTTTTGCTTCTTCACAGCCCATTTTATGCTGTGCTTCGTGAATGGTCCCGCAGTCTTCTGGGACCTGTGATGTGTCCCAGAAGGCTGCAGGCAAACCTCGTGGTGGGCAATCCTCCTGGGTGATCCAAGCAGAATTAGGAGCGGGTGCCTGTCAAAACCAGGTACGCACTCCCTCCCCCCCCCCCCCCCCCCCCAAAAAAAAAGAAAAAAAAAAAAAAAAAAAAAAAAGGTGTCCAACAGGTGGTATAGGAGGGAGGCAGGGGAGGGGTAGCTCTGCATTAAGTAAATAAAACCAAACAGCAGCTAATTACACCTATTAATCAATTTTGAGGTACCAATATCAAGTTATCTGCTCTCAGCTCTGATCTTTGTGTGCTGTTCTATCAGTTAACATGCAATAGCGAAGCACAGTCATCTGGGGCTTACTTAAAGTGACCTTTTTACCAGACCATTCATTTCAATAATTGCATAAGATTATATTGGCATTTATTGTATTTTAAGCATGTTATTTACCCATAAAAGCCTACTATGCATAGACATGCAAAAGCCCCAACTGCTACAGGACGCTACATCATCATATCAGCAGCCCCAGCTGACTCAGAGCTGTTACTCAAGTGATTCTCTATTGCAGGAATCCTCCAACTACGGCCCTCCAGCTGTTGCAGAACTACACATCCCATGAGGCCTTGTAAAACTCGAACATTCACACACATGACTAGGCATGATGAGAATTGTCGTTTCTGAACAACTGGAGGGCCATAGTTTGAAGACCCCTGCTCTATAGTATTCCCCTTTACTTTTCACCCAGCAGCGACAGAAAAGATTATGTAGGGAGGTAAAGACAGAAGCAGAGGAGCTGGGTCAGCACAGAGAATAATTTGACACTCCCAGAAGAAGGGGACTATGCTAGGAAATTGAGTCTCCTGTTATAGTCACATTTTCCTGCAAGTACAGAGGTACATTGCAAGTGAATAAAAATCAATTATGGAAAAGAACAAAAAACATTTTCAACTAAGCATTTAAAAGAAATACTTTTTTTGTGCTAACTGCAGTTTTTAAAGTTAGTTAGAGGATCTCCTTAAAACGCTTGGAATTGTCATTTCAACCTTTTTTCATTGGGAAGATTATTTCAAACAATTGTATCTATTTGTAGTTTCTACTTCGGGCAATTTAGTTTTTACATGTGACCAATAGCTCCTTGTTAAGTAATGTTGAAGATTGCAGTGACCTTGAACTAGCAACAAAATTTGGATTTAGGCCGGCCATAGATGGATTGTGCAGAACTGTTCAAGATTCAGTCCATCTATGGGCAGCCTGGTTGTACTGAAGTCAATCCATTGATTGACTTCAGTACAACCAGCCTGTGAGGCACCAGCAGCAATCATTGTGTTCTGCCAGCTGGGAAGGCTCCCCACTGGCAGAACACAATTGCGCTGCTGGTGGGATTCCCCCCCCCCCCCATCAACACTGACTGTGTTGATTGGGGAATCAAGCAATTTTCTTTCCTGCAACACATGGTTGCAGGAAATAAAATTGTATCATCTATGGCTTGCTTTACAGAAGTGGATGGAGAGAGGAATTCTTTTTGTTGCCATGTGTTACTAGTGGGAAATTAACTCTCTCCATTTGTCCTGTTTAGCATTATCATAGAAAGTGCAAGTAAAAGAAAACCCCAAATTTTGGGCTGTCCCCAAAAAAGTAAGAGGGGAAATCTTCCAATGTTGACACTAGTTCTGGTGAGCTGGGGGTCCCCAAGGAATTTCCTTAATTTGCAGGGAATTCCTCTCACTTCCTGGTGTGACTATGGGACAGGAAGTGAAGGGAAATCTCCAAAATGGACCACAGATGGCAAAAAAAAAAAAAAAAAAAAAAAAAAAACCTGACAGGGGTTATAACCCTCCCTACCCTATCCAAAAATGAAAAAAAAAAAACGTTTTGCCTATAGTTCTACTTTAAATACAGCTAGCGTTTTTAAACTACAGTTTCAGTAACCCACTGCATTAGTGCAGACATTTAAAAAAGAAAACATCTCAGCAGTTTTATAATAGAACCTTTGCTTAGTTCAGAATTTAATTTCTGTTAGCAAATGAAGCCATCATACCTCAGCAAAATCCAATGACATATTAAATACAGTATGCTTGGCCAAGGGTCAATGTGCAGCAAAATCAGAGGAGATTCTCAGTGTTACAGAATCATTTTAAATGTTTCTCAACTCCTAGAGCAAGAATATTGCTACTTTGGCCCTAGGCAAAGTAATAGCTTTACCCAACCAGTGGCTAATAACAAGCTGAAGTTCGGGTGCTCCTTTTACTATTGCCTGAACATAAATTTACTCACAAATGATCCAGAATTCCGCACTCCACCCTCTTTACGCACAGAAAGTAATGAGGTTTCGGTGTCCCTAAAAAACAGATATATTACAAAGCAGATCTCACAACTCTCACTTTTGCATGTTACCACGGATTCCCCCTTTTGGGTCTTTATGGAACTTCCAAAGTGCGATACCATTTTAATTACTGTTTGATTTAGGCTTCAATATTCTACACGGCCACCCACTTTAGGCCCTTTGAAGCTTTATAGCTTGAAAATACGGGACTAGATCAGCACATTAATGTCAACTTTCCTGCCTCATTGCTGATCATCAATAATCCGCTATTCCCCAACCAGACTGGCAAACCCTTGGTCCTTTGCTTGTTGGTTGTCATTACTACTCTCACATACACCATTTCCTTACTTTATGCCACTTTCCTGAGTGGTAGGCCCTGTGAGAACATGAAGCCCCTCAAACAGAATATTACAAATACCTCAAGATCAAACACTGGATCTCCATCCTCACTGGAAACTAAATCTCTTTGACCACGTTTGCTTTAATCCTCTGGGGTCTCCCTGAGTTTTATCTCTCCTATACTCTACTTAGAATACCGTATATACTCGAGTATAAGTCGAGTTTTTCAGCACATTTTTTTGTGCTGAAAGTGCCCCCCTCGACTTATACTCGAGTCAAGCACTTTTCGGCAGCAAACAATTTCATTTTCTGAACCGACTTTGGGGCCCCGTATCTCAGGGCCACTTGGTGCTAGGAACCCCAAATTTGGTGTGAAAACCCAGTGGAACTGGTACCACAACATATTCAAAGCTGGAGTTCCTAGCACCAAGTGGCCCTGAGATACGGGGCCCCAAAATCTGTTCAGAAAATGTCATTCTCTACTGCAGAAAAGTGCTTGACATTTTCTGAACCGAATTTGGGGCCCCGTATCTCAGGGCCACTTGGTTCTAGGAATCCCAAATTTGGTGTGCAAACCCAGTGGACCTGGTACCATAACATATCCCAAGCTGGGGTTCCTAGCACCAAGTGGCCCCGAGATAAGGGGCCCCAAAATAGGTTCGGAAAATGTCATTCTCTGCTGCAGAAAAGTGCTTGACATTTTCTGAACCGATATTTGGGGCCCTGTATCTCGGAGCCACTTGGTGCTAGAAATCCCAGCTTTGGATATTTTATGGTGCTAGTTCCACTGGGTTTGCACACCAAATTTGGGGTTCCTAGCACTAAGTGGCCCCGAGATACGGGGCCCCAAAGTCGGTCAACTGTGTGCATCTGCAGCAATGTCATTTTGGGACACTTTGGGTTCAGAGACCCCAAATTTTGGCTGCAGCTAGGGGGCATCTAGGAACACTTAACTACCGAGTTTGAAGTTCGGGGGACCTATGGCTGCAAATGGGCACAGTGAGGCATGCAAATGGGCACAGTGAGGCTGCAAATGGGCATTGTTGACCCTCTTTTCCACTTACAGTAGCTGTGCATTTCTCACCCTCGTCTTATACTCGGGTCAATAAGTTTTTCCCATTTTTTTTGTGGTAAATTGGGGCCCCGACTTATACGAGTATATACGGTACTTGGTCGCCCTCTCCCTCCTCACATTTGTCAAGAATTGGGAACAAGGTTAGAAGAATTCTGAAGCAACACAGGATTAGAGTTAGATCTGGTCTAAGAAATCCAAATGCTTTTTTGAAGCAGCTATATTAGGGTCAGCTTACGAGTTCCTTTTTCTGTGGTTTTCTCTACCTGCACGCATAGCAAAAGCTGTACCATCTTATAGTGACAGATGATTTAGGAAAGGTTGTCACAAAAGTAATGTCTTACATAAATGGTGGTCCTGTCCGAAACAAATTCTATTTTGGTCCAGGAACTTTGGCCCACAGTTCACACTTCACACCTTGTTTTATATTATCGAAGGACCGCTGGATAGCCTTCCTAATCAAGACTATTCCAGGACTCACTACCTCCCCGCAAAAACTAGACATTTTTCTCTTTCTAGCTTCCAAACACACTACTGTAAAAGCCTGGAAAAAAAAACTTGATTTCATAAGGAGCACATGAGAATACACTGCTCATTAATGAGAAACTACCCAGTGTTCTTATCAATTCACAACTGAAATGTCTAGAAATTTGGGAACTCATACAAAAGTTCTTCCTTCTCCGATACCCCCTAGCGTAAGCTTGCTTATAAATGCCATGCCTCGCTCTTAGGCTGCATTCACACCTGTGTATTGTTTTCAGGCAGAAAGTCGCGTGATTTTTACACAGGTCAAAAGGTCACCAATGTAAAAAGCAGAAAAAAAACGCTCAAATCTGCCCAAATTGAGCTACAAAAAAAAAAAAAAAGCTCCAGAACTTTAAGCTTCAGGCATTTTTGAGTGGAGCTGTGAACCATCTCCATAGAGAATAATTGATTCTCCATCAGCGTTTTGGAGCTTCAGGCTTCAAGCTCCAAAACGCTGAGATGTGAATGAGGCCTCAGACTTTGAAGGATACCTTCCCCTTTATCTAATTTGCACCTCTCCCATTCCTGTACACCCCCCAATCCCCACTGCTCTCCACTCTTCCACCCAGGTCTTAATGCAGATCACCAAACAAGTTTTAGGTTTATAGTTTTGGATATTGCATGGATTTTAATAGTGATTTCTTCATAGCTTTAATTATTTCATTGCTCCCTTTGTTGGTCACCAGCTCCTAAATATTCTGCAATTCTGTGATGTCCAGTCATAGTTCATTTTCCACAATGTAATGGTAAGATCCCATGCAGTTGCTACTCTATGTCACAGCTGCTGTGGTCAGTCTACACAATTAAACCACAGTCCATTCATACTTGGCGAGTTATGCGCAGTTGTGTGAATGACTGAGCACAGGCCTGTACTGATCAGCTGTGACGCCATCAATAGCAGAGGCCAAAAATGTGTTCTTGGTTAGTAGCCTATACTGCACTAGGGGCATGAAAGAGAACCTGGGTGGAAGCAACTACCTAAAAATCGTTCTTCCTTAAAGTATAGCTAAATGCAAAACTTTCTTTTACATTTGACTGAATGGAGTGGGTATTGGTTAGAACAAAGGTCAGGTTTTTATTGCTGTCTGCGTCCTCATTAGGGAGATTTTTCTCTAATTGCCCTTGATCACAAATGTCAATGGGAAAAAAAGTGAGGGTAAATCCAAAATGTTGATTTGCCACTTGAACAGGAATAAAGCAAAAATCTTCCAGAAGGGACACGTATTCCCATGACAACTTTCCTAAAAGGGATTTCCCTCAAAATTGGAAAGGTATCCTCTTGCTTCCTGTTTAATCTACAAGGCAGGAAGTGAAAGAAAGCTTTCTAGCAAGACACAGATGGGGGAAAAAAAAAAAATGGGAGTTTTAACCCTCCCCATTCTATCCACAAAACAGTCTTGACTTTAGATCAACTTTAAGATGGACAAATCGAGACCTCAACTGTGAAAGAAGGGTCTCGTAGCAACCGCTTATAGTTTAAGACAGTGTTTCTCAACTCCAGTCCTCAAGGCGCCACAACAGGTCATGTTTTCAGGCTCTCCAATTATTTTGCACAGGTGATTTACTGTAATCAGTTTCACTGCCTTAGTAATTACCACAGCCGTTTCATCTGAGGGAAATCCTGAAAACATGACCCATTGGTGCCCCTTGAGGACTGGAGTTGAGAAACACTGGTTTAAGATACACTCCCAGGTATTATATAAGCAGCTTTTCATTTTTATTTTCAACCTCCAATAAACTGAAGAGGTATGACACTGCATAGGTGACCAATACATAGAAAACCCATCATATACCCACGGCTGGTCCAGAGGAAGGCAATAAAAAACAAACAATCAAGCACGATCCAATTTGCCCCAGCGGGGGGGGGGGGGGGGGGGAATCCTTCCTGATCCCCCAGGAGCATCCAGCTCTTTTTTAAAACAATCTACTGAACTGGCCAGGACTAGTTCTTGAGGGAGTCTATTCACATTTTCACAGCTCTTACTGTGCAGAAGGCTAACTGTATTTGGAGATTAAATCGCTTTTCCTCTAGACGTAAAGACTGCCCCCTTGTCCTCTGTGACGATCTTAAAGTGAATAACTCAACAGCAAAATTTAATATATGGACCACTTATGTATTTATACATGTTGATCCTAAACCCCTTAATCTCCTCTTCTCAAGAAAGAATAAATTCAGTTCCTCTAATCTATCGTCATAGCTGAGCACCTCCATGCCTCTTATCGGTTTGGTTGCCCTTCTCTGCACTTTTTCCAGTTCCCTGATATCCTTTTTGTGAACTGGTGCCCAAAACTGAACTGTATATTCCAGATGAGGTCTTACTAAATGATTTGTACAGGGGTAAAAAAATCTCTCTCACTTTCTGGAGTCTATACTTTTAGCTTAAGAAACTGCTGCTTGGCATTGCAAGCTATTATTACATCTATGATCTACCAGAACACCCAGATCCTTTACCACCACTGACTCTCCTCGCTCTTCTCCTCCTAGGATGTATGACACATGCATGTTTTTAAGCCCCCCTAATTGCCCAATTAAACAGTGCATTGAGGTTGGCTTGTAAATTGGGCTGTGGAAGGGGCAGGAGCAGGTAGCTCAGGATCTCAGGAGGTCCGCTGAGAGGCTGAGCCAGGTGCCAGTCCAGAGTCCCGAATGGATCCCAACCATATGGTCATGATATTTCCCCAGCCTGGATCGGCTCTGTGACAGCCTGCTGTCATCTAAAAATGGGTTACAGGAGTGCAGAACAAACTGCACTCCTTTGATCCACAGCCAAAACGAGCTGAACTTCTCCTTTAACCACTACTCTCTCAATTTGTTTTTTTTAGCCACATTTCGGTCCTCCTGCAAACTGAATTGTCCAAGCCTGTAGACTTGGTCTTTTAATCACACCGCATTCCTGTGCTATTCATATGTGATTAAGTGCACTGCGATTTGAGCCCATTCATTTTGAATGGGCTCATCTCACTGCACTGCACGAAAGTGCAGGCATCTTTTTTGGAGCCACACTGCAACCAGATCGCATGGTCATTTTGTTCCATATGATACAGTGCAGGCAAACCTCTCTGCGTTTGTGATGCATTTGGGGTGTGAACTTTGTATTGACACCTGCAGCGGAACACAAACACAGTGCGATTGCAATGTAGTGTGGGAAACATGCAGGGATTGCTGCATTTCCTGCACCGCATGTGTGTGAACCTAGGTTTACAAGTCAACTGAGCCAAGTGGAACATGAAAGGTCTAACACCCATTGCATCCTTTCAGAGCAGAAGCCGTAGCTGCCCAAATACAATGGAGATTTCTCCATCCATGTGGTTTGGTGTGGATGGGGGAATCGATCGAGCGATTGTCTCTCATGGGCTGAATGTCCAAAATTCAAGCAATCTATGCTCAGCTTCAGTTCTGAGCTGAAGATAGGCCACGTTTTCCAAAAATGTTACGAAGAGTGATATTAGGGCAGTAAATTCAATGCATAAATTGGTATGCATATCACATTATTACTTAGGTATATACAACGTGTAGCACTTCATTTGATCCTAAATACTGAGCAATGTCCAGTTATAGTTCAGGGATATCTATTTTAAATGTCCATAATCTACATGCACATGCAAATTTCTATAACAACAACCTGGCCCTTCAACAATTTAAGAACCTATAAATCTAATAACTGGCTCCTGCTCAATTAACCCCCTAGTGAGCGGGTTTCTGGGAAGATAGAACTAAACCGTAATACTGGGGCGTGTATGGTTTCATATATGCTGCAAAGAGCTACATACATATAGTAGCTGCTGCATGAACACAGGAAATAAAAACCCAGTTATTACATTTTTTCAGCTGGCATTTAGCATCGGAAAAAAAACAAAAAACTGTGCACTTGGCTGCTACAGCTTACAGAACTGTCCTTGTAGAGCTAAAAATTCCTAAATATTTTTTTGCCTTTCTTGCTTCATAAGCCAGAGAGGAGCTTCCTGCTGCTTCTCATGATAACCATACAATAGGATGCTAGAAGACAACACTGCTGGATGCTTATCTGCAGAAGAGGAAGTGAGGAGAGCAGAAAATTGCTTCCTCGGCTGGGTAGCGCAGATCAAATGTATATATAGATGGACACCCTGTGTCTTTGTTTATATCTGCTTTAGGTCTACAGCCTTCATTGTGATGCCAAATATTTCTTACATAGCTGCAATAATGAATAACTAAAATAAACTAGTTTTCATTCATTCAGATTCAGGGTGTCAACACAACCAATAATATACAGTAATATGTGCTATTAGAACAAATCACTGACAAAGGGAGGTCTGATAAATTGATGACCAAAGCAGGCCAATCACAGGGATCAGATTGACAATGCACCTTTTTCTATGCACCTTTGTACTCCTGGATAACAGGAGTACACATATGCTTCTCCTTACCCTGCAGGGCCCATTTGTAACCACTTCTCCTCCCATACCTAATAAAGCTGAGCAGTTTTGAACCAGGAAAAAAAAAAAATGTGTTGGTAGAATTCCCTGTCCAAAAACATAAAGAAGCAGAGAACAAAGACATAACATTTAAGGAGCGTCATCACCTGCGTTGCATATCTATATAGTACTGTATGTTGTTTTCCTTATTCAAAAGATGTTAGGCATTTTATTCAGTGAGGTTTTCATCTTTCGATTTTAAAACAAAAACTTGCCTTTGATTTTGACTAAATTCGAATCTAGTAAAAGTAGACTGGAGTGCTTCTAGTTTAGTAAAGCTGGCCATAGACGGTTCAACAGGGACCAGCCGATATTCCAATCATGTATGGGAAGGCTTACTGTACCCAAGTTGATCGACTGATCAACCAGCATGTCAGATTTTTCATGCGATTAATTCCAGCAGCTTTAGCCGCTAGCAACAGTCACTGTGTGTTCTCCCAGCCGGGACAGCTCCCAACACCGGGAGAACACAATAGCTCAGCGGGAGGGATTCCCCCATCAACACTGACTGTGTTGATGGGGGAGTAGAAGGATTTTTCTCAAGGTTAACAACCTTGGTTGCAGGAAAGAAAATCAAATCATCTATGGCCACTGACACCAATGATGGGGCACCAATTCTCCCACTGACACCAACGATGGGGCACTATTCCTCCCGCTGATACCGATGATTGGGCACTATTCCTCCCAGTGATGCCGATGATGGGGCACTATTCCTCCCAGTGACACCAACGATGGGGCACTATTCCTCCCAGTAACACCAACGATGGGGCACTATTCCTCCCAGTAACACCAACGATGGGGCACTATTCCTCCCATGGATACTAACAATGGCACACTATTCCCCCCACTGACACCAATGATGGGGCACTATTCCTCCCACTGATACCAATGATGGAGCACTATTCCTTCAACTGACACCAATGATGGGGCACTATTCCTCCCACTGATACCAATGATGGAGCACTATTCCTTCAACTGACACCAATGATGGGGCACTATTCCTCCCGCTGACACCAATGATGGGGCACTATTCCTCCCGCTGACACCAATGACGGGGCACTATTCCTCCCGCTGACACCAATGACGGGGCACTATTTCTCCCACTGATACGAATGATGGGGCACTGTCCCTTCAACTGACACCAATGACGGGGCACTAATCCTACCACTGACATCAATGATGGGGCACTATTCCTCCCAGTGACACCAATGATGGGGCACCATTTCTCCCACTGCTACTAATGATGGGGCACTATTCCTTCAACTGACACCAGTAACAGGGCACTAAACCTTCCACTGACACAAATAATGTGGCACTATTCCTCCCATGGATACCAACAATGGGGCACTATTACTTCCCCTAATACCAACCATTGTTTACTCCCACTGATGCCAGGATATTTTCTTCCCCCACTGGACACAGTCTGCACCCCCCCCCCCCCCCCCCCAAAGTTTGAAGGACAGTAAACTGGCCCTTTGTTTAGAAAGTTTGGAGGTCCCTGCTATAAACCATGCAGGGAATTCTACCGGGTGCAACAATACACCATGAAAGGTGCTCTCCCAGGTACCACTGCATGTCATAAAAAGAGTACCCTTCTGGCTGTCTCAGTACACCATGAAAAGTGCTCTCCTGGCTGCCACAGTATACCATGCATGTAATTGTTCTGGGTGAAACAATAATTCATAAAGGGTGTTCTCCAAGATGCCATTGCAGGGTATTCTTCTGGGTGCCACAGTATACCATGAAAAATGCTCTCCTGGGTGCCGCAGTATACCATGCAGGGTGTATTTCTGGGTGCCACAATATTCTAGGCAGCAAGATAGTATGCCGGGTACATTCCTAGCTGCCTCTGAATACCATGCGTGGTACTCTGCTGGATGCCACAGTACACCAAGCAGGGCACTCTCCTGGGTGCCACAAAATTCCATGTAGCATACCATTTTTGGGTTGCACAGTGCACCATGCAGGGTACTCTCCTGGGTGCCACAAAATTCCATGTAGCATACCATTTTTGGGTTGCACAGTGCACCATGCAGGGTACTCTCCTGGGTGCCACAATACACACAGCTAGATAATCTTCTGGGTTCCACAGGACACCATGCAGAGTGCTCCCCTAAATGCCCCAGTACACCATGCAGGGTACTCATGTGTCACACCTGGAATGATGAAGAAGTTGGCAGAATGCTCAGCACATGATTGCTATGCGTGGAATTATGACATTTTGGGGCTGACATTTCTGGTATGTTTAATGACCAATCAGTGCAAAAGAGAGATGATGCTGAAAATGTGCATAAGGCAGAAAGCCACGCTGCCTACGTTTTTTACAGCTGCAGAACCAGTAACGTATTGTCATACCTTACTGGTTATACTGTTCTCATTTTCCTAATCAAATAATCATATCACTTATACAAGAAATGAATCAGCTACTCACCATTTGGAGCTTGGCAGAGAAGCAGTCCAGGAACGCTGTTATTTAGTCATCCAGCCCTGGGAGAGGACAGATATAGGAGGTTACAGTGTCTCACCAGTGGGGAAAAATATATTCTTAAATTAAATTAATACTTTATAAAAGATCTAGACAACATGATACTGTAAGGTAAGGCACTGTTATGGGCTCACCATAGAGATGAAGTACACAAATGATTGTCATTCCTACCATATAGGGAGAGTATAATCTTTAGGCGTGGGTTTCAAGTTCAAACTTCAGTTTCAGAATGATTGGGCTTCGTATGGTTTGACTTTCATTTTCACAACACCCAAATGACAAATGAATGGCATACATGCATGCAATAGAGATCAATGGGAAGCTGGATACTAATGGCAAAGGAGGCAATCGGTTTTACAGCTAAACTCAAGGCAAACAGCTAAATATAAATATAAAGAACATATATGGAAGCCGATTTAGCTTACCAAATGATTTGTATTTTAGTCCTTTCAAACCAGAGATTTACACAACTCAGCCAGGAAAGTCACAAGCCTTCTTCCTCTGTGGTTAAGCAACACAGCCCGGCCACTTCCCACCCTCAGCCTGTGACTGATCAGTGAAGGAGCAGTAGTACACTGGATGAGGTCATCCCTCTGCTCCTCTCTTTTCTCATCAACATTTGTGCAATGTAGCACATCTGACTAGCTCTTAGTACTGCCTCTCACTGTCCCAGGCTGAGAGGAGCTGTGCGGGGGTTTACCGAAACTGATATGCAGTAGCAGTATTTAAAAGAACATGTAGTTCAGCTTTAAATGGCCCTCAGAAAAAGTACTTACAGTTCAATTATAACAGGGGATTATGGGAATGAATGCAGATGTAGCATCCTCCAGGTACATCCTTATAAAAAAAGAAAGAAATTAGGGCTGTGCCCACAAAATATATATTGAGAGGTCTGTGAAATTTGACATATTGGCCAGTGCATAACACCGATTATGAAAGAAATATAGGTCCATTCCTGAAACTTTCCAAAAGTGCCTGGCTGGAAGCCTACTAATTTCTCCCACAACATGTTTCTTTCAAAAGCTAAACTCTGAGCAAAGAAAAAAAAATTGGTGATGTAAATGCATGCCAGCAAATTGCACTTCTGGACAGCCATTGATAGGAAGCCAATACGTGGATTGATCTGTTGGAGGGTTCCAGGTGAGGCCAGTGAAATGAAGTACAACCAAACTTAGATCAGTGATGCAAGTTCCTGTTTTAGGATGCTCTAAACCAGAGTTCCGTAAAACCCAATGGTTCTTCTAGAGCAGGGGTGTCAAACTAAATTTCATTGCGGGCCGCATCAGCATTATGGTTGCCCTCAAAGGGTCAGATGTAGCTGTAAGACTAGATGTCCACAGCACACCACTCGCCCTTATAATCAGATGTCAAGCCCCCCTTCCCTTACATCACAGTGTGACCCTTTACCTTGTGCTGCTGCTGGGAAGAAGCTGGGAGCAGACCTGGGAAACAGAAAGTGCAGGGTCTGGAGGAGGACCAGGAGTGCTGGAGTCAGCTGCCGGAGTTTGCTAAATGCTGAGACCAGGGGAGGCAGAGATGAGGGGGTGTTGCAGCTGCACGGAGAAGGGCAGGACCTGGTGGAGAAGTTCTGTCCTCCTCTCTGCTTCAGACTGCTGAGACAAGGTAGGGGACGAGATAAGGGGAGTTCCGCAGCTACCTGAGAGGTGCGAGGGCCACATGATTTGGCCTGCAGGCCTCGTGTTTGACAAATGTGCTGTAGAGGTTGCTAGGGGTTCCTTGAGCAATGAGTAATTCCTGCCTCTCAGGTGAGTTTTTTTTAGCGGGTTTATATGGGAGGTTAGCGTCTTTGGTGGGCCACAGAATGGGCCCATTGAGGTTTTAAGGTGTGATATCTTCAGCAGTGGGTCACATCTTGCCACAGTAGTTTTTATTTGGGCCATCTGTAGGGGGTTCCTTTTGGGGGATTGCTCTGGTCCAGCCCCCTGAGTCGGCACCCTCTACCCCGTCCATTCACATTAGGTGTGCGGGGGGGGGGGGGAGGGTAATTGTTATCAGAGCTGGGTTTGGGGGGAGGGTGGTTTAGGGGATACTCTATATTGGGTGGATGTACGTGGGGGGTGTTGGCTTGTAGGGGGACCAGCTTTTTACATTTCAATAAACTTGATAGGTTACTCTAGGTGTGATATATCCTTTGTGTTGTGCAGCAGTGATCTTTTTAGCCATCTGTAAAAGGGATTACTTCCCAGTGACCACAAATGCAAGGGGCATTCTTCCCACTGACCACTGCACTAATGTACTGTGAGCTGTATACAGTACAGGGTAATTATTAGCAGGGGTTCCCTGAGCCCGGAAAGATTCTGCAAGGGTTCCTCCAAGTCATTATACATATCTGTTTAAAAGGAGCCATTTCAAACATATTGTTTTTGAAACACATGCAGCCTTCTCATTCTTTCTGTGCTCCCTGAGTGCTTTACAATTTCAAATAAATGAGGCCTCCCGTAGATAAAGGCTATAATTCTTTATGTAATCTTCCAGGTCAATACTTTAGGAAATATGAGGATTCTTAATAAAGTTTCTGCACCTTTTTTTAATAAGTTTCCCAGCCATCTTTACCACAACTCTAATGCCGCGTACACACGAGCGGACTTTACGGCAGACTTTGCCCGGCGGACAGGATTTCGTCAGACAATTCGATCGTGTTTGGGCTCCAGCGGACTTTGTTTTCTCAAAAGTTGGACGGACTTGGATTTGAAACATGTTTTAAATCAATCCGTCGAAATCGAGTTCGGTCGAAAAGTCTGCTCGTCTGTATGCTAGTTCGACGGACAAAAAGCCACGCTAGGGCAGCTATTGGCTACTGGCTATGAACTTCCTTGTTTTAGTCCGGTCGTACGTCATCACGTACGAATTCGACGGACTATGGTGGATTGTGTGTAGGCAAGTCTGTTCATTCAGAAAGTCCGTCGTAAAGTACATCGAAAAGTCAGCCGGGCAAAGTCTGCCGTAAAGTCCGCTCGTGTGTACGCGCCATAAAGGTCAGCTGGTTGGCCAGACAAACTAGTCACATGGCACTCAGACATGACCAATTACTACTCCTCCTGTCCTCACTGTTTCCAACGAAAATATAAAAGTGCCGAAACTTTTTGAAGACTCCTCATATTTTAAAGCTCCTTTCTCTGAAATAATTTGTTACAACTGTTACTATATTGGTAATTACTGTATTGCTACAATATTTTTTCTGGAATCAAGTAGGTTTTCCAGGCCAGATTTAAAGAGTTCAGCTTTAAGGAGACATGTATAGTGACCAGACACTGTTCTCTTATTTAATGTGCTGCCATGAATGATCTGAGATCTTCAAATATATATAAATATATAAGATCTAGCAAATATATTTTAAAGCAGTTCAAAGTTTAAGAAGTTATATAATTTTAACATTAAAAGAATTGCCATTCAATATACTAAAAAACACATATCTGCCTGATTGAAACCAAAACATTTTTTGACCATTTTCTTAACCTTCCTCCCCCCATTCCCACCATACTGATCTACCCTACCCGTCCAGTTCTTCCACTATAAACGAACATAATTCTGGCACTGAGTCCACCAGTGTTTTGCCACAACGTTTACCTATGGTTGATGCATCTTCTACTTCTCTTTGCCTGCATGTGTGCATTAGAATCCCATAGGCTTATATAGAGCAAGACTTGGGGCCAGAATTTACAGACTGTGCTGCCGATTTGCTCTAGTCTCCAGTGACCTCCTCCAATCTCCAGAAATCAATTCACTGGACAGGAAGACTCACATCACAAATAACTTACTTGCAGCTCTCTTCAGTGGATAATGTGAGATGTAGGCACCACAAATTATTTGTGAGTGACGGGAGGCTTCCGGTGCTGAGAGATAATTGGCTGCATCTGCAAGTCCACTCTAAGTGTAGTTCTTGGGTCAAAATGGCACCAATATCTGGCAGATGTACAGTAGTGGCAGGAAGGTATAATGTATTGCTACTTACTGTGTGTGGTTTCAGCCATATCCAGTGGGAAGGCACATCAAAAGTGGTTCCTGCAGCAGGTGAATCTATGTTGCTATGGGACAGAACCCCCATCAGCTCACACATCTCACCACCTTCAAGCTTCTGCCAACCCCCCTCCTCTTTCCATGCTCTTACCACCACACCAAAGTCCCTCTCTGCGCTTGCTGCCACCATACCACAGCATGCCTTGACAATTGCTGCCACTGTACCAATGCATACCTCTTTGCTCTTTACCACTGCAAGAAAGCATCCTTCCTTATTCAGTACGTTAAAAAGACGGAAACACTTTTGCAAGTCCCTACTTTAAAGTAAGGGACAGGGCTTCAGTCTGAAGCTTCCTAAGCCAACAGTTTAAAGGATAGATAATAGAGATATAGATATAGACCTCTGCTACCACTCGTACGCTGACGACATGCAACTCTACTTTCACATGACCGGACAAAAGACCATGATCAGCAACTAGAAAAATGCCTCACATTGATAGACGACTGGATGACCACTAGCTACCTCAAACTCAACGGATCCAAAACAGAGCTTAATCTACTACACGCAAACCAAAATACAAAAAACAAGAACCCTTGGACACCACCCACCATCTTTGGACAGACCATCGCCTCAAGCACCAAAGCCAAAAGTCTCGGAGTCATTTTTGACCCAGGAATGTCAATGGATGCACAAATTGGATCAGTAGTCAGCGGATCTCACCATCTTCTTCGCCTGTTACGCAGACTCATCCCCTTCATTCCAAAAGAGGACAAAGCGGCAGTAGTTGGAGCCATCATTAACTCCCGACTCGAATACGCAAACTCCCTCTACACCAGACTACCTAAATACCAGATTGCACGCCTACAACTCATCTAAAACACGGCAGCAAGACTGATAACAGGAAAAACCCCTGGGAAAAATTCATCTCTCTGTCCCTGAGGAGCCTACATTGGCTAACCGTAAAGGATCGGATCACATTCAAGACCCTCTGCCTCACCCACAAATGCCTACATGGAAACGCAGCTCAATACCTATGCGAGAAAATAAAACGCTACATACCTAATCGCAGTCTTCGATCAACCAACCAAAAATTCTGAGATCTTTCTGGCAGCTCTTTTGCTATAGACAGATGAAAGGGTAAAGTAGGGCACCATATTCTCTGACCTAGCAAAGAAAAAAAAAAAAACTCCAAAAAGGTTGCCATAAAGCTGGCTGGCAGTTCTGGACTTTCTTACAAGAAAAAAATCTGAGTGAGCTTTCCATGAGATTCATGCCCCCTAAACAGTGGTCCAATCAACAGAGCTGTTCAGGGAGTTTGAGCACTGTTGGCTGAAGCATGCTGCCAGCACATGGTTTTAAGTCCAATTGCAGCAAAAATAAAAAGGGTTCTCGCAGTTATTACGGTTTATGCAATCTGGCTTCTGCTTTTTTGTATTTAAAAAAAAAAAAAAAAAGGTAAAAAAATAAATATATAAAATGTAACCACTTCAATACAGGGCATTTTCACCCCCTTCCTGCCCAGGCCAATTTTCAGCTTTCAGCGTTGTAACATTTTGAATGACAATTGCGCGGTCATGCAACACTGTACCCATTTGATCCTTTTTTTCCCCACAAATAGAGCTATATAAATCTTTTAATATGGACTATAAACTGAAGGACTTATGAATAAATGGTTGTTGAACGAATCATTTGAGTTTCCATTATTTCTTATGGGGAAATTCACTTTGATATACAAATGCTTTGGATAACAAGCATGTTTCTGGAACGAATTCTGCTCGCAATCCAAGGTTTTACTGAATAATAATATAAATAATAAAATATATATAATTTTTTTTTTTTTTTTTTTTAACCACATTGTTTTCTACTTTTCCCTTTCAAAGCTACATAAATAATTTAATCTGTCCAGGGGTGCCTATGAAACTGTATGCTTCAACAAATTTCACAAAGCTTTACAATATGGAAAACACGACACAAGAAGATCGGGGTAACTGTACAAAATAGGAAATTAATCAACTTTAAATTATACTTATGATGATTCTTTATTACTGATTTGACTCCTTGTCTTCAGCCTGTTTTTTTAAAAGGTGTACAGTAAATCATTTGAAAAAAATCCTTTATACATGCAAACTACTGCTTACAGTAGGAAAATGTAAACGGCACATTATGGCAGAAGGCGGCACCCAATGGCTGGCTGTACAGCTAATAAAGTGACATTCTACATCTGTCCTGCCAGAAGTCAGAATTACAGTATGGAAGAAGAGTTGTCGTCTCAGCTTTTTCCTCAATGGCAAATACACAAGCTTACTTTTCCATACAAACCGCTTATGTCCAGTCAACCCAATGCCAGCACAGAGCCAAGCTACACAGATCTGTGCCTCCCCCTTCATCTCTCCATCCACCCAACGTCCCAACATGGCATCCACTTGTACACAGCTGGTCTGAAAATCCTAAAATTCAAATGACCTATCGGCACTGTATAGTTTTAAAATATAATGAATTCTGATGTATAAAACACTACAATACAAACCCTTTAGAGGGTAATGTATACAAATAATGTCTCTGACTGATAGCTTCATGAGTTTTGGAGATTTGGTCATGTCACAGCTGTGCTGTTCGTTGTTCTCCTTGCTGGAGAAGAAACTGTATCCGAAGACACGTAAGGTGATCAACTCCCTGCTTTTACTCCATTTATCCTGTGGATCTCAGCTTATCTTCACCTCTTCTGCTGCTTCTTGATCATTACCTCACCACCAGTCATCAGCTGGGCAGATCTAGCATGAGAGAGCAAAGATCTGCTTCTCTACCAAAATGGCCATTTCCACCCTCCAGACAAAGCAGGGGATGGAGTCTGGCAAGCTGGTCCTACAGGCAGTGAGGTGCCTAGTCCTTTGACCTCCACATCACTTTTTTGTAGTTTTAAAGTGTTACTCAACCCAGGACCCTGCATTCACTATATCTGGTCTCCCACAGAACATGGAAATGCAATTATTTTAGTCAATATAAACTGCTAAATACCTTTTCTCATTAGCAGTCTTGTGACTTTATTCAGTGTCTGGTTAAAGCTTGTAGGAGTTTTCATTCATCCCTGATAGTCCTATGAGGCTGCAGGACACCTTACCCTCTGTCTGGACAGTGCTGACTCACCCAAGAAAAAAAAAAAAAAAAAACACAAACAAAACACACACACACACACACACACACACACTAGCAATACACCCCAAACTGAGCATGTGCAGCTTACCCCCAAGGCTCTGTTCTATCAGGACACAACAGGATCAAACAGCCTTTTACACAATGCAGAGAATTAACCCCTTAGGTTCCACAGTGAGTATAACAAGTATGCGTTACTGCATATACACACTGATTTTACGGTTGTGGGTTTAGTAACACTTTAAGATTATGTATAGTAATCTTTTACATTTTGGGTGGAGTAGGGGAGAATTGGATTCTCTGTAAGCTTTTTATTGCTGTGTGTGCACTGGGAAAATTTACCCCATCTGTCCTTATGACGAATGTCACTGGGACAGATAATAATGAGAGATCCAAAGTTTTATGGGTTGTCATCAGAATAGGAGAAAAGGGGGACATTGAATTGGAGACCCCTGTTCCAGTGACAACTCTCGGAGGCTCCACACACACACTGGCGTAAAAAACGTTGCTTCTACAGGAGTTTTGTGTTCTGCCTGTAGAAGCAGCTTAATATTATCCTATGTGTCCATACACATTAGGACGATTACAGGCATATTTTGAGATCAACATTTAGAGGCAGGATACAAAAAAGTAACCCTTCTCATTCACATTTCTGAAAAAAAAACAAAACAAAAAAAAAAACCCTCTCCTAAACTTTGTACAAAAAATGTAGTATGGGAGCGTTTTTTACGCCAAAGAGACAGACGTTTTTTTTTTTTTAAGCCCAGTGTGCATGGAGCCTAAGAGGGCAGTTTCCTCACTTTTAAAAAAGTTTCCCATCACCTATTGTGTCTCCAAGACAAAAAGTAGAAGAAATGTGCCAGCTACCACCAGTGAAGCAATGTATTGGGTTTGTAATCTTAGCCCTAAGGTCATCCAAAGAACTACATTTATTTATCTAAAGCTATTAAAGCTTAAATCTGAAACAAGGCCTATGGCCATCCAGCATCCCACTGAAAAGAGCCACTCGTAACAGGAACTATATAATAAGAGCAATGCCATTAAAACAGCTATGATTGATAAATCTGCTGCAAAATGGTGTTAAGTTTATATTTAACATGTCATACATTTACTGAATGTGCATGACCTATTTCCCACAACGGCACACCTTCCTTAACCCATTTCCTGGCCGGCCGCCAATTTCTGTATACTGTGATAAAAACCGATGCCAAGACAGAACGTAACATGAGCATATGTTATGTATTTTTCAAAGCATTACATTACCCTATTAAAATTACAAACATTTCTGAAAGATGACTTCATCAAACCCCATCAATTTCATGTCATTCTGATATCACTTGGCAAGGAGTGGATTGGACAGTGTCACTTGCCACGGTCGCCTGTCACCAGATGCAGCTTTTTAACTGGCCACCATCACCTGCCACTAGATGTGGATTGTCACTTGCCACATCACCTGCCACCATTTGCAGATTTAATAGGTAAATAAACAGTGCAGCTCTAAGAATATATACAGAAACAAAATAACAGATTGCTCATAGCAGAAGATGTTAAAAAGTCCACTTTGGTATAAAAGATGGATATAAAAGTTGACAGATAAGATAGTCTTCCTCAGCGATCCCGCTTAGGGACGATACGCGTGCGAGAGGACTTTATGACGTCACTGCAGCCACCTTATCCACCTATGTATACCGACAATATTACATGCCATTCATCCTAGCACTGAGGTTACAGTGCTTTTTATGGGAGTACCGGATTTTTAAGAATAAAAAGAAAGTATTTTAACCACACAGTGTGCTCTATACATTTTTTCATGGTACTACGGTTGGAATTTAAGTGCGGTTGTTAAAAGTGGTTGGACATTGTTTCTTATTCATCTGTACATTCAAGCTTCCATCTGTGACCACTGTAAATGTCGAACGCCTGTTTGACACATCAGTTAGCTTAGGGGTCCAGTGATTGAGGTGAGCGGTTTGGCTATCTGGTGGAGGAATCACTAATTAGGAGATAACACATGAATGTCTATGAACACCCTTATCACCGCTGAGGAGATCTTATCTGTCAACTTTTATACCAAAGGGGACTTTTTAACATCTCATGCTATGAGCAATCTGTTATTTTGTTTCTGTATATATTCTTAGCGCTGCACTGTTGTTATTTATCCATTACATGTTCAGAAGGATTTTCATATAATGACCTTTTAGTGTACAGCTACAGTTTTGCACTGACTGAACCCCCATATTTTACATTTTGACCATTTGCAGATTGCCACATCACCTGCCACCATTTGCAGATTGTCACCTGCCACCATTTGCAAACTGTCACTTGCCACCATTTGCAGACTGTCACCTGCCACCATTTGCAGACTGTCACTTGCCACGTCACCTGCCACCATTTGCCGATTGTCACTTGCCACCATTTGATCCCACATTGAAGTGGCCCGGCTGTGAAGGCGGAAGAGTGGTGACATGCGGGCGGAGAGAGATGATGTCATCTCTGCTCATCTCTCTCCTCCACCCCTAATGCTGCCCGCCCGGCGCAGCCGTAACCCGCCGGTTATGCAGGGATGCAAGAGACTTGGGGCTATGGGCTCCAAATTCGGGGCCCCAGCCTCGATAGCCACCCCCTGGCGGCGCCTATGGGGGTCATGATTCACCCCCCCCCTTCCCTACATACTGTATGCAGACAGCACTGGTGTGTCACATGGGATAGGAGAGTGTCCTCAGCCCTGTACTCCAAGTTGCTTAGGCTAACCATAGACCTACACACATCCCCTCCGATGAATTCCCCAATCCCCACCAAACAGAGAAATCTCCCCTGGTGTCTATGGTATTCAGACAGCCATAGCACCTGCGGCCATCTAAATACCTGAACAGTATCTGTATCTGACTGTATCACAACTGGACTGTTGACTGGCAATTCCCCCAAAGTACTTTGATTTTTTTTTTTTAAACAAAGTTTGTCGAGCTAACAGAGCGCCACCGCCAATTGGCCCAAATTTGCATGGTTTATGGCCAGCTTTACACAGTACTTGTCTTTTTGCTTCCAGCAACCATTTAGTAAGGGAGCCATATTATACAGCCAAGGCGGAGATGGCAATAATACAAACCCGTTATACTTAAAAGGTGCTTCGCTCATTAAGGTAACGAAAAGGCAAAACTTTCTTTTAGTTTTGGAGAGAGTGGAGAGGGATTAGAGCACCTGTCAGTTTTTATTGCTGTCTGTGCCCCCATTAGGGAGATTCACCCTCTCTATTTGTCCTGTTTACCCTGATCACTAAAAGTTAAAGTAAAAGAAAATCCAACATTTTGGGTCGTCTCCAGAAAGGTAATAGAGGGGAAATCTTCCAATGGGGACACTAGTTCTGGTGACCTGGGGGTCTTCAAGGAATTCCCTTAATTTGCAGGGATTTCATCTAACTTTCTGTTTGCTTATGGAACAGAAAGTAAAGAGAAATCTCCACAAGGGGACACAGATGGGGGAGAAAAAAAAAAATAAATCTGACAGGGGTTATAACCCTACCTTACTCTACCCAAAATGAAAAAAAAAAAAAAAAAAAAAAAAAAAAAAATTGCCTAGAGTTCTACTTTAAGGGCCGGTTTGCACTGCTTGCACACTAAACCGCAGTGTTTTAGTATGCAGGCAGCTCTTCATTCCGGCTGCAGTGAGTCAGTGATATGGAGTGCTGTGATGTGCGTTTCAGTGCATCACAGTTCATTTTTCTTTGTTGGGTCAACTTTATTTAACCGCTTAAAGACCACCTACCACAGATATACTGTAGCAGGGTGGCTCTATTGCACGAAACGACGTACCTGTATGTCATTTTGTGCAATAGAAAGCGGGGGGCATACGCGTGTTGATTGGCCAGAGGGGGAGCCCATCAAGGGGTCCCGCAGAGTCAATGTCTGCTGGGACCCGCCGATCGTTCCCCAGAGAGGCAGAACGTCAATCTGCCTATGTAAACAAGGCAGATCGCCATTCTGACAGGGAATAACACGGTGATCTTGTGTTCCTACTAAGCAGAAACACAAATCTCTGTGTTCCCCCAGTCAGTCCATCCCCCACATAGTTAGTAAGCACCTCCTGGGGACACATTTAACACTTTGATCGCGCCTCTTCCCTGCCAGTGTCATTGGTACAGTACCAGTGCATATTTTTAGCACTGATCACTGTAATAATGTCACTGGTTCCCAAAAAAAGTGTCAAAAGTCAGTTAGGTGTCCGATTAGTCCGCCGCAATTTTGCAGTCCCACCAAAAAAAAAAAAATCGCTGCCATTACTAGGAAAAAAAAAAGCCATAAAAATATCCCATAGTTTGTAGCGATAACTTTTGCGCAAACCAATCAATATACGCTTATTGGGATTTTACCAAAAAGATGTAGCAGAATACATATTGGCCTAAATTTAAGAAGAAATTTGTTTTTTTACATTTTTTTTATTGGATATGTCTTATAGCAAAATATAAAAAAATAGGGTTTTTTTTTTTCAAAATTGTCACTCTTTTTTTGTTTCTAGCGCAAAAAATAAAAACCGCAGGAAGTGATCAAATACCACCAAAAGAAAGCCATTTGTGGGAACAAAAAGACATCAATTTTATTTGGGTACAGCGTCCCATGACTGCGCAACTGTCAGTTAAAGTAACGCAGTGCCGCAAAAAAAAAATTGCCTGGTCATGAAGGGGGTTATACCTTCCGGGGCTGAAGTGGTTAAAGTGCACAAAGTGGCACCTCATTTATGTCACTGCATAGTAGCATGGTGTGTAGAACTGCTGTACAGTGACATGCAATGCCTTCCTATACATTGCAATAACATGCAGCATGTCCGCAGATTATTGCACTGCAGCTGCTGGATGTATTGCAGTGTGAACAGGACACATAGAAAACAAGTGTTTGTGTGTTGTGGCAGTGACAAGCATTAATCCAGTGTGGTAAAATGGAGGTCATTGCTCTTTTTTTACAGTACATAAGGGTTCACGTTAAAGCCAGCCATAGACAGTTCAAATCTTTGCCATTTCACCAGGAATCAAGTGAGATTCAAACCATGTATGGGCAGGCTGATTGTACACACGTCGAACAAATCGATCAGCTTGAGTACAACCATCCTGCCGGATTTTATATGCGATTATTGCTATTGAGATGACGACTTCCACTGCCCCATCACTTGGTGTAAAATAAAGTAGGTCATTAAAGATGGAAGATAAAAGTTTGCCATTCAAAGCTGCTCCAGTTTTGATAAGTTCCCCTCACCGTTACTGTATTTTGCACATATTCATAGCACTTTATGCTCATTCTTGCGAAAATTATTTTTATTGGTTTTTAAAAGGGTATGACATACAACACAGAGCCTATTGGGCATACCCAGGCTCAACAGGTCTCGAGGACCAGAACTAAACAACTGTAAACCCCCCTCCCAACCCTTTCCTCCTGTGTAACACGCTCACCCCCGTAACACGCTCACCCCCGTAACACGCTCACCCCCGTAAATTAGGATAAAGAAGTCCACACAAAACCATGTACCCCTACATCCTCCAATATCATCTACCAACTATCAAGACAGCCAGCTGGATTTTAAATGCAATTGCCCCTAGCAATAATCACCATGTTCTCCCAGAGGGGCCGACTTTCCCCACCAGGAGAACACGAATGGCAACCTGTGGTTGCAGGAAAGAAATTTGCTCCGTCTATGGCTAGCCTAAAACAGAAATTTGCATGATTCCCCCATCAACACAGACAGTGCTGACAGGGGAATCCCTCCTGCCAAGCCATTGTCTACAGTGATAGTCACAGAAGACAGTGATTATAGCTAGTGGCTATAGTAGTCGCTAGTGATAATCACAATACAATCTGGCAGGCTGGTTGTTCGATCAACATGGTACATTCAGCCTGCCCATCAACGGTTCTAATCTCGGCCAGTTCCTGCCGATTCAAACCGTGTATGGTCAGCCTAAAAAGGTCCATATAAAAAAATAAAAAAAAAGAAGGGAAAAATAGCAATGCCCTCCTACACCAGCCTCCTGCACGACTTCCTGTCATCAATTCACAATAGATACATTTTACATCTGAGTACATTAGGCCCCCCTATTTACACAGCAGTCTGGGACAGGTTTAAGCAGGAATCGACCTTCCATCAATGCTGAAAGCCCCTCGAATTCCAGTTCTGCATATTTTAGTAAAACTGTAGCCAAGATGTTATTTTTCCTGTGGGCATGGCTCAGTCTGCCAGAGGACCTTTACCCCTCTCCCTTGGCACAGCCATCCAAGCTGCTGCTTAGCTTTTCATCCAGGCAGAGATCTAAATACAGTGTTGAAATACAAAGGATTACAGGAGGCCAATATCAAAACAGAGCTGTGTACTTACACTAGCTTCATCTTCATATACAGGTCGAAAAATTAGAATATCGTGCAAAAGTTCATTTATTTCACTAATGCAACTTAAAAAGGTGAAACTAATATACGAGATATACTCATTACATGCAAAGCAAGATACTTCAAGCCGTTATTTGTCATAATTGTGATGATTATGGCTTACAGCTCATGAAAACCCCTAATCCACAATCCCAGAAAATTAGAATATTGTGAAAAGATGCAATATTCTAGGCTCAAAGTGTCCCACTCCAATCAGCTAATTAAGCCATAACACCTGCAAAGGGTTCCTGAGCCTTTAAATGGTTTCAGTAGGAATCACAATCATGGGAAAGACTGCTGACCTGACAGTTGTGCAGAAAACCATCATTGACACCCTCCATAAGGATGGAAAGCCTCAAAAAGGTAATTGCAAAAGAAGTTGGATATTCCCAACGTGCTGTATCAAAGCACATTAACAGAAAGTTATGTGGAAGGGAAAAGTGTGGGAGAAAAAGGTGCACAAGCAGCAGGGGTGACCGCAGCCTGGAGAGGATTGTCAGGAAAAGGCCATTGAAAAAAAAAAAAAAAAGTGTTGGGGACTTTCACAAGGAGTAGACTGAGGCTGGAGTCAGTGCATCAAGAGCCACCACACAGATGATCCTGGACATGGTCTTCAAATGTCGTATTTCTCTTGTCAAGCCACTCGTGAACAAAAACGTCAGAAGCGTCTTACCTGGGCTAAAGAAAAACAGACCTGGTCTGTTGCTTAGTGGTCCAAAGTCCTCTTTTCTGATGAGAGCAAATTTTGCATCTCATTTGGAAACCAAGGACCCAGAGTATGGAGGAAGATTGGAGAGGCACACACTGCAAGATGCAAGAGGTCCGATATTGTTCTATGTATAATCCTTTGTTTTATTGATCACATGTAATATTCTAATTTTCTAAGATTGTGGATTTGGGGTTTTCATGAGCTGTAAGCCATAATCACCACAATTATGACAAATAACGGCTTGAACTATCTTGCTTTGCATGTAATGAGTCTATCTCATATATTAGTTTCACCTTTTAAGTTGCATTAGTGAAATAAATAAACTTTTGCACGATATTCTAATTTTTCGGGGGGGGGGGGGGGGGGTTGGGTTCAGTAAAAACACACAGTTGAACCGTGCTTTAACCCCCCCCCCCCCCCAACTGGCTGCTCCCCCTTACACCCCTGATCACATATTGTCTCCTCACTGGCTGTCAAACACCTCTGAAAAGCGACCTGAGCTTACAGGTTAGGAGAAGCAGCAGACTGATGAACTAAACTCTGCTCTCTCGTCACGTCAGCATGATCCTTGCACTATAGCGCAATTCATTGGGTCTTTGTGCTGCTTCTCCCACCTCCAGTCTGAGCTTTGCTGTACAGGGATTGCAAGAAGGTTATACAAAGTTCAATTCAGGCACTTATACTGCTTGCATTATAAATGCATTGGTTTGATACATGAATACAGGGCTGCATTAACTGGTGTTTTATTTCATCTGTCAGGAGCTCAACTTTAACAAATTGTGTTTATGTCACAAACCTGGGCATCACAAACTGACTATATGGTGAAAGGTTGCATGATCAGCAGCTACCTTCCCTGCAAAAACTATGTCAAATGATCAGCAGATCTAGAGATAAGAGTAGCCGAAGGTATATGGAAATCTCATTTTTCTTGTGAAGTCCTTGCTTCCTGGACGGCTCACTATTGGTCAATTGAGGTGATGGGCGCCCTCAATGACCTGACGGCTCAGGGCCAAACCTGACTTTCTCAGGAAAGACAAAGATCTGAATACAGCTTTATCATCCTGTATCTTTAGATCTACCCATTACCCTGACTGCAATTAACCACTACCTTTTCTTCATCGTTTGCTCAATTAGAATTGCCCAGGATTAGGATAGGAACACTAAACTCAGGTGGCAAAAGGAGACATCTGGGTTGCATTTCTTGCCAACCCGTCTTAAAGAGTAACTCCACTTTTTTTTTTTCCCTCAACAAAACATTCCCCTCTGGGTGATCTATGTACAATACAAGGACTTTAAAGAGGGAGTCCACCTAAACCACAAAAAAAAAAAAAAAAAAAAAATATTAAAAGCCAGCAGCTACAAATACTGCAACTGCTGACTTTTAATAAATGGCCACTTACCTGTCCCAGGGTCCAGCGATGTCGGCAGGCGACGCAGAGAAACTGCTCGGTTCTCGGCAGCTGCCGCCACCATCCTAGTTGAAGGAATCAGGAAGTGAATCGTTGCGGCTTCACTTCCCGGTTCCCTACTGCGCATGCGCGAGTCGCGCTGCGCATCGTAACTGGTCCCCGCTGTCTCCTGGGAGCTGTGTGTTTCCCAGCAGACAGCGCGGAGGGACAGGAAGAGGCATAGACTCCCATGGGAGTCTATGCCGGAAGTGGGTGCAAATACCTGTCTTAGACAGGTATCTGCACCCCCCTCCCCCCTGAAAGGTGCCAAATGTGACACCGGAGGGGAGGAGGGTTCCGAAAAGCGGAAGTTCCATTTTTGTGTGGAACTCCGCTTTAACAACCTGTTGCGGAGTCCTGCCTTTTGTTATTCTGAAGAAATCCCTGTATGTTTGTCTGTCTCCATGTGGTAAGTGAGTCTAATAGTAGTGGTTTCATAATTTTCTGCTGCACCTGCAGGGCACCAATGAGGACAATTGCAGGCTCTGCATCTCTTTAGACGCGATTTCCGATTGAGAGTATGTCACCAAAAATAAAATTTTTGTTGCAGGGGATGTCTGAAATCTGACTTGTATCTTAGTGCAGCCTTCTGGCAAAATCAGTGAGCCAATCACATAAGCAGGAAATTATGTTTCTGGGGGGGTGTTCTGTACACATTCTTTGTATAGAACACCTCCAGGTTGCCATATTGTATTTTATAAAAAAAAAAATGACAGAGCTGCAGATTATAGAAAGAAAGAAAAGGTATTTTTTAATAACATTCAATTACAATATGACTTGAGTTGCAATTGTATACGCTATAGCTATATATATATATATATATATATATATATATATATATATATATATATATATATATATATATATATATATATATATATATATATATATATATATATATATATAATGCGTGTGGAGTTACCCTTTAACGTTGCAGCTTGAGAGTGTATACAATATTCAAACACACAGATGCTCAGAAATGCATTGACTTCACTTTGTATCACAGTAGAAACAAGCGTTGTTGCAGAGTCATGCAGCACTGGCACATAACCATTGTTTTGAACGGATAACATTTCCAAAAACTCAAAATTCTTTCACATGAGCAGCATAAGTTATGTCACAAAAGGAAAAAGTTGTTGAAGAAAAAAAAAAAAAAATCATAGCTGGAGAAAATAAAATACATGTAAAAGTTTCTCATCTAAAAACAGACATAAACGGATGACATCCATTGATGGCTGAAAAATGGAAAAGGATGTAAATCTTTTCTACCTTTTTCTGCGGACATGACTGGGTATGTGAAAAACATATGCATGCGCATGTAAACGGAACAAATCTGATTTTGCATTTAAAAAATGATGTAAAATAATGTAAAAGAGGATTCAGTATTCATGCAGTTTTTTTTTTTAAGTTGTGATGGAAATGTTGATGCTTGTGTGAAGGGTTCCTTACACCAAATATTCTGTCATGTCACAACAGTGCGGAATCTTTTTTTTTTTTTTTTTTTTTTTTAGGGCCACATTCATACCTTTTCTTTGCAGTAGGGTGACAATGCCTGCTCACACTGTCACCCTTTCTGTGCTCGCCCAGAATGAACCACCATTGTTGGCTCACTATGCACCGATACATTATATATGTACATTTTACAAATTTTGGCAGGTCGCAAAAAACTTGGCCCTTTCTTAAAACATGCTTTGATTTAAAGGTCACTGCCCCAGTGATGACCGCTCCTCTCATTCCTTCTCTCGCTCTCATAGACTTTCAGCAGGGCAAGGTAGAAGGTGAAATCGCCACAAAATTTGGACAGCAATAGAAATTTAAATTTTTGTCTATTTAAAAAAAAAAAAAAAAAACAAAAAAAAAAAAAGTAAAAAGGAGAAGGGGCAGGCGGGACTTTTAAGGTACCAAGGATTGAAATAAACAATCAATTTAGAAAAAATATAAAATGTTATTTAAACAATTCTTTAAAATTGCAATAAACATTTGCAAGGATCTCGTATCATTTCTTTTAACATATACAACTACTTTTTCCTCTACATGTTTCGCTTGGACGAGCTTCCTCAGGAGATTTTGGAAGTATCGCATGAAGTAAAAATATACTAGAAGAGAAACAACAGTTGTAAATGATTATGCTTGAAAATACTAAAAAAAGTAGTTCAGCATTAGGCTTCGTGCCCATGGGCGTACTACAGTGTACACCTAATTTGATGCCTAAAAACATTTTTTGCCTTAATGCAAAGAATGCATTAAGGTAAAAAATGTTTAGTCTTTAGAATCGCTTTAATGCAGAGAATGCATTAAAGGAGTTGTAAATTCTCAAGGTTTTTCACCTTAATGCATCTTTTCATTAAGGTGAAAAACCTGTGCTGCAGCAGCCCCCCAGAGCCCCCTTTTTCTTACCTATACCCTATTGTTCCAGCGACGAGAACAAGGCCACCAGCTCCAGCCGCTGTCTCGGGTCCTCATTGGATAGATTGATAGCAGCGGGAACAAATCCAGTGACACGGTAGCCGGCGGCGGGGCTGAGTCCTGCTGTCTGTGTCAATGGACACAGCAGCAGGACTCGGGAGCGTGCCCACACATTTGCCCCCATGGAATGCGGATCTCCGTGTGGGCACCCGTTGAAGAGGAGGAGCCAGAAGCGCTGCCAGGGGGCCCCAGAAAAGGAGGATGAGGGCTGCTCTGTGCAAAACCCTTGTACAGAGCAGGCAAGTATAACATGTTTGTCATTTAAAAAAAAAAAAAAAAAAAAAAAACGGACCTTTTTACAATCACTTTAACTACTTGCCTACTGCCGTATTGTAATATGACTGCGACAGGAACCTTCCTCCCTCCGGGCGGACGTCATATGACGTCTTTATCTTCCCGGCATTGTGGAGAGCGCGCGCGCTCGCTGCATCACTGGGGAGCCGGTGCGTATGCCCGGAGGCCGCGAGGTCTGCCGGGCACCCGCGATTGCTCATCACAGCGCAGGGACGTGGATCTGTGTGTGTAAACACACAGATCCACGTTCTGTCAGGGGAGAGGAGAACTGATCTACCCCCTATTTTGTAGACGCTATAACTTTTGTGCAAACCAATCAATACACGCTTATTGCGATTTTTTTTTTAACAAAAATATGTATAAGAATACGTATCGGCCTAAACTGAGGAAAAAAATATTTTAAAAAATGTATTATTATAGCAAAAAGTAATAAAATATTGTGTTTTTTCAAAAATGTCGGTCTTTTTTTGTTTATAGCGCAAAAAATAAAAAACGCAGAGGTGATCAAATACCACCAAAAGAAAGCTCTATTTGTGAGGAAAAAAAAAATTATCAAAATGTAATTTAGGTACAACGTTGCATGGCCGTGCAATTGTCATTCAAAGTGTGACAGTGCTGAAAAGCTGAAAAATTGGCCTGGGCAAGAAGGGGGTGAAAATGCCCTGTATTGAAGTGGTTAAGGAAAACAAAAAAATAAAAAAATAAAAAAAAAAAAGACCCTTTTTGGCTTTATAATATTAATGGGCAGATTATTAAAAACTGAATGTTTTCATGCCAATGAGATTCTAGGTTTTGTTTTCCCTGTGCAGATAAAAGAATGAGAATAACAATTAAACTGGTTACATTGAGCAATAACCCTAGTATTGCTTAAGTCCGGTTTTCAGATTTATACAGAAACAACCTAGAAGTCAGAAAAACTCTGCCTGACCCTTATAGGAACTACAACTCTCAGCAATGCCAGGAATTTTAGGCCCTATAGCTTCAGATGGTGAGCAAAGCAATGACAACAAGAGGAACTGATGGGTAACAGTTCTGTATTGATGCATATTTTCAAAGCAATCAATGTTTTCATTCTATAACTTGCAACATTAGGATCATGGCACACTAATTATCAGGATAGCAAGGAAGCAATGAGAGGAACCAGGTGAGTATTTACTTTGCCTAGCAAATCCTTTCACTAGCAAGTTGTCAGCAATGACAGCAACGGATACAAAGGATACAAAGTCACCAGCACTCCAAATAAATTTATTCCAAATACAGTGGGTATAGAAATTAATCACTCCCTTTAAAATATTCACATTTTGTTGCTTTGCAGCCTGAAATGAAGACGGGCACAGTTTTTGTTTTATCCATCTGTATTTACTCAGTGCAACTTATAACAATATAAAACAGCTTTTCTGGAGCATTTTAGTCCCTGATAGTGCAACTGAAGCAAACAATCAAATGTGGGTGGCAAGGCACTGTCAAAAGATCTTCGGGATAAAGTAGTCAACAGGCACAAGTGTGGAGATGGGTACAATAAATTGAAATGTTATCAATGCCTAGGAGCACAGTAAAGTCTATTATTAAGAAATGGGATGTATTTGGTACAACACAGACCCTCCCTGGATCAGGACATTGCTGGAAACAAAGAAAGAGCCAGGAGGAAACTATTCAGAAAGGCTACCAAGAGGCCTACAGCAACTCTGAAGCAGTTGCAGGAATTGATGACAAGAGTGGTCATTTTGTGCATGTGACCACAATATCACAAATTCTCCACAAACGTGGCTTGTATGGGAGGGTTGCAAGAAAAAAAAAGTGACTCCTCAAGAAAGGTCCCATGCAATCACGACTGAGTTTTGACAAAACATATCTTGAAGATTCTGAGGCCACATGGAAAAAAGGTGTTAGTTCAAATGAGACTAAAATGTAATTATTTGGCCTCAAATGATATGTCTATTGGAAATCCAATACAGCTCACCATCCAAATAACACCATTCCTACAGTAAAGCATGGAGGTGGTAAAATCCTGGTATGGGGGTGTTTCTCTGCAGCAGGGACTGGAGCACTTGACAGGATAGAAGGAGAAATAGATGGGGCCAAATTTCGTCAAATTCTTGAGGAAAATCTGCTGCCATCTGCCAGAAAGTTGTCAATGGGAAGAAGGTTTACCTTCCAACAAGATAATGACCCATAGCACACAGCAAACATGACCACACAGCAGTTAAAGGAGAAAAAGGTGAATGTCCTTACATAACCTAATCAGAGCCCAGACTTAAAGCCCATTGAAAATCTGTGAAATGGCTTGAGGAATGCAGTCCACAAATGGTCAACATCAAATTTAACTGAACTTGAGCAGTTCTGCAAAGAAGAGTGGGCAAATATTACAAAGTCTAGATGTTCAAAGTTAGTAGAAACATATCCCAACAGACTAAAGGCTGTAATTAAAGCAAAAGGTGGTTTAACAAAATATTGACACAAGGGGGCGATCCTTTTTCCAACTCAGTGATTCTGGGGGGTTTTTCTGACATGTTGGTGTTATACTTGTCACTTGGATGTTATAAGTTGCACTGAGTAAATACAGACAGGCTGCAAATCAACAAAATGTGATTTTAAAGGGGGTGATTCTTTTCTATACCCACTGTATTTATTGTGAAAACAGTGTCACACAAGTCATAAAAAGGCCCCTTTTTCAAGGCAAGATAGAGACAGTAAGCATGAACATGACACACACACATATACAACCTGGTGTAACCCATAATGGGTATAAACAATATGTGTTATGTTCATGCTTACTGTCATTATGTCAGATTGAGGAAGAGACCCAACAAGGTCTGAAATGTCAGCTTCTTATGACTTACTTGAGGCTGTCATCAACATAAGATGAGCGGAGTAGCTGAACGGTCTGATCCATCACAGACCAATAATCAATCAAGGCGCTGCCAGACAGTGACATATATAGGTTCAGGACTTACACCAACATTGCCACAGAAGGCATTATCACGCAGGGAACAGTTGACCAGACTCAAACTGTGTAATTTTTAAAGTTTCAAACAGAAATCACTGTCTACCTTTCTCTGAAAGAGAAATCATGGCCTGCACCGCCCAGAAAGAGAAATCATGGCCTGCACCGCCCAGAAAGAGAAATCATGGCCTGCACCGCCCAGAAAGAGAAATCATGGCCTGCACCGCCCAGAAAGAGAAATCATGGCCTGCACCGCCCAGAAAGAGAAATCATGGCCTGCACCGCCCAGAAAGAGAAATCATGGCCTGCACCGCCCAGAAAGAGAAATCATGGCCTGCACCGCCCAGAAAGAGAAATCATGGCCTGCACCGCCCAGAAAGAGAAATCATGGCCTGCACCGCCCAGAAAGAGAAATCATGGCCTGCACCGCCCAGAAAGAGAAATCATGGCCTGCACCGCCCAGAAAGAGAAATCATGGCCTGCACCGCCCAGAAAGAGAAATCATGGCCTGCACCGCCCGGAAAGAGAAATCATGGCCTGCACCGCCCAGAAAGAGAAATCATGGCCTGCACCGCCCAGAAAGAGAAATCATGGCATACACTGCTCAGAAGGAAAAATCATGGTCTACACTGTTCAGAAGGAGAAATCGTGGTCTACACCGTGGAACACAACGTAGAACATGTCTTTTAGGTTTCATTTAAGTAGTAAACCAGCGATTCTGGGCACGTTGATGACAAAGTACATGCACAAATGAGAGATAAATGGATGGTATTTTGTAGAGGAGATTCGCTTCCTGCCCCAATTAACCAGTCACAAGGACAGGAAGTGAGGAAAAATCTCTTCAACAACAAAAAATGTATTTTTATTTGTTTGGGAGCACGGGGAAGGGTTAGTCATTTTACATTTTACTGCTGCTGTATGTGTTACCACTAGGAAAAGAACATTTATATCCTGTCCTGGTGACAAGTGGGTGCCCAGACAGAAAAAGAATAGAAATCAACAGAGACATAGGCAGCGACACAAACCTGACAGCTATTCTAACACAGCCTAATGCTGGCCATACACTATACGAAAAATCGGCCGAAAAATCGTTCGAATGGACACTTCGTTCGTTTTTCGGCAAGTTAGTGGGTACAAATCGATAATCGTTTGTGACGTTTTTGTGGAAAAAAAACGAACGGCATGTTTGGAAAATTTCTGCCGAACGTACGATAAATTGCAAGGTTAATGTGTTTCCCGTCCGAACTTTCTGCACTAGGTATATGTAAAAAAACGAACACAAAATTATTTATTCATGTCCACTGAACAGATTATCGGTCATTATATGATGGCACGATCGTTTGCGGTCACGGTCGAACGTTCGTTTTTCGAAAATGGGTTCGGCCGATTTTCTGTATAGTGTATGGCCAGCATAACTCTGCCTAAAACAAAAAATAATGGCTCAAATTCCTCTTTAATTTAGTAGCACACCTATTTAAAATCCAACATGGCATATTCTACTTTGGTTTCTAAACATGGTGAATCTGGAATTCCCCTTCATGAATTTTAGCAACACATTGCGCATTTGAGTTTCCCCTTCATTTGTTACTTCACCCAGATATTCATCACCCCTACTGAACTTCCAGAACAAGAGAGAAAACATGTGTGGATGCAGTCAGCATCCAGATACTTTGCACCACCCTTTGAATTCCTTCATACAGGATCAGGCAACCTATGGCTGTTGTGGAACTACAAGTCCCAAGAGGCACGGCAAGACCCTAACATCCACAGGAATGACCCCCAGAGCCAGACACATGATGTGATTAGTAGTTTCACTACACCTGGCGTGCCAAATGTTATCTACTCCTGCCTTAATGGATGCCAGTCCAGTACAGCCATCTCTAGGGTTTACAGAGAATGGTCCAAAAAAAAAGAGAAAATATCCATTCAGCGGCAGTTGTGTGGACGAAAATGCCTGGTTGATGTTAGAGAAGAATAGGCAAACTGGTTTGAAATTATAGAAAGGCAACAGGAAATCAAAAAACACTCGTTACAACCAAGGTAGGCAGTATACCATCTCTGAACGCACAACACATCGTACATTGAACATGATGGGCTACAGCACCAGGTGTCACTCCTGTCAGCTAATAATAATAATAATAATAAGGCTACAGTTCGCACAGGCTCAAGAAAAATCGGAAAATAGAATAGAAAATAAATGTTGCCTGGTCTGATGAGTCTCCATTTCAGCTGCGACATTCAGATGGTATGGTCAGAATTTGGGGTAAACATAAAAGCATGGATCCATCCTGCCTTGTATCAGCGGTTCAGGCTGGTGGTGTAATAGTGTGGGGGATATTTTTTGGTACACTTTGGGCCCCTTAGTACCAACTGAGCGTTGTTTAAACGCCACGGCCTACCTGAGTATTGTTGCTGACCATGTCCATCCCTTTATGACTACAGTGTACACATCTTCTGATGGCTACTTCCAGTAGGATAATGCACCATGTCACAAGGCTCAAATCATCTTACCACTGGTTTCACCAGATCTCAACTCAATAGAACACCTTCGGGAAGTGGTGGAACGGGAGATTCGCACCATGGATGTGTAGCCGACAAGTCTGCAGCGACTGTGATGCTATCAATGTTTCCAACACCTTGCTGAATCTATGCCATGAAGAATTAAGTCAGTTCTGAAGGCAAAAGGGGATCCAACTCTGTACTAGCAAGGTGTAGCTAATAAAGTGGCTGGTGAGAGTGTTATATATATATATATATATATCCCCAAAAGTCCACATAAACTTTAATGCCATCCCACACTTAGTCCATCCTCTTGGTTCAATATTGAGTTGGCCCACCCTTTGCAGCTATAACAGCTTCTGGGAAGGCTGTCCACAAGGTTTAGGAGTGTGTCTATGGGAATATTTGACCATTTTTCCAGAAGCGCATTTGTGAGGTTAGGCACTGATGTGGACGAGAAGGCCTGTCTCTCAGTCTCCGCTCTAATTCATCCTAAAAGGTGTTCTATCAGGTTGAGGTCAGGAGGCCAGACAAGTTCCTCCACCCCAAACTCGCTCATCCATGTCTTTATGGACCTTACTTTGGGCACTGGTCCAAATCATTTGGTGGAGGGGGGGGAATTATAGTATGGGGTTGTTTTTCAGGGGTTCGACTTGGCCTTTTAGTTCCAGTGAAGGGATCACCTTAAGGCTTTAGCATACTAAGAAATTTTGGACAATTTCACGCTCCCAACTTTGTGGGAACAGTTTGGGGATGGCCCCTTTCTGTTCAAACAAAACTGCGCACCAGTTCACAAAGCAAGGTCCATAAAGACATGGATGAGCGAGTTTGGGGTGGAGGAACTTGACTGACCTCCTGACCTCGACCTGATAGAACACCTTTTGGGATGAATTAGAGCGGAGACTACGAGCCAGGCCTTCTCGTCCACATTAGTGCCTGACCTCACAAATGCATCCACAGAGTCCTGGCCTCAACCCAATAGAACACCTTTGGGATTATTTGGAGCGGAGACTGTGAGCCAGGCCTTCTTGTCCAACATCAGTGCCTGACCTCACAAATGCGCTTCTGGAAGAATGATCAAACATTCCCATAGACACACTCCTAAACCTTGTGGACAGCCTTCCCAGAAGAGATGAAGCTGTTATAGCTGCAAAGGTGGGCCAACTCAATATTGAACCCTACGGACTAAGACTGGGATGTCATTAAAGTTCATGTGAGTGTAAAAGCAGGTGCCCCAATACTTTTGGTAATATATAGTTATATATAGACACACACAAAGAATCTACTTCCAAATCCATTGTTACGTACACTATACTGAAATCTTTGTATTGTTCTTTCATACATCCCTATACCATACATAAACCCTTTGAAAGAAAATATCTTCATGACCACAAATGTTGGTCCAGATAAAACGTTTCCTACCACATGTGCATTAAAATAAAAGTACCATCTTTCCCCATTGAGAACCACATTAACAGAATTTTGTTAGTCGAGATAAAAATACAGAAATTTTTCCCATCCTTTGCCTTCATCACTGCGGCTGAAAATGTTCATCGGATTTGTCTTGGAAAATGGAAAGGAACAATTTTTGAACTAATTTTTTAACCATGATTAGGCAGTTTGAGTCCTGCAAGCCGGCCATGGTTGTCAGTGTACACAGTCCTCCTCTAGGTGGAGCTTTACTACAAGTGGTAAGGCTCTGGAGGACAGCAGTTACCATGTGTCTGATTGTAGAGCGTGCATGAAGGCGAGGGCTCCAGGAAGGCAGGCCGGAGGGTGGAAGGCTGATCCCCAGAAATAAGAGCTGATGGTACCACTGTGATTTCCTCACACTGCCCACTCATACACCTGTGATCAGAGAAGGTCTCATACATCTCCTTGTTCTCTAAAGGACTTTGTAGTCCAGTTACCAGAGCGCCATGCTATGTAAATCAATCTTACCTTCATTCAGAAAGCAGAATAAAAGAACTTTTCAGATGGTTATGTGTACAAGGTGCCTGCAGGCGTTTACACCTTGCTCTATGGACTATCCTTTCATTGTTCAAGATGACCCCAACAGCAAACAAAGCTACTACAAGGTGCCAATACACACTATGCTCACCCAATCCGGACCAAGGAACGTTCAGGACTTTGGGTTCCTCCATGCCCCTGCCAAGCCCCTTTGGGCAGAAGACGAATGGCCAAGATGTACATGGTGGGCTCACATCCAATGTTCAACACTGACCTCCAGCCATGCCTTCAGGCTTCTCTCCTGTACTCAATTTACTTACTCTGATTTCACTGCACACTGTGGGCTTCTTACAGAAAGTCAGATAGAGCCCGCCTCATTTCCTGCCTGATGGACATCCACCATCATCTAGCCATTTACTCCTCAGCCATACATCCCTGGCCCACCCCTTTTATTTATTGGCTTTCAGTTCTCTCAATCTTCAAAGCTCGGCATCAAAAGTGGGTGTTACCTAGGAGAGTTTGCATTCAAATACAGTCTGCCTAGGAACACCCACTCCCTCACACATACCTACATATCAAGGAATTTTCAGGATTTCCAGAACTCCTCCCAAGAGCCAGCCTAGTGCTTGCATTAGAGCCGAGAGCTCTTCAGAGGGGTTCTGGGGTTCTTGCCCCTCCTAGTAGCCATGATCTGCATGCATTGCATAGAGAAGCACAGAGATCCAGCGAAGATATCACTGGATTTAAAATAAGGCATTTATTTTAAAATATCATTTTCATGGTGAATGGTGGGAGCCTAGGAAGGTAAAATGTATGCAGATTAAACTTCAGCTTCAAGTCACTGGCCAAAAGCAAGTACCGTATATACTCGAGTATAAGTCAAGGCCCTAATTTACCACAAAAAAAAAAAAAATGGGAAAAACGTATTGACCCGAGTATAAGACTAGGGTGAGAAATGCACAGCTACTGTAAGTGGAAAAGAGGGTCAACAATGCCCATTTGCAGCATCACTGTGCCCATTTGCATGCCTCACTGTGCCCACTTGCAGCCATAGGTCCCCCGAACTTCAAACTCGGTAGTTAAGGGTTCCTAGATGCCCCCTAACTGCAGCCAAAATTTGGGGTCTCTGAACCCAAAGGGTCCCGAAATGACATTGCTACAGGTGGACACAGTTGACCGACTTTGGGGCCCCGTATCTCGGGGCCACTTAGTGCTAAGAACCCCAAACTTGGTGTGCAAACCCAGTGGAACTAGCACCATAAAATTTTCAAAGTTGGGGTTTCTAGCACCAAGTGGCCCCGAGATACAGGGCCCCAAAAATCAGTTCAGAAAATGTCAAGCACTTTTCTGCAGCAGAGAATGACATTTTCTGAACCGATTTTGGGGCCCCGTATCTCAGGGCCACTTGGTGCTAGGATATGTTATGGTACCAGTTCCACTGGGTTTGCACACCAAATTTGGGGTTCCTAGCACCAAGTGGCCCTGAGATACGGGGCCCCAAAGTCGGTTCGGAAAATGAAATTTTTTGCTGCAGAAAAGTGCTTGACTCGAGTATAAGTCGAGGGGGGTACTTTCAGCACAAAAAAAGTGCTGAAAAACTCGACTTATACTCGAGTATATACGGTATGCTATTGAGTAGCTTTGACTTCTCTAACAGTATACCTATTCTGGGTCAAATGAAACCAAAAGGATCTGCATGACAACTAGATAGCTAGCATTTTTAGAAGGGGCCAAGCACTTATAGGCACATATTTCCTCTGCTGACCTTTATTCAAAAATGTGCAGCTTCTGTCTTCCCAGCACACAGCATACATGATATGTACTATGTGATGTCAACCAATAGGATGTCACACAACATTCGAGAGTGTTTCAGGTCCAAGGCTGTCTATTAGCTGCTTCCGTTACAAGGGTGTGTGATCTGCTACTTTGACGGAAATTATTCAGTGTACTTTTTACTGCAAATATTTTCTTTTTTACTGTAAAGCAAATACATTTCAAAAGCTTCTCATTAACCCTTTCAAGCTGGCCCTTTAAAAGTTTGTAACCTTGAAGGCATTACATGTGCTTCTGGGTCATGTGATCACTGTAATCGGCTGTGACAAGGGTCACATGATCGGGAGCCTGCCCCACTGACTTCCAATTAGAAACGTGACCAGGAGCTGTTGGTGACAGCAGGGGCAGGGTACTGGGGCGCCAAGTGAGCACGCTCCTAGCTCAAACAAGGGACGCTGGCTATACCCACCTATGTGGCAGCTCAGTGTTAAAGACCAACACTGTGCGGTCAGATTTGTGTGTATTGTCAGAGTTAAGGGGTTAAAGATCAAACTATCAGAAAATTTTACTAAAATTCTGCAACCAATGGAAAATGGCTTTGCTGTACAGATAACGGTATTAACCAATCAAAAATTCAATTTCATTAAAGTGCATAAAAAGCCAGAAAGTTTCTCCACAACTAAAAAAAACAAAGGAATAGTTAGAACCCCTGTCAGATTTGTATTGCTGCTAGGATCCCCTATAGTCTCTATTTGTCCTGGTGAAATCCAAAAGTTTAAGTTATCACCAGAACAGAATCAGGAGGGGAAATCTTCCAATAGAGCCACATGTTATGATGACACCCGTCTAAGAGGACAGTTCCCCATCTTTGGAGAGATTTGCTCTCATTTCCTGTTTTATCTACAAGACAGGAAATGAAAGGAAATATCCCCAGTGGGACACAGGTGGCAACATTTTAACTAAACAGGTGTTTTAATAATTCCTTACTCTATCCAATAAGAAAAGTTTTAACTTGCTAAGAGCTAATGTCTTAGGGCCCATTTAGATATATGCGTATACATATAGGTGCATTTCTTTGCAGCATGGAGCAAGGCCGCTTACATGCATTAACATGCGCTTCCTTGTGCGTTGATATACTTTGTTGATTTGTATTTTCAATGCTAATTTGAATTGGATAGAGCCAATGATCAAGGCTTGTAAATATCCATTGCAAATGCATCAATACATTTTAAGGGCATAGCCACGGACCTCTACAGGCATCCTAGCACAAAAGACTATACAAGTATGGGGAAGTTGGACAAGTGCATTCTAGGCCTCGTGTGCATGGGAGCTTTAGGCCATACAATAGAAGTTTCAGAATATTTCCCCATGTGGAGACATAGGTGGTGCGTACATTCGTCCATAGAAATCAATGGCTGTATACACTTATACACCGGTACTTGTGTAAACATGCGCAAGTAACAATGTACTTGCACTATACGCAAGTACACCCTTGGTCATATGTCTATAGGTATGCACGTGTTTATGCAAGTGCTGGCATAAAACATTGTACAGCCATTGATATCTATAGGCAGCACCTGTGTCTCCCAGGTGGGAAAATATGCCTGAATTTTACATTGTATGGCCCCTGGCACCCATGTGCAAGACATTTTTGTAAGTTGCAATTCTTTATTTAAACCCAACAGTATAAATCCCTTATGCCCAACCTGCGACCCTTTGGTATATGATGTGCGGCCCTTGCACCACGGCAATCTATAGTGGGAACATTGATTGGGGTAATATCACTAATCTCCACTGTTCCAAGTTTCATATTGTTTTCTGCAGCATATCTCCAGCCAGAAATGTAGCATATCCGCACTCTCCGACCCTCATTTCCTCTATTAGGTCTGCAGGTCTGACAGTTCTCTCAAGCATATTGAACATTATGTGTGTCCCTTTGGCAATGTCAGGGGTGGCATTTGAGACCCCTTTAGCTCATAAGTTGACAACAACTGCTATAAGCGGATGGAATACATGAGAATATGTGTTGTCCTTCAAAGCCACCAATTTATAAATATAGAGAGATATATGTGTATGATGTATACACAGGCACACTCAGCCCTAATGCATCAGAGGGTAGATAGTAGTGCCTAATGCATTGATAGATAGACTACAGTTCACCAACTTATATATAGTGATATACAGATGACATGTGTGTGCAATGCATACAGACCCAAGTGTATTATATATTGATATGTGTAATGTATACAGTGCACCAACTTATATGTACATATAATGATATAGATATGACATATGTGCATAATGTATACACATGCAGTCTCAAGCTTCATAGTGATAGATAGATAGATAGATAGATAGATAGATAGATAGATAGATAGATAGATAGATAGATATCTCAAAGCATTAGGCCCAAGTGTGCATGTACATATATCACACATATGTGATCTATATGTAGATTTCTAATATATAGGTGTGTGTGTGTAGGATATATAGATTAGAGATGGGCAGCATGAAGTGTCCTGAGCTCCATTCCCCCCTCCACCATTAATTAATAATGGTCCAGTAGCAGGCAGTGCCTCCCCCACTCTGCAGGCAGCATTACTAGAAGTAGGTCTGAAGACCAGTGGAATGTCCCCTCCTCTCCAGGCGCAGACAATGCTGTCCCCTTCATTAGCATACAGCTGACACTTGGCTCTTTTCACAGTGACTGTCCCACTGAGCCGCATGTGGTCCCCAGAGACAGTCTGACCCAGGAAGCAGGCTACATGGAACAAATGGGGACGCTAGCCCCCACTTAACCTCTTCCCTGCCAGGCAGCTGTCTGTGCTCATCCCCTGGCATGGATGGGGTTAAACTTTAAATATCCCCCCTATTATGCAAGTTTCAATAACAAAAGAAGAAAAAAAAACACAATGTTACAAATAATGTTACCAACAAATCAGTGCTATGGATTGGCAGGAACTTCAGGAGGATGATCACAGTATAGACCCCCCATGCTGGCTGTTCTATCTCCACACACACACACACACACACACACACACCAGAGTAGATACAGATAATTCTTTAGGGAAAATGAAAGTAACCAAGGGTGGGGAAGGTGAGATTTTCCATGACCATGAATCCTCCGCTCTGATCACCTACCAACAGGCTGCCATTCATTATAAAGGAGTCAATGGGACACATGGACCCAGGCCATGCTGAACAATAAGAGGGAAGCACCAATGCAGCCTGCAAACATCTCTCCATACACAGTCATCAGGATTCCCCAACTTTTCCCAAACTGCAATGCATGCTGATCCCCCCTCTCAGTGCATTCCAAGGCTCCTCCATACACATGGGACTGTTTGCAGAACTTCATGCCATTCACAGCAATCAGCCCCATGGTGAGTCCAATGGATCAGCTAGAAATGCATTGAAAATCCCACTGATCCCAGCAGTGTTTACATCCCCTCATTGGAGCCCAATCAGCCCCAAATCTGCTCTACTGCTGAAATGTTTGATAAATAAAGCAGTATTCAGTGACCCTCCCCCTACTGTAGAGCATGCTGCAGGAAATGAGTGCATTGTGTCTGGATCAGAGCCTGAGAATGCACAGAACCAGAAGGGGGGGAAGGAGAGAAGCAGAGAAATGCAGGGGGGTGACCCTGGTGCAGACACTTACCTGTGGACAGGACACGACTGGGCTGACTATGCACAGCTCACTACTGGAGGAGCCACTCTTTGTTACCATACCCTGAAAACTTGAAAATGAGGCAGGCATGAGCAGCCGAGCGCAGAGCTCATCCAGCCAGCAGTCAGAGCTCAGGGCTGGCAGCTGCTAAACATTCCTCACACTACAATAGTGAGCGAGGAGGCTGCTGAGGATAGAGAGCAGAGGGCTGACCCCGGTGTACACATGTGCCTGCCTGTTACTTCATTTATTCCCATAGCATTGTACAGCATTACAGGCACTGCTAGTCTGCTACCTAGCTGAGGGCATCCCACATGGGAAAGACTATTCCACCTTTTGCACAAATAAACAATAAAAAAGTAATAATAATAAATTCATCTGTATTAGTAAATAAAAATGTGTATTATTATTATTTTTTTTGCATGGAAGTCTGTAAAGCTTTGCAACTGCGACCAGCGGATGGCGAGTGCAATGTTAAAGCAGAATTGAAGTCTTCTAATAGACTGCGAGCGGGCAGACATGCGACATCCCTTCTACGTTAAATTACACCTACCTATCTGCTCACTGTCTTCTATGGCATGCACAGCGCCAACACTGTCCCATTGTTCAAGAAAGGAAGGGTGACCCCTGGAAGTCGCACGTCTATGGTGTCCTACTGAAATGAATGGAGTGGCAATCTCATTCTGGACACGCCCCCAATGCGTTTCACTCCACCCACAGGAGCTTAGTCATGGGGAGTATGATCCCATGACTAAGCTCCAGGGGGCGGAGCAAAACACGTTGGGGGCGTGTCCAGGATGAGGTTGCCACTCCATTCATTGCAATAGGACACCATAGACGTGCGACTTCCAGGGGTCACCATTCCTTTCTTGAACCTTTGCAGGAGCCAGGACAGGCTCCATCCCCTGTCAGAACTCTAATAGCAGCTGCATTGTCCATATACCCCCTCCCTCCCCCGGCCCACACACTTTTCCCAGTCCCATTGTGCCAGGAGGACTCATTCCTGTCCTTGCGTAACTATGAGTTACGTCACCCTAAGACGGGTATGCAGATACCCAAAGACTATCACCTAGAGAGAAGATGCTGGCACTGGCCTGTTATGGAAGAGGTATTTAAAGTGGTAATAAACCAAAAAGCAAACATATATAATAATGCAGCTTACCAATTTCCCATTTGTTTTCTTTTTAGGCCTAGTTCACACTGGCATTGAAAGCAGGCGTTCGAGGGGTGTTTTTAACGCCCCTCAAACACTTATGCAAATGATACTATGGACAGCACACAGTGCTGTTCACATTATCAAAACACGCATAAGGCCCCTTTCACACGGGCTTGTCCGTGTACAGACTCCGCTTTGCGGATCGATCCACTTATCCCCACTAATAAGGATGGGCTCGGGCATGTTCGCACACTCCTCGTGCAGAGCCCGGCAGGAAGTCAGCACTGCACAGCGCTAATCACAGGCAGTGAGACATTTCCCGATCTCTGCAGCCACGCATCGGGAAAATATCTCACTGCCTGTGATTAGCGCAGCGCCGTGCCGACTTCCTGGCGGGTGGAGTGTGCGAACATGCCCGAGCCCATCCTTACCCACTAAGCAGGCGGATGACAGGCCTGTCTCTGCTCACAGTGTGGAGAAGGACCCGTGATAGCCCCGCTGTCCTCTATGGAGATCGGATGAAAACAGACCGCCTGTCCATTTTCATCCGATCCTATCTGATTCTCCAGACAGATGGAAAATAGGGTTTCCATCTGTCTGGATTTCACGGACAGGATTGGATCTGATATTGGCGGATGTCAGCAGACATGTCACCGCTGAGATCCACCACTCCATAGACGTGCATGGAGCGTACGATCAGGTCCGCCTGGAAAAACTGACAAGGGACCTGATCGGAAAGCCAGTGTGAAAGGGCCCTTAGTGTCAACTCCTTCCATTCAAGTCTATGGTAGCGTGCCGCAATTGCGCCGCCATGCCGTTGTGGCATGGTGGTACATTACAGTTAATAATAGGCATTTGTGGTACAGTTTTAACCTACCAAAACGCACGTCAACCGTGCAGCAAACACACATAGGGCATTTGAGGGACCTTTTTTAATGCTCATTAAATGCTTATCAATTGCACCTTTTAACGTTCGTTAACGCTATAGACTCGTTTGATAAGCGTCAGTATTTTGAGTGTGAACAACCCCCAAAGAGTAACTCCATTTTTGTTGTGAAAAAAAAATCCCCTCTGGGTGCTGTATGTACATTACAAGGATTTTAACAAACTTTGTTGCAGATTGCTACCTTTTCTTATTCTAAAGAAATCCCTGTTTGTTTCCCTGTGCCCATGTGCATAGTGAATGTAAATGGGAGTGGTTTCCTAATTATCAACCAGCTGCTCCACCTGCAAAGCTCTAATGAGGAAAAACGCAGGGTCTGCATCCCTTTAGATGGGATTTCCTATTGGGATGCCTGATATCTGACTTGTATCTTAGTGCAGACCTCTGGTAAAATCAGTGGGCCAATCACACAAGCAGGAAATTAAATTTATGGAGGGGGGTCATTTTTAATAATATTCAATAACAATATGACTTGTGTCGCAATTGTAGTTGCTATATTATTTTTTCTTTATTTGCTATTTTTTTCCCATGAAAGTGGAGTTACCCTTTAGACCACTTTCACATTGGGGCCATGGCCGCATTAGCGCTAAAGCGCCACTCATTTTAGCGGCGCTTTAGCGCTGTTTAAGCAAAGCTTTTTGGCCGCTAGTGGGGTGCTTTTAAACCCATAGAAGGGGTTAAAAGCCCCCAAAACGCTTTTCATGCGCTTTGGAAGCGATGCCCATTCATTTCAATGGGCAGGGTGTTTCGGGAGTGCTAAATACAGCGCTCCCAAACCGCCCCAAAGATGCTGCTTGCAGGACTTTTCCGAACGTCCCGCAAGTGCACTGCCCCAGTCACACTGAAAGGAATGGGAGGCGCTTTTCAGGCGCTTTTTTTTAGCGCTAAAACACCTGAAAACCGCCTTAGTGTGAAAGGGGTCTTAAGCTTTTTTCTTCTATTTAGACCTAGTGATTCAGCCCATAAGTCAGTTTTTTCAACAGAACAAGCTGTCCTGCAGGAGTAGTTATTAGAGGGGTTGAGACAACCCATTTACAACTGACAGTGGTGCTTACAATGAATAGTTATTATTTATGTCTAATCTTTATTCCAAAAGGAAAAAAACTGTGCTGTAACTGCTTATAAAGTGTTAGCTGGGGCTCAGCTTCAATTTATTAGGGCTGGTTCACAGTGCTGCGATGCCAGACATTGCATGTGATTCGCACCGGATTGCTTTGCAGATCACATGCGATGTCTGCGCAATGCGAATTTCAGTCATACAAACTGTATGGCTGAATTTGCATCGCATTCGGACCAAACTTGTGCAGGACCCTTTTTTTTGGTCTGCATTAGAATCGGCTTGCATGGGTGTTCACACCTATGTGATCCAATTCTGCAAATCGTGCTGCGTTTTGCAAACTGATTGTGGGTTGTATCGTTAACTTGAAATATACTCTGTAATCAGTTTGCATGAACAGGTTTGCGATTAAGGCTGGGTTCACACTAGAGAACGCAGTGGCACACAGCAGGGGTCCGGTGCGTCTCCTTTCACTGTTTCAGGTCCGATTTCAGCCCAAATGTTTGGCTGCATTCGGATCTGAAACAGACTAAAAGACACACAGGACTTCTGTGCAATTCGCACCGGAGCTGCTGCGGAGATGTGTGAACCGGCTCTATAGAGAGCCCGTCACAATCTCCTGCTATGCGAATTGGATGCGGGCAAACCCCGCATCCATTTTGCAATAGTGTGAACCCTTAGATGCGCTGCAAATTTGCAGCGAATTCGCGCCGCGTCTAGTGTGAACCGAGCCTTAGCCCAGGTTCACACTGAGCTGCGGGAATGAAGCCGTGCGAGTTCAGCTGAACGTATATCAGTCCCTATTTCGGCCACAATCTCAGAGACATCTGCACAGATGTCAATGTTAATTTCCAGCCCGAAATCGCAAAAAGTAGTGCAGAAACTACTTTTTGAAATCGGTGCGGCGCCGCAAATGCAGCGTTGCACCGATCAGGACGGTGCCATTGCCGCCGATTTGACATGTCAAATCGTACCAATGTGAACCAGGGCTCAGTGTATTCAAATCTGCTAGTTAATTTAACACCCCCCCCCCCCCCAGACTGACAAGTGTTTTTTAATTAGGGATCTGAACACAGCTGCATTGTTTTTACTGGAGCCATTCACACAAGTGCGTAAACATGAGCTGCTTTCAGATCCAACACAGAATCCAAAAATCTGAATCTAAGAACATGCATTTTACGAGCTTACATGTATGTAAGCACATACATAGTTACATAGTAGGTGAGGTTGAAAAAAGACACAAGTCCATCAAGTCCAACCTATGTGAGTGATTATATGTCAGTATTACCTTGTATATCCCTGTATGTTGTGATCGTTTAGGTGCTTATGTAGACACATTTGTACGCATGTAAATTAGGTCTAAACAGAAAGGAAAAATAAATTCCCATAAAAACAAATTATGTATGCATAAAGGCCTTTACACATTTAAACACAACTGTATGCAAGTATTTTACGCATTACACAGGAATTTTTCTTCTAGAAAACTCATGTATAGTAAAGCCAGTAACATTTTTGCAGCCGCATGAATGAAGCCTAAGGCCAGAGATAAACAGAGTAAATTTCTTTCCTGCAACCACAGGAACAAAAATATACTTGATTCCCCCATCAACACAGACAGCGTTGACAGGGGAATCCCTCCCGCAGAACCATTGTGTTCTCCCTGCAGGGGGCAGGGGAGCCGTCCCTGCTGGGAGAATACATTAATTATTTACTATAACAGTCGCTAGCAACAATCGCATGTAAAATCCGGCAGACTGGTTACACCCAAGTTAATTGATCGACCCTCGAAGTCAAACGTTTTTTTGTTTTGTCTTTTAATGTTCATGGCTCTTCCTCCCCTGACTGCACGTCCCTGGATTCCAGGTATACAGAGCTTTTGCATTGGAAGGTAAGTCTTGCGGCTTCTGGGTCCCAACAACAACTAGAATAATAGACCAATTCAATGGCTGCACTATAGCACCGTCAGGCAGGAACCGGAACGAAGGCTATAATCAGAGACACAGCAGGATCACCAGATCATTTATTCTTATTTAATAAAGCTAATTTAGAGAAGTATGCTGTACTGTACACATATTATTGGAACCTTACAAAATCAAGTAATTTTAATGTTTACCTGGAGAATCACTTTAAATGACATACCTGTGTAGACCAACCGTTTCACAAAGCCTAGTAAGAAAAAGGTAGTATTTTGAGTGGTCAGCACTACCCTGCACATAAGGTAGGACTAGGACGGATGATACGTGGAGTGCACCCCCATCATCACAGGAATGAGTGTAGAGCTTCTGTATTGCTTGTCCACAAATACACCCATGCACAGCGATCTCGCTCACCCTCTATCACAGCAGCGCCACCCTGCTGCCCCCCTTCTTCTAGTCATGATCTGTCTACTTTGCATGGAGAAGCACAGAGGCTCAGTGATGACATCACTTGGTGTAAAATAAGGTGTGTAATGAAAGATAGAAGCTAATTGTTTGCCATGCAAAGCTGCTCCAGTTTTAATAAATTCCCCTCTATGTGTTACTGTACTTTGTACATATTCATAGGACTTTGTGCTCATTCTTGCTACTTACAATGATTGACTAAGCTACTCTTTAAAATAAAGGTAAGGCCGGTCACAGACGGTTCGAATCTTGGCCGGTTCCTGATTTGAACCATGTATGGGGAGGCTGAATGTACCCAAGTTGATCAGTCAATCAACTTGGGTGCAACCAACCGTCTGGATTTTACATGCGATTATCACTAGCGGCTGGTATATTTGTTGGCAATAAACACTATGTTTCCCTGGCGGGGACGGCTTCCCCCCACCCACTCACGAGGATAATACAATGGCTCTGTGGGAGGAATACCCGTCAACACGTTCTGTGTTGATGGGGGAATCGAGTGAATTTCTAGAAATTAGCTCTGTCTGTGGCCAGCTTTAGGCACCACAAGGTACTGATCGCTGCCTTTCACTTGCCAAACATTTGTTGCAGGGGCTCCTTTAGATTATATCACAGTAAGTAGGTTCTTCTGGCCTTCAGGAATACCCACCACATCTCTCTATGTGGGGGTCTCAGCAAACCTTTTGATCGTCACTGACATTGCATTGCAGTATACAGTGGTAGTGTGAGAATTGGAAGTTGCATGATGATGCCTAGTGTTTCCTTCACAGATTAGTTTCATGGGCCACAATCGGTGACAGGTATAGTGACAGGCCTGCTTTGAAATAAAGTCCATAATCTTATCTGCAGTCCTCCTCTCCAGCTGTTATACGGTATGTGTATGTGGCGCCACGATGGAGCCAATGCGCATGGCCGGCGGCCGCGATGTCCACCGGCGACCCGCGATCGCTCCTCAGAGAGCCAGAACAGGGATCTGTCAATGTGAACAGACAGATCCCCATTCTGTCAGGGAAGTAGAGAGATCTCTGCTGTTCCTAGCATTTAGGAACAGCGATCTCTCTCTACTCCCAGTCAGTCCAATCCCCCCACAGTTAGAAACACCTCCCCAAGGAACACTTAACCCCTTGACGCCCTTCTAGTGTTAACCACTTCCCTGCCAGTGACATTAATACAGTAATCAGTGGCTATTTTTAGCTCTGATCGCTGTATGAACGTCAATGGTCCCAAAAAAAGTGTCCAATCTGTCCACCGCAATGTCGCAGTCCCACAAAAAATTGCTGATTATCGCTATTACTACTGAAAAAAAAATTTATAATAAAAATGCCATAACTATATCCCCTATTTTGTAGGCGCTATACATTTTGCAAAAAACAATCAATATACGCTTTTTGTTTTTTTTTGGTTTTTTTTTACCAAAAATATGTAGAAGAATGCATATTGGCCTAAACTGATGAAGAATTTTTTTTGTTGTTTTTTTTTTAATATTTATTATACTAAAAAATATTGGTGTTTATTCTAAATTTTTGCTATTTTTTTTGTTTATAGCGCAAAAAATAAAAAACGCAGAGATGATCAAATACCACCAAACGACAGCTCTATTTGTGGAAAATAAGAGGACAAAAATTTTGTTTGGGTACAACATTGCATGACCGTGCAATTGTCAGTTAAAGCAATGCAGTGCCATATCGCAAAAAATGGCCTGGTCATTATGGGGGTAAATCCTTCCGGGGCTGAAGTGGTTAACCAGTTAAAGGGGTTGTAAAGGTTCATTTAAAAAAATAAATAAATAACAAACATTTCATACTTACCTCCTCTGTGCAAGAGTTTTGCACAGAGTGGCCCCGATCCTCCTCTTCTGGGATCCCCCAATGGCGCTCCTGGCTCATCCTCCTCTCGAGTGCCCCCACGGAGACCCGCATTCCCTGGGGGTACTCATATAGGTGCGCTCCCGAGTCCTGCTGCTGCATCCATTGACACAGACAGCAGGACTCGGCCCCGCCGCTGGCTACCATGTCACTGGCTTTGATTGGCCAATGCTCCTGCTGCTATCAATCTAGCCAATGAGGACCCGAGACAGTGGCTGGAGCTGCTCTGCTCGTCCCCGTCGCTGGAATGATCAGGTTCAGGTAGGAAAAAGGGGGGCTCTGGGGGGTTTCTGCACTACAAAAGGTTTTTCACCTTAATGCATATGCATTAAGGTAAAAAAACCTCAAAGGTTTACAACCCTTTTAACAAATCTTCCTGTGCCATTACAATGGTACAAGAAACTGTCTCAAGGGGCATGCTGGCATAGACTTGTTTTAGGGCTATCTGTGTCCAGGGCTGCTGTTAGAAACCATAGGGCCCGTACAGCTTACCTAACAGCCCCCCTCCCCCCCTCGAAAATATCAAAATAATACTTTCACCAAAAAATACACTAAAATCATTATTAGCGGACACAAACTTAGCATAACTTACAAATTTCTGCTAAATCAAAACGATAAAACTGTATTGAGTTAATAAAGTTCTGTGTGTAAATGGGGCTCATTCACATGGCTGCTGTGGCCTGTACAGTGTGAATCAGCATTTTTATTTAAATGTGGCTATTGCTGTGTGCAGGCAGGCTATGTTACACTATGAGGATGCAGCAGCTGTATAAACACAGGTTCTAATTCGACAGGTGTGTCAATGCAGGTGTTGGCCCCAAACAGTATGCAATTGGGACCATGCAGCCACTGCATCCCCATAGAGTAACAGATGCAACAAATCGATCATTCACACTGCTTTTTTTAAAATGATTTTTTACAACTTTTAAAACTGATTTTTACATCTTTTAAATTATATATATATATATATATATATATATATATATATATTTTTTTTTTTTTTTGCTGTCTGGGGGCTTGGGTGAAATATCAGGGGTCTAAACGGACCCCTGACAGGGGGCATGTCCAAGATGGCGAATGGAGAGGACGCTCTGTAACTGAGCTCCTGGAGTCCGGCCGATATATCTTGCTTTTCTCCGGTGCTTAGGCTGTAATTGGGCTGTGGATCGGTCCGCAGTGCACAGCGGAGGCTCCAGGATATGTCCAGTGGTAAATCCTGCCGTTCCAACTCAGCAGCGGCTTTCCTGGACAGAGCGAACCAGAGGACAGGCCGCCATCACCATGCACATGGCATCTCAGATGGAGGCCTCAGATTCCCCCCCTACCAGAGCGGCGGACCTTGCAGTCGCCATGCAGACCATCGCCACGGGCCAAGCGGCTCTTATGGACAAAATAGACCACCTGCAGACTAACGTGGACTTCATCCGCCAAGATCTGGACTCCTTCCATGGCCGGGTGGTGGAGGTGGAACAGTGGGTCACTGCAACGGAGGATACAGTAATGGAACACACCGAGGACCTACATACCCTGAAACCTAAAGTAAAAACCCTGGAAAGTCGCGCTGAAGACGCAGAGAACTGAAATAGGCGCAATAATCTGCAGGTCATCGGTCTCCCGGAGGGAGCAGAAGGTATTGATCCACCTGCATTTACAGAGCACCTCCTCACAGGCATGCTGCCTAAGGCTCGCTTCTCCCCCTTCTTTACTGTGGAGAGGACCCATCGCATGCCTGCCGCAAGAGGGCCTTCAAATTGCTGCACTTCAAAAATTGAGACATGGTGCTGAGGGAAGCTAGGGCCCTACAGGATTTAAAGTATGAAAATGCTAAACTTATGATTTTCCCTGACTACTCCGTGGAGACACAGCACCAGCGCAAATCGTTTGATTCAGTGCGGGCCAAACTGCGGGCAAAGGGCCTCAAATACAGCATGCTATTTCCAGCTAGATTGCAGGTGGAAGATGGGGAGACGGTCCGCTTCTGAAGAGGCGTCCTCCTGGATAGAGACGGTCCGTAGGCGGTAGGGAGATCCTCTCCTTTCCCTCCCTTTGGTGGCTTTTCTCCTCGAGCGCTTAGGATGGTCTGGCCATTTGTCTATGCTACTGATCTACCTGCTGGGATGACTGCTGTTTTCTGCTGCTATCCTGTACTAGGATTGCATCCCGATGGTACTTTGCACAACGCCTCAAGAGTGCTGTATTGGATATATATGTTACTGTTATTTGTTCACTTCAGTTTTTGCAACACTAAGTTTGTACTCCCAATGCTGGGAGACTGCATCAGCTCTGATATCCGGACTCCTATATTCAGTCTATGTACTGTGCTCCAGAGGACCGGTTTAACTCATATTATCAGGAACTGTATAGTTCCAGGGTGTTGTATACAGAAGGAGAAATGCACGAGTATTTAGGCCAGGTGGATCTACCATGTCTTACAGACTCCTCTAGGGAGAGGCTAGACAGCCCCCTGACCCTAAAAGAGATACAAATGGCGGTCAAGTCCCTGCAGTGCACGAAGACACCAGGCCCGGATTGGTACCCAGTGGAATTTTTTAAGCAGTATGCTGATGATCTCCTGCCTACATACTGAGAGGTGTTTATAAAAGCCTTCAACCGAGGCGAGCTGCCCCTGTCTATGTCTGAAGCAGTGGTGGTGGTTCTCCCTAAGCCTGACGAAAACCCTGAGATGTGCTCATCCTACCGGCCAATTTCTCTCTTAAATGTTAATTTAAAAATACTTGCTAAAGTATTGGCCGGCAGATTGAATTCTTTAATCCACCCAGAGCAGTCTGGGTTTATGCCGGGCAGAGGGACAGATATAAACATACGCAGACTATTGACGCATATGGATAGGGCTGCAGACCACAGTCCGGGGGCAGTGGTATCCATGGATGCCGAGAAAGCATTTGACTCGGTTGAATGGGAGTACCTCTGGGCTGTCCCTCACAAGTTTGGGTTTGGGCCCGTTTTTATCAAGTGGCTGCGTCTGATGGATGCCTCTCCCAGGGCTTGGGTGCGCACCAACAACTCACTATCCCCGGCCCTTCCACTGGGCAGAGGCACCAATCAGGAGTGGCCGCTTTCACCGGGGTTGTTTGCGCTCACGGTGGAACCCTTGGCATCGCGGATACGAGCTGAGTCTGTGGTCAAGGTAATCCAAGTGGGGGTGGTGGAGGAAAAAATATCCTTATATGCAGATGACACTGTCCTGTATTTGAGCGATGTCTCCTCTTCCCTCCCAGCGGCCCTACAGCTAGTTGATGTTTTCGGATCGTATTCCGGAATTAGGGTTAACTGGTATAAATCCCTCATATATGCCCTGAATCCCTCACGGCCTAGACCACCTATGCAGAGCCCACTAGTCTGGGTGGACAACTTTAAATACCTGGAGATATGCATGGGCGGACCGGTTACTGGGTACTTGGACCTCAACCTCATACCCCTGCTGAAGTCGTTCTCACGGCGTTGTACAGACTGGAAGTCAATTTAATAAAAATTATTTTTCTCCTTATATTTTTGTATTTCTTTAGGAACTGCCCACTCCTGCTCCCGGCATCGTTCTTTAAAAGACTACAGTCCATAGTCATCTCCTTTATCTGACTAGATAGGGTGCCTAGATTGGCAATATCCACACTGCAGCTATCGGTAGGACAAGATGGACTAGCCCTCTCCAACTTCCAACAGTATTACTGGGCGGCCATCCTAGTGACGGTCCGCTGGTGGTTCTCATAGCCCAAGGACAACCCGGCAGTGACCTTGGAGGCAGCGATCCTGGGGTCGTACACAACGCTCAGCAACCTAGTGTTAGGGTCCACCCCGAGTTAACAACTTTAATGAGTACAACAATAACAATCTGGTATTGAGCCAGGGCGTCGCATCGCACTCTGGAGACCTTCTCTCCCCACACCTCTCTTATACATATGGTATGGTCCTGCCCCCTTCTGCAGAACTTTTGGGAACAGGTTTGGGGGGATGTTAACCAGGTTACGGGGATAACAATCCCACTAACTCCTGAGGTCCTGTTGTTGAATGTGATCACCGACCCCACGGTGAGAAAATATGCCAAATTGTTCATAATATATTCCACATACTATGCTCGCAGAGAAATTTTACTGAAATGGAAGGCTGAAGCGGCGCCCACCGTCACCACCTGGCGGAATACCCTGAATAATGTCTTACCTTTATATAAAATACCGTATAGCAGCAGGAACTGCCCGAGTAAGTTTGACAAAATATGGTCCTCCTGGATAGACTCCTGGAGCTCTTTACAGCTGGAGAATTCTCCTCCCTGCCCGGAAGCAGAACCCTAGGATTGCCTACAATACTGGGTCGGGTGTACCTTAGGCTGGTGGTCATCGTTCCCCCCGCCCCGGTCTCTCCGCTCTACTCTGTTCCCCCACCTCCTTCTTTCTCCCCTGCTTTCCCCTTATGTCCCCCCCCCCCCTGTCTTCCCCTCTGCCCCCCCCCCAGTGGGGATCCTCCAGTGTCTATCCAAGACTCACTGGTTCGGGTGAGAGTATTATTCCCCTAGTAAATATCTGATAACCTCTTTTTCTAGTAGCCCTGTTGAATACGATTGACTGGTATTCCTCTATACAGTAATATGTAAGCAATGTATACTGTGAATGGTTTTTGTACCATCCTTTATTTCTTTTTTACCCTGCAATATTTTGTGATACTGACATGTGAAATATTGTTTGTCAATAAAGTTCTTACTTTGTAAAAAAAAAACAGACCCCTGACATCTCACCTTTGAGACAGAGAAAAGAAATTGAGGGCACAGATTTTCCAATTCCTTTCTCAGCAGCCTCAGCACTGAAGATGAATGAACAGGAGACAGAGGCTCCTGTTCATTCATAAACTGAAGCATAGTAAACAGTTTACTATGCTCAGTTATCAATGAACAGAGGAGCAATCGGTAAACACAGTTTACTATGCTCAGTTATCATTGAACAGAGGAGCAATCGGTATGTTCACTGTGTTCATTCAAAAAAAGAAAGTATTTATCGGCCCCTTCTCCTGCTCTCAGCCCTGACAGCTGACACTTCCCCCTGTGTACTCGCAGTGCCCGGCAGGAAATGAAAGCCAGCAGCACTGCGGGGGGAGAAGGTGGGCATCACACGGGGGGGCACACGGGGGGGGGGGGTAATGATCAGATGTGGGCAGGACAGGAGGGAGGATTGGTGCGGGGGGCCAATTACAGGTACGATGCAGCTGAAAGCCCACCGGAGGGAGAGGGGGAGAAACTGGCTTTCAGCTGCTGCAGGGAGGGAGAGCAGCTCAGTGCATCGTTCTTGTAATTGGCCCCCCGCCTCACCACACCAATCCCCCCCCCACCCCCTGTCCGGACCTGTGTGCCCGGGCCCCCTACAGGAGGACTGGTGGTCCCCCTATCTGCAGCCCCGTCTGTCACCAATGCCACTTTCTATTTTAGAGTGAAATAAAAAGTGGTTTCAATGTTCATTTAACAAGGGACCAATATAGAAAACTCACACAGATCCCTGCCCGGCCAGTCAGATTGTACTACATTGTACATTTCTCAAGGTGTTGTCTGAAGCTGGCCATAGAAGGATCGAAATTCAGCCAGTTCAGCGGGGATTAGATAAGTTTCAATCCATCTATGGCTGTTCCTGCTTGACAGAAGTCGACCTAACAACTGTTGGAATGTTGCAAAATTTTCACTTGATCAGTGGCTGCAGCGCTGACCAGCTTATTCTAATAGCGGAGGAGTTCTTGCTGTCAGAATACAATAGCACAGCGGGGAGGTATCCTCTATCCACCATTCTCCATTTGTGAGAATGGCGGAATCTGGAATTCGCTGGCTGATCCGCTGAATCCACTGACTGATCAAAAGAAAATGACCTATCTATGGGCAGCTTAAGAGGAGTGTAGTACAAAGGGCTGACCTCATCAGTGTGCTGTTGCGACTGCACCATTCAGTCACAGGCTTGGGCAGATCTTGACTTTATCATGTGTCGGAGAAAAGTAAGGTCTTAAGCCAGCCAAAGATGGATCAAAATTCCTGCTGAACCAACGAAATTTTGATCCGTCTATGGGCAAGCTGGTTGTCTTGAAGTCGATCCATTGATCGACCTCAGGACAACCAGCTTGGCCTTTTTTTTTTTTTTGTACCTGATCACTGCCGGTGGCTATAGCTGCCAGCAGTGATCATTTTCTTCTGCTGGTGAGGCAGGCTCTCCGCCAGCAGAACGCAATAGTGCTGCAGGAGGGATTCCTCGGTCAATATGGACTGTATTGATGGGGGAATCGATCAGTTTCCTTTCCTTCAACCCATGATTGAAGGAAGGAAAATTGCGTAATGTATGGACTGCCATAGACCTGGCTATGCTGTCTGTCAGTAGTATTTGTATTGAAAAGGATGGCTGAGAAAAATACAAATCTTTTGCAGGTAGGAGAATTGACACTTCTGTACTTCCATGAATTTAGCTATTTGCATACACTTACACTCCAATGTGTGTTGCAGTGATATCTATTTAGATGCATTGCATTGTTTACAAAATTACTTGAACTTTAATGGCAAAACGCAGGTCACGGCACCCAAATGCAGCACGCTGGACTTTTATAAGTGCAAATCAATACAAAGGAACAGTGTGTACAGCGCCTATTAAAGAACAATGGATTTTCTCTCACTGGAAAATGAAGCAATAAGCATGACAAAGTCCAGCCTGAATGAGCCCTAAAGGTATATACTTTAGTCCAAATGCAAAATGAAGCTTTACAAACATACTAGGAGCTTAGCCTATCTGCTCGGAGCTTCATTTTTTTTTTATTCAAGCACTGCTGATGTGATCCAATCCACCCTATTTCTTTATCTTGGTGATTGGGAGATCCACGAATCACTTTTACTTACCTCTTTGTAATGCGGGGGGCTATTCCCAAAACACCCACTGTAAACTTCTGGGCTGTTCTTCTTCACATACAAAACACATGTATCAAAGCAATGAATCAAAAATGTTTTTCATGACCAGCAATCATGTTCAAACCTACAAAAGAGGTTTGACTGACAAAGATCAGTTTACTTTTCAGTTCACAGGAAGTGACAAGAACACTGCATTCCTGGCAGGATCGACAATAATTTTTCTATACTTGTAGAAAATTTTCTCAGCCTGGGAAAAGAAAACGAATGCAGCCACCCTATTCAAGGACTGGTAAACTGCAATATATTGCATTGTTTCTTGGATTTAGTTATCTTTTAAAATGGTTCTAAAGGCTAAAGGCTTTTTACTAAACCCAGGACCCTGCATTCACTATATCTGGTCTCCCACAGTACACAGAACTTGGAAATATAAACGGCTAAATACCTTTTCTCATCAGCAGTATATAGCAGTCTTGTGACTTCTATCAGCGTCTGGTTAAAGCTTGTAGGTGGAGTTTTCATTCTACTCTGACTGTCCTTTTGCCCCCAACCCCTCTGTCTGGACAGTGCTGATTGGCCCTGTGCTGATCACATGCACACCCTCCCAAGAAAAAACTCTCTAACAATAGATACCAAACTGAGCATGTACAGAGTGCCCCCAAAGGCTCTGTCTTATCAGGAGATGGATTGGGGACAGTAGAAGTCAGTAGAAGTCAGGAACAGTTGCCAGTGTAGCACTGCTAATACCGATCTTCAATAAATATTGACTTCCAGATCACTCACAGCTACATTACAAAAGTTTTAGGTACTTTTTTATAACAAAAGCCCAGGCGCATTCAGACTCAGGCATTGTTCTCAGGGTGTAAAAAGGATGGGCCCCAGTCACTTAAGTGAGCTCAAGAAATGCTTTTTTTGTGCATTGGAATATGGGATGGGGGAAGGGGTGGATCAGGATATCCCCTAAACTTGGATAATCTAAAGCACCAGACTGGGCTCTAATCTCTTCTCAATCTCTTCATCTCTGACGTCTCTCTCTGTATCTTCTGAACATAAGCTATGGTGGCTGGACACAGAGTTTTGGCACCTTGGCGATTGAGATTCAAGATATATCTCTTTTTGTGTTTCAAGGCAGGACAACATGGAAAGATTATTATGTATACTCTCCATTTAACCAGTAACTCACCCAATTCTCTTGTGGGGTACAATTGCAGCTTGTTTCCTCTAGGCCAGATAATCTTAGACTCCAGCAGCCAGCATCTACATGAATACCTCCCAGAAGGGAAGATCCCTGCTTCTCTATTTGCCCTAGGCCCAAAGGCCTGGGGAGAGAGACAATTCTTACTACCATGACATCCTCACTGGCAAGAGAAGGAACAAGAAGTGTCCCAAGAGAAAACAGGAGTGTCCAACATATTTAACAGTTCTTTCAACATGCATCACCAGCCCCCTCCCACCCCCAAACCTACTGATTGGCTAAGTCATTAAACATTCATAACACAGAAAAATACTGCTCTAGTACACCCTGCTGGAGGAAGCTCAAACAGCAAATGGAAGATAAAAAAAAACTGCAAACAAGTGACCAAGGCATGGACCATTAATCCTAAAAGTGTATTTATTTAGCATTAGCTAAAACTTACATGGAGGTCTTGGACCACAGTGGAGGAGGTGAGGGGGAATCTACAGACTGTCATAGCAAAGATCGGGGGAGACAGCAGGCTGAGTGGTGGTGAGCCGGGGCAGGATGCATGTAGACAAGCCACCTGATGGCCAGTGTGGAATGTGATTAGCCCCACACCGAGGAGCCTGGTTCAAGGCAAAGATGGAATGTGGAAGCCTGCAGATAATGGCCAAAAATGCTGGACAGCAGGGGTGGCCGAGATCTCGATGACAAACACAACCTGGATAGGAGGCTGAAAGCCAGGGATACAAACTGCCAGAGAAGCCGATCCTCTAGCCACGGCTGCAGTGTATTCTCACACACACTGTGCAGTCTTGTATAGACCTTGTGCAAGGGATAGCAGTGGGTAGGCGTATGCATCTTAGGGTCCTGTCCCTTTTTCAACGTCAACGTCAAAAGATGACATTGAAAAGGGGGCAGGACCCTAAAACGCGTACGCGTACCCACTGCTATCCCTTGCACAAGCTTTATACAAGACTGCACAGTGTGTGTGAGGATACACTGCAGCCGCGGCTTGAGGTTTGGCGGCTTGAGGTTTGGTTTCTCTGGCGCATTTCACCCTTGGCTTTCAGCCTCCTATCCAGGTGTGGTGGTCATCGAGATCTTGGCCACCCCTGCTGTCCAATGCTTTTTTGGCCATTATCTGTGGGCTTCCACATTCCAACTTTGCCTTGAACCAGGCTCCTCGGTGTGGGGTTAATCACATTCCACACTGGCCATCAGGTGGCTTGTCTGCATGCATCCTGCTCCGGCTCACCACCACCCAGCCTGCTGTCTCCCCCTGATCTGTGCTGTGACAGTCTGTAGATTGCCCTTCACCTCCTCCACTATGGTGCAAGACATCCATATACATTTTAGCTAATGCTTAATAAATAAACTTTTAGAATTCATGGTTCAGCACCTTGGTCACTTGCTTGCAATTCTCTGTGGATCTTCTCCTGATCTTTTATATCAAGAGCTGCTGATCATACACTGGCACTTGTGTTTTCCATTCTTCAGAAACTCCATGACAGTTGCTAATCTCTTGCAACCTTTTTACTGCTATTTCAAGAGTTGACAGTTGACATTCCTCGCAAACTTTATGCAGCCACTTCATATGCATGAATAATTCTGTCCAGCAGTCCATTGTGAGCGCTTGAGTTAGTGTCTGATGGCACTTTTATTTGTTGTTTTTAATAGAGAAAAAAAAAGACTGTGCTTAGAGATTATTCCTGCTGAGGTACACCGTACACTACACTACATCCCTATACTATAGGATTTAGGACTGGTGTCAGGAACACTATCTCCCAAAGGTAGGTACTGTGAAGATGCACAGTCTTCCTTCAACTGCAGTTCACACAGTGGCAGCAGATGATTCTGCAGCTTTACCTTTTTTCTGGAGCCAGGCTTACCCCAGTGGCTGCACCTTCTACATTACCTGTATGTCTTTGCATAGGGTGGAGCAGAATTTATTTTTGCTGTTCATGCCAATAGGGAGACAGACAGAAAGAAAACTAAGAAAGGGTAGTACAGCTAACAGGTTTTTCCTGCTGTCTGTGTGCCTTTTAGAAACATTTCCCATCACTTTCTGTTCCAAAACCTCCCAAATTGAGTTAAAGACAGTTTTAACTGGTTTTCAGCATTGGGGGAGGTATTTTCTGAAGCAGGGCTTCTGTGCCAAAAGAGATTAAAAAAACGTGAACTCAAGCATTATTGACTTCTAGACTATGCCCTACCACTGACCTAACTTTAACTATCAACCCTATCCCATCCTGACCTATAACACTTAACACTAAAAAAGCACTTAGCCTAAAGAAAGGAGAAAAGAAAATAGCAGGTATGGTGGAAGAGCAGGAGAAGGGACTGGTAGATATGTCATTTACAGCCCCTTCCCCAATCATTCACTGTGTTCAATCATGACTGAAGCATAGTAAACACAGTTTACTATGCTTTGTTTTGTAAATGAACAGAAAGTTGCTTAGCCCAGAGTACTTCCCATTCATTCACTGTCCAGTGCAGCTGAGTCTGCAGAGAAAGGGACTGGGGGATCTTTGTCCTCAGTCCCTTTCCCTGTCTCAAAAGTAAAACATCAGGGGTCTGTTTAGACCCTTGATATTTCACCAAAGCCTCCCAATGGTGCTGCTAAAAAGAATTGTAAAAAATAATTAAAACATTTGTAAAATATAATATAAATATAAAATAATAAAAATAAAAAACTATTGACACTGTCCACTGCCCTACTGACACCATCCACTGCCACCATCCACTGCCCTACTGACACCAACAACTGCCCTACTGACACGTCCACTGCTGTACTGACTGACACCATCCACTGTCCTACTGACACAAATCTCTGCCTGCTGACATGTCCACAGCTCTGCTGGCACTGTCCACTGCTTTACTGACACCATCTTCTGCCCTACTGGCAAAGTCCACTGCCCTACTGGCAAAGTCTATTGTCCCACTGACACCATCCACTGCTCTACTTACACAAACGACTGCCCCACTGAAACGACCACTGCTATACTGACTGACACCAACTTCTGTCTACTGACATGTCCGCAGCTGTACTGACACCATCCATGTTTTAATTCATTTTAAAATTAATTTATAAGAGTGTGTCTGTGTGTGTATGTATATGTATATACTTATGTATACTGTATATGTTTAAGCTGTGGGTTGCACACCCTAATTCAATAAGTTGCGCACACCTATGGGTGGAGCATGTCATTCAAACCCCCCCCCCCGATATGGCAGAACTGGTGCCTGGTAACCGCCACATCGGGGCAAAGGGATTGTTCTCAGCCCTGTGTAAACTCAAATTAAAGTGACTTGGAGCTTATATAGGACTTTCTTCCTTTCGCTGAACAAAGCGACATGGAGTGAAATAACTAGACATGCCCTCCTGCACTTTAAAATTAACCATCAGTCACCTCTTTAGCTATAGGAATTGTGGAGTAATTTGTCCTTAAAGTTAACAAGCGAGACAGAGAAATCTTAGCTGTTTTTGCATTTTCTTCTATTGCACCTTTAAAATAACCTTCAGGTCTGAGGGAATCCCAGTTAACAATTACTATATCTACAGCTTAGCGTACATTGGCCTGATCAGTAAGTTGAGATATAAGAATAAGTAAAAGAATAAGGAAGGTGGCATACTTAGGATATTTGGCACCCGGGGCTGCACTATAAAACAAAATTATTTTCAGTGATAATAATGCATAGCTCCCAACTGTCCCTGATTTGGAGCAATGTCCCTCTGTCCCTCTTTCCTCCTCATTTGTCCCTCATTTTGGTCTGATCTATATAGTTGTATATAAAATGAACTTTTTATCAAAAAGTGTTTCCCAGTGCTAAACCTTTCATCCTATTTTCTAAATTGCTGCATTTGTAAATTCCAAAAGGCAGTATAAAAGAATAGTCGTGGTAAAAAAAATGCACTTGTGGGTTTAACCAATCGTTTTTTTGTATAATTATCCTTTAAGGGGGTGTGTCCTATGCCCACATACTTTTGCTAATAGGTGTCCCTCATTTACATCTCAAAAAGTTGGGAGGTATGATAATGAAACAAACAAATCATTTACATAAAAGAAATGCAGGTAATGAAAATTGTGTTTACTCACATTAGAAATTTGCAATAGTTTTGTTTCCCTTGGCAGCAGTGTGTTCACTCTAATGAGTTCTGAACAACTCCACTGCTTCCAGAACTGCTGTTAGAACTCACAGAAGCCCAGGCTTACCTGACAAGGCCACCTCCTTTTTTTTTACATTATTTTAGCAGCCTTGTTGGGGGGCTTTGTTAAAATATCAGGGGTCTAAACTTAGACCCCTAATGTCTCCCATTTAAGACAGAGAAAAGGCATGAGGACGCAGATTCCCCAGTCCCTTTTTCTGCAGCCTCAGCTGCACTGGACAGTGAATGAATGGGAAGTGCTCTGAGGCTTCCTGTTCATTCACAAACTGAAGCATAGTGCACACAATTTACTATGCTTCAGGTATGAATGGATACAGTGAGTGATTGCTGCTAATCTCTCACTGTATTCATTCAGGAAAGGATGGGGCTGTTAAATAGGACATATTTACAGCACACCCCCACTCTCCATCCTGAAACATTCCCGTGTGCCCCCAGCAGCTGCTAAAGGGGGGGAGGGAAGCTAGCAATGCTGCAGAGGAGGGGGGCACACAGGAAGGCCAGGACAGCAGGTGGGTGGGGACACAGATACCAATCCCTCTGCAGTGCATCCAAAGGAGGAGAGAATGGCAGAGCTGCAGGGGGAGCCACAAGAGTTGACAATAAGGCAGTACAGCCATCGCTCCTGCTTGGCAGGTGCCTGGGCCCCCCTTTTGAACTGATTGGGCCTGGGCCCGGTACAGGAGGGCTGGCTGTACTGCCTTATCAGCAGCCCTGACTGCTGCTCTTGTGTATTCTGAAGATTAATTGCTATACATTCCTTTGTATATTGCCCTGGTTTAAAGAGCATGTAAACCCAACAGTTCATATTCCTGATATGTGCCTGCTGTACCATGTACTTGTATGAAATGAATGAAAGAAAAATCTGTTCTCTTTGTATTGCTTCCTTTTTTAGGCCCTACTTCTCCTATGGATTACAGGAGTGCAGTTCATTCTGCACTACCGTGACCTGTTTTCAGTGTCAAGTCTATTTAAATCTGCTAGTGCACACAACACTACTCTCTCCCCAGTTTGAAAAATGCTGCAGTCTAAAGGTTTCTCCATTGAGCTTCCGTCCAAAGTGGAGAAACCCTAATACAGGGAGTATGTTAATGGCCAGCTCATCAGGTAAAAAAAGAGGAAAAAAGCCTAAAAACCCTAAAAAAGAAAACTAATGCAGACAACCCATTTATGGATTAATAAACTGCAATCTATTAAATATTTATTTTTAGATTTATTAGTGCTTTAAGAAGATCAGTAATGACTGGACACCCCTGCACCAAATGATTTGGACCAGTGCACAAAGGTCCATAAAGACATAGATGAGCGAGTTTGAGGTGGAGGAACTTGACTGGCCTGCACAGAGTCCTGACTTCAACCCGATAGAACACCATTGGGATGAATTAGAGCGGAGACTGTGAGCCAGGCCTTCTCGTCCAACATCAGTGTCTGACCTCACAAATGCGCTTGTGGAAGAATGGTCAAACATCCCCATAGATACACTCCTAAACCTTATGGACAGCCTTCCCAGAGGAGTTGAAGCTGTTCTAGCTGCAAAGGATGGGCCAACTCAATATTGAACCCAACGGACTAAGACTGGGATGTTCATGTGCGTGTAAAGGCAGGCGTCCCTGCCTACCAAAATACTTTTGGTAACATAGTATATATATATATATATATATATATATATATATATAATATAATGTGATTGAGCTTTGAGGTGCACACCCTAATGCAATAGGCTGCGCATGCCTATGCTGGACACATTTCTCTATGTCTGTTCATGATTTCCTTGGAGAAGCCTCTTTCAACTGTCTGTCTGTCTGTCTGTCTGTCATTGACAATGGACTGGAAAGGGCTAAATCAGGAGACTGACATTTATTTTTTTATTTTAGGGCACTTTAACACTGATAAGGAATACATCTTTGCTAATTTTGTTACTTTGAAACTAAGCTATGTGCCATAATCATGGGCAATCGGCATATCCTGTTCAGTTTGGTTAGGCGCTTTCTTTTATCCTCAAAGCTGGGAACTTTCAATTTCCTTACCTTGAGATTCTTTACAATACAATAACCCTGTCACCTTATTTATAGTGCATTTGACTTCAGGAGGAAATGCTTTACAATCCTGACTTTATGTAAGGTGTTTTATTCATGCAATTTCTTACTGACTTTCAACATGTCTTGCATAAAATGTTCTTGTGATAATGGTCTTCTTTTACAAGTGTCTAAAACGAAACTTTTTTCTATTCTCCTTGGCAGCCAACTGGTATTTACAGTGCAAGTTTTACAATGAGAATTAAGATTTGTTAAAAAGGCATGGCAATGCTACACATGCTGGAATTTTTTTTTTTAGAAATCTTTACTGTGGAATCATTCCTGTATCTCCTCTAGAGTCTATATCAGTGGAACCCAACTTAATACATACATATTGTAATAAAACCAAGAAAATACATGTGACAGGGATACCCCCCTTCCAGGAAACTCCATCCTCAGGGGTCCCTCTGCTCATCTATGTACTGCTACTGTATCTCCCTTCCATCTCACACCAGCCTGTATGGAAGCGATGTGCTGTCATGTACACTGCTTGGCTAAAGGGAGCAAGTTAGGACACTGTGCTGCAGTTGCTCTCTGTCCCCTTGGGATCATCAGCCTGAATGGGTTAACGTCATTTCACCTCCACTCAGCAGGGGGAACTGGCGAGTAAAGGCACTCAAGGGACTTGAATGGACTTGAGGGAGTCTACAGACTGTTGAACTACAATTCCCAAGAAGAGGCAAGTATAAAGTGGAGAAAAGGCTTTTTATCTTCGGCTGTAGACCGATGCAATTCTCTCTTGCTGCCAGGATATTGGAGATCGCTGTTTGTGTACACACTGCCTAGTACAATCTTGCGGCCTAAGTCAAAGGGAACTGAGTGCTGGTATCCTGTGTGCAGAGATCCAGATTCGTCTGGGGGCAGAGCCAAGAGGGAGCTGTTCGCTGTGGGACCAGAGCAACACAGTGATGATACAAAAGTAGACCAATACCTGGACAGCGGGACTAAAGTGGCTGCATTGCTGGAACTGGTGAGAGGGCACTACTGCCATTAACCTCTTGCTGCGAGGGAGACTGAGAGAGAGTAGGCAATTTATTAGCAGCCTTTACCACTGCATGCAAAATTCACAGGGACTGTACAGGTACTTATGTACACCACTGTAAAGACTAGGCCCCAACGTTAGCTGGCTGAAGAACTAGGGCAAAGGACTGTCTCCTCAGATAGCTGCTCTACAACTTCATGTGCTGCTTTTAGACAGGGGTACCTCTGCAGTAAGGTCTGGGTCTTAGCATAGTCCTTCACAGAGTGCACTCAAACAGTATAGTATACTGGTTGCAGGAAAATGATTACAGCACTGATTACCATTGTTGTTAATGTTATTTGTGCCATTGTTTAAAGCTGAGTTGCAGATTCTCAGGTAGGGATGAGCCGAACACCCCCCTGTTCGGTTCGCACCAGGCAAAAAATTTGTTCGAACACCTAAACACCGTTAAAGTCTATGGGACATGAACATGAATAATCAAAAGTGCTAATTTTAAAGGCTTATATGCAAGTTATTGTCATAAAAAGTGTTCGGGGACCTGGGTCCTGCCCCAGGGGTCAATGCAAAAAAAAGTTTTAAAAACGGCCGTTTTTTTGGGAGCAGTAATTTTAATAATGCCCCGCTCACTGTATATATACGTCATTTTTTTGGAGATGGATATCTCGGTAACGGCAGCAGCTGCTGCCACAACCGAGATATCCATCTCTACAGTGAGCGATTCTGTACACGATAACAGTGGTCTCTGCGGCGGGTTCGCCGCGAGATCACCGTTATCGGCGGCGGGAGAGGTGCCACCCCCCCTCCCGCCGCTCTCCCGCGCCTTCCGCCGCTTACCGGAGCCGTCGGTAACGGCGGAGGCGATCGGGTCCTTTCCCTGCTGAGGTATGGAGACAAGTGAGGCCAAGATGGCCCCCACCCGTCTCCATACCATGTGACGGCCGGAGCGACGTCATTCAACGGCTCCGCCCACTCTCTTAAAGGCACAAATTTTTTTAGTGTCATTTTTTTAAACGACTTTTTTTTTTTTTTTTTTTTTTTTGCATTTTAGTCTAAATATGAGATCTGAGGACTTTTTGACCCCAGATGTCATATTTAAGAGGACCTGTCATGCTTTTTTCTATTACAAGGGATGTTTACATTCCTTGTAATAGGAATAAAAGTGATCCAAATTTTTTTTTTTTTAAAAACAGTGAAAAAATAAATAAAATAAAATAAAATAAATAATAAAAAAAAAAAAAATTTTTTTAAAGCGCCCTGTCCCGACGAGCTCGCACGCAGAAGCGAAAGCATACATGAGTAGCGCCCGCATATGAAAACGGTGGTCAAACCACACATGTGAGGTATCGCCGCGACCGGTAGAGTGAGAGCAATAATTCTAGCCCTAGACCTCCTCTGTAACGCAAAACATGCAATCTGTAGAATTTTTTAAACGTCGCCTATGGAGATTTTTAAGGGTAAAAGTTTGACGCTATTCCACGAGCGGGCGCAATTTTGAAGCGTGACATGTTGGGTATCAATTTACTTGGCGTAACATTATATTTCACAATATAAAAAAAAATTGGGCTAACTTTACTGTTGTCTTATTTTTTTTTTCAAAAAAGTGAATTTTTTCCAAAAAAAGTGCGCTTAGAAGACCGCTGCACAAATACGGTGCAAAAAAAAGTATTGCAATGACCGCTATTGTATTCTCTAGGATGTTAGAAAAAAAACAATATATAATGTTTGGGGGTTCTAAGTAATTTTCTAGCAAAAAAACCTGTTTTAAACTTGTAAACACCTAAAATCCAAAACGAGGCTGGTCTTTAAGTGGTTAAAGTGAAACAATAAAAGTGTAATATCCCTTTAAATTTCGTGCCTGGGGGTGTCTATAGTATGCCTGTAAAGGAGCGCATGTTTCCGTGTTTAGAACAGTCTGACAGCAAAATGACATTTCAAAGGAAAAAGAGTCATCTAAAACTACTCACGGCTATTAATGAATTGCTGGTCCGACAATACACATAAAAGTTCATTGATAAAAACGGCATGGGAATTCCCCACAGGGGAACCCCGAACCAAAATTTTAAAAAAAAAAATGACGTGGGCCCCCCCCTAAATTCCATACCAGGCCCTTCAGGTCTGGTATGGATATTAAGGGGAACCCCAGCCAAAAAAAAAAAACGGTGTGGGATCCCCCGAAAATCCATACCAGACCCTTATCCGAGCACGCAACCTGGCAGGCTGCAGGAAAAGAGGGGGGGACAAGAGAGCGCCCCCCCTCCTGAACCGTACCAGGCCACATGCCCTCAACATTGGGAGGGTGCTTTGGGGTAGCCCACCAAAACACCTTGTCCCCATGCTGATGGGGACAAGGGCCTCATTCCCCCAACCCTTGCCCGGTGGTTGTGGGGGTCTGCGGGTGGGGGGCTTATCAGAATCTGGAAGCCCCCTTTAACAAGGGAACCCCCAGATCCTGGCCCTCCCCCCTGTGTGAAATGGTAAGAGGGTACAAAAGTACCCCTACCATTTCACAAAAAAACTGTCAAAAATGTTAAAAACGACAAGAGACAGTTTTTGAGAATTCCTTTATTTAAATGCTTCTTCTTTCTTCTATCTTCTATCTTCTTTCTTCTATCTTCCTTCGGTTTCTTCCTCCTCCTCCATCTTCTTCTTCTTCTGGTTCTTCTGGTTCTTCCTCCGGTGTTCTCGTCCGGCATCTTTCTCCACGGCATCTTCTTATCTTCTTCTCCTCGGGCCGCTCCGCATCAATGATGGCATGGAGGGAGGCTCCCGCTGTGTGACGCTTCTCTCTTCATCTTTTTCTCTTCATCTTTTTTCTCTTCATCTTCTTTTCTTCATCTTCTTGTCTTCATCTTCTTTTCGGGCCGCTCCGCATCCATGATGGCATGGAGGGAGGCTCCCGCTGTGTGATGCTTCTCCTCTTCTGACGGTTCTTAAATAACGAGGGGCGGGGCCACCCGGTGATCCCGCCCCCTCTGACGCACGGGGACTTGACGGGGACTTCCCTGTGGCATTCCCCGTGGCGTCAGAAGGGGCGGGGCTACATAACGGGTGACCCCGCCCCCCTCTGACGTCGAACTCGAAGCACTCATCCCTATTCTCAGGTATAGATGTATCTAGTCATACAGGAACTTAATCTAAACTGCTACAATATTGTTACTTCTTTTCCTAGAGGATTGTGTTTGACTCACACTCTTGTCCCCATCTGTATATACTGTCATTTACTTTAATTTGTCACAATATAATGCATTTCTTCATTCCTAACGTGCTGTTTACTTCCCCACAGTGAACCAAAGTTGTGTGCAGGATATTTATATTTGTGCTTTCAACAGTACTGCAGTATCTATTCGCTTAACCTGATGTGTTAGAGGTCAGAGGTAGTTCAGAGTCGAGGCAAAAGAACAGATAATCCAATCTTCCAAGCAGCACCTGCAGGGGTAGCACTACAAATGGTTTGTGAGAAGTGGTATTCAGCTTAAAGTAGAGGAGGCAATAAGCCACCCTCTTCACTCATGTCAATGTCTGTCCACAATAATAAACTTCCCTTTTTAGGTGTCAGTGACATAAAAAATAACCCCTCCCCCTTCCCCATCACAGTGTCAGTGTAAGCATTAAAGGGGTTGTAAACCATTCTATGCATTAAGGTGAAAAACCTTCTGTAGTGCAGCAGCCCCCCCAGAGCCCCCCCTTTTACTTTCCTGAACCCAATCATTACAGGGACAAGCACAGCAGCTCCAGCCCCTGTCTCGGGTCATCACTGGATAGATTGATAGCAGCGGCCGGGGGCGGGGCCGAGTCCTGCTGTCTATGTCAATGGACGCAGCAGCAGGACTTGGGAGCGTGCCCGCATGAGTGGCCCCAGGGAATGTGGGTCTCTGTGGGGGCACTCGAGAAGAGGAGGAGCCAGGAGCGCCGCTGGGGGGACCCCACAAGAGGAGGATCAGGGCCACTCTATGCAAAACCCTTGCACAGAGGAGGTAAGTATGACATGTTATTTAAAAAAAAAAAAAACCTTTACAACCCCTTTTAACAAACCCCCCCCACCCCTTCATTGGTGTTAGTGTCAGCAGGAGGAATCCCCTGTATTGTATCAGCGGCAGGAATAAATTCTCCTATCCCACTGGTGTTGAGTAGAAAGCCTAACTCCCCTAACTCTTTATTTTCAATAGTGTTCAGTGGGTACTTAAGTGAACACATGCTACTGCACCTTCCTTGCTCCCTGATGGCCTCAGAATAGAACTATCCCTGTTGGGCAGGAGGCTATTTCACTCAAAAGACAGTTCCATCGTAATTACATTGCTAGGTCTTTGAATGCAGAGAGCAGGACTGTTTTCAACTAGGACCTCACAGGTTGACAGTTGAACAGCCCTGGTTAAAATATACATTTCCCCTGATAAATGTATTACCAATACATTATTAATATCTCACAATTGGGTCCAGCATGTAGTACATAAAAATTGGGAGACATTTACACTTCTCAGTTTCCTGCCAGTGTGTGTGCTCATTTTACATGTCCACATGTACAGATGCCATTATTTTGATCAATTGCAAAATTAAAAGTAGTCGCACCTTCAGGGATGTTGAAATTAGAGGCAACTATTCAGTAATAGATAGGCTGTTAATGATTATGTTAGAAATGTTTCAAGACATGCATAGTTACACAAAACAAATGAGAGAGAAGGGGCTCTGATGATACTATGAGGCTGGCATATATATCTGACATGGGGCAATCATTTATGAAGGTCAGATGTATGAATCAATGAATCATGATTCATTGAATCAGCAGCTGTTGTCAAGTTGGTTCAACACTAATAGATGGAGGTTTATAATATACAGTAGATATGTAAACTCACTGTTTTTTCTCTAAGCCCATCCTCATTTTATCCTGTGTTAAGCCCTGTTGAAGCGGCATAGGTGTTACCCCCAAAATGCGTTGGCTGTTTTTATAAGACTTTTTTTTACCAACAATTGATCTTCGACTCTTTCATCTGGTTTTGGTCTGGCATCTGATGTATGAATCAGATACATATAGGCAGGTAAATTAGTGCAGGATGAGTCATGATACAGAAAGGGCAGGTAAATTAGTGACTAGGGGGCAGATAGATAAAAGAGGGTACAGTATAATACAAGACACAATCATAATATAAAGGACTAGTAAATTAGAACGAGGGCACAGTCATGATTCTAAATGCACAGTATATGAGTACTGTAAATGAGTGACAAAGACTATTATGATATGGAAGGCCATCTATAATAGTAAATCTCACATAATTCATTAGTATAATCATGTAGATTGTGATTGAGAGCCGCCATTCATTTATTTTTGTGTTGTTCTAATGTGAATGTACGTATTTTACATAAAACTATTAATATTATTAATGTGGTAACTCCAGCCAACTTGTCACAGCTACAAGGTACATTGCTCTGGAAAGATTGGCTTCTTGCCCTTTATCTGTAGTATACCGCTGCCCTATTCCCAACATGCAGAGCCGCCTCCATCAAATACTAAGCAATAAGGGGCCCTTGCCAAGGCTTCACTGATCACTTCAGGCTGAATGCTATTTATTTAAACTCTACAGTGCCTGGCCACAAACAAGGTCGACATGACTTTTGATGCTGGACCTACATTGTGTAACAGGTTGATTTTTGGAATAAATTGTAGACTCAAACTGCAGACTGAAGACATTGCCCTAGTCATGGGACAGTGCAAAGATTTAAAAAACAGGGCCTATCCTGGCAAATCCAAGACATTTGGCAACTGTAGCACGAGGATATGCAAAACATGCTGGTCAGATTACTTAAACCACCCACATGTCTTCTTCAGTATCAACTCACCTGTGTCGCACAAGTAGGGGTTAAAGACATCTCTGTGGGGTTCAGACGCAGAGATGATCTCCAACAAAGCACTTTTTTGAGAGCTGCTATTCTAAATACAAGAACTTTGACACAAAAAAGCATAGGAATTCTCCTGAGGAAGTAAACAGCACAACTGGTAATTTACTTCTTGAGTGCCAAAAAGGTAGAAATCCACTTTAAAGGTAGATCCCTATAAATTAAGCCCCCACATTAAAGGGCATGGTCTTCTTTGTTTCTCACATCATAGCAATTCATACCTCCCAACTTTCTGAGGTAAAAAAGAGGGACAAGGGCCCAAGAAGGATAATTAAGCAAAAAAATGACTGGCTAAACCCACAAGTGTTTTTTTCCTCACTACTGTAACATACATGGCGATGGAGCCCAAAGCGGAAGGCCTCTCTTACAGCTCTGGCTCGGGGAGGGAACCCTGAGAAGACCTGCTTGAGAGCACTGATGTGCATCTGAATGCGCAGGAGCAGCTGGCTGGTAGCACAGGCAGAAGAGCAGGAGCTGATGACAAGCACAGCTACTGCTGGATCAGGTGCAGGGAGAAGATCCAAGGCAGGGTTAGACAATCCAGGGGCTCCATCGGACATTTTCCATCGGATTTTCCGACACACAAAGTTGGAGAGCAGGAGATAAAATTTTCCGACAACAAAATCCGTTGTCGGAAATTCCGATCGTGTGTACACAAATCCGACGGACAAAGTGCCACGCATGCTCAGAATAAATAAAGAGATGAAAGCTATTGGCCACTGCCCCGTTTATAGTCCCGACGTACGTGTTTTACGTCACCGCGTTCAGAATGATCGGATTTTCCAACAACTTTGTGTGACCGTGTGTATGCAAGACAAGTTTGAGCCAACATCCGTCGGAAAAAATCCATGGATTTTGTTGTCGGAATGTCCGAACAAAGTCCGACCGTGTGTACGGGGCATTAGACTTTAACGGATCAAAAACGTGTATTGAAAAACGCAAAATGCACCTGGGATATGCAAACTGCAACCTGCATAGGTGTGAACCAGGCTTTAGTGTAGTGTAACACTTTTGGTAGTTAAATATTGAATTTATATTAGAAACCTACACATCTGTCCAAAATTAAGCACAACTGAAAAGGAAAGAGGCACAGAGGGATCTGGTTCCAAAAGAGGGACATTCCCTCCAAATGGGGGACATTTGGGTTGTATGGCAATGTTGGTGGTTCCGACTAAGTTAAACTCCTCCATTAGATCTAGAGAGAAGTATGGGGCTGTCACAAGGTATTGATTTATACTCTGTGTTACCCGTTTGTGTTACTGTGCTAATTCATGAATGGTTGAAATAGCTGAGTGACAGGGCCACATCATGTGAAAGTAGGCCTCACCATTCAGAAGTCTGTTGCTATAAGATGTATGCATTTGTTCTTTATTGTTTAAAAATACTTTTATCTATTTGTTTTTTAGAACAAGTGCTGCAAGCTACAAATCATTGTGCTTGTCAAACATAACTGAAGACTAATGCCGCGTACACACGAGCGGACATTACGGCGGACTTTGCCCGGCGGACTTTTCGACGTACTTTCCGACGGACTTTGTGAATGAACGGACTTGCCTACACACAATCCACCAAAGTCCGTCGAATTCGTACGTGATGACGTACGACCGGACTAAAACAAGGAAGTTCATAGCCAGTAGCCAATAGCTGCCCTAGCGTGGCTTTTTGTCCGTCGAACTAGCATACAGACGGCGGACTTTTCGACCGGACTCGATTTCAACGGATAAATTTAAAACAAGTTTCAAATCTAATTCCGTCCAACTTTTGAGAAAACAAAGTCCGCTGGAGCCCACACACATCGAATTGTCCGACGAAATCCAGTCCGCCGGGCAAAGTCCGCCGTAATGTCCGCTCGTGTGTACGCGGCATTACACTTCCTTTTAATTCAGAAACGCTAAATAGACTCAAATATGCAGGTTATAGCTATTTTCAGGGCACACACACATTCCTTTTCACTAGTTACATCAGCCTCCTTGGAGAAAGAAGAGTTAAGGTGTTCTCACCCCTCCCTGCCCATGTTATCAGCCTACAAGCAGAGACACATATGCAGAGTCATCTGCTATCAAGCCTCATTCAGATGCCTATTCCTTCACAAACAAAGCTGCATGATTTGTTCTGGGATCTTTTGAGGTGGTTGAAATCAACCATAGGCATAAGAAGGCCTTGGATGTTAGGAAATATTAATTACAAATATAATATTTAAACCATATGCACATACAGACATGGCCATAATATAATCAGCAGCCTCCCTGCAACCAACAGCAAACCCCCCATCATGATACTGTTACAATGCTTGGTATAAAGTAATAATCATAGGCTAGGACCGAAAGTTATTTCACAATAGTCTTATCAGATTCAGACTTTTGGGGCAGGTTTGAATTGAATTAGTACCCGAGCAGAAGTTACTTAAATGATCACCTTGTAAAACAACCCATTTAGTTTAAAATAGAAATAATGCCCTGTACACACGGTCGGACTTTCTGACGGAATATGTGCGATCGGAGCTTGTTCTCGGAAATTCCGACCGTGTGTGGGCTCCATCGGACTTTTTCCATCGGAATTTCCGAACACACAAAGTTTGAGAGCTTGCTATAAAATTTTCCGACAGCAAAGTCCAATCCTTTAAGTTCCGATCGTGTGTACACAAATCCGACACACAAAGTGCCACGCATGCTCAGAATAAATTAAGAGACGAAAGCTATTGGCTATTGCCCCGTTTATAGTCCCGATGTACGTATTTTACGCCACTGCGTTAGGAACGATTGGATTTTTCGACAACTTTGTGCGACCGTGTGTATGCAAAACAAGTTTGAGCCAACATCCGTCTGAAAAAAAACAATGGATTTTGTTGTCGGAATGTCCGATCAATGTCCGACCGTGTGTACAGGGCATTAAAGTGATCACATCCCACATCGCCTCTGTTCCCTTTGTTCTCAGCTGCATAAACGTTGGTGGGAGAAGAAGCAACAGCACACTGAACTTTCCAGTAAATGGCGGGGGGGGGGGGCAATCATTGGAGGAGAACAGCACAGCTAGAGAACTGACCAGGCTGTGCTCTACTGATTAGCGTGGTCATTCGCTAATAGGAATGCGTAGGGACTGGAAGGAACACTAGGGATTTCACACAAAGGAATCAATATAAATAGAACAGGATGCTGTTTCCTATAAGTACATGGTACAGCAGGCACGTATAAGGCTACTTTCACACTGAGGCCCTTTACAGGTGCTACAGCGATAAAAATAGCGCCTGTATAGCGCCTGTATAGCGCCTGTATAGCGCCTGTAAAGAGCCTCTCCTGTGTCTCTAGTGTGAAAGCCCGAGGGCTTTCACACTGGAGCGGTGCGCTTACAGGACGGTACAAAGTCCTGCAAGCCGCATCTTTGGAGCGCTGTAGGAGCGGTAGTGGTGCCAGTAGTGTAGTATAATAGTAGTGGTGTAGTGGCGCTATGCGGGAGGTATTAACCCTTATTCGGCCGCTAGCGGGGGTTAAAACTGCCCCGCTAGCGGCCAAATAGCGTCGCTAAAACGACGGTAAAGCGGCGCTTTACTGCTGACACCCCAATCTGAAAGTAGCCTAAGGAATATGAAATGCTGAGGTAACAAACACTTTAAGAACACGTTACTAGATTGAAATCCCCTTTCACACTGAGGCAGTTTTCAGGCATTTTAGCACTAAAAATAGCACCAGAAAGGCACCTTAAAATTGCCTCCCATTCATTTGAATGGGTGCTTTCACACTTGGGGGGTGCGCTTATGCAACGATAGAAAAAGTCCTGCAAGCAGCATCTTTGGGGTGTGTTTGGAGCGCTGTAAATAGCGCTCTAAAAATGCCACTGCCCATTGAAATGTATGGGCAGTGCTTCCAAAGCACCTTAAAAGCGATTCCAAAGCGCCGCAAAACGGGTCTGTTTTTTTTTTTTTTTTAAGGTCCCGTTCTCACGAGACCTTAAAAAAAGTGACCCGCTAGTTCCCGAAAACCGTCACAAAAGTGCCACTAAAACGCAGCTAAAGCATCGCAAAAACTACGGTCGCTTTAGCAGCTATTTTAGCAGCGCTTCAGTGTAAAAGGGGGTCTAAAGCCCCATACACACGATCGTATTTTCCAACAGGTAATGTTGGATGTCAGGTTGTATAAAGGGGGGAGGATTGTAAGGATTATAGCGGTGCCAAAAATACACAAACTAACTTAGATAAAAAGCATAAACATTTTATTAGGAAAATTTATAAAAAAAAGACATAAACGAGGTGTGCAATTACAGATTCAGAAAATTAAAAACATTTGTAGCGACATTTTACGGGAATCAGCCAGGAGAATGTGGCGGCCAGTTCCGTAGACAGGTATATTGAAAGTCCTACATGTTTCGCCAGATATGGCTTCTTCAGGGACAGGTGTTTATGTCTTAAAGCGCTACTATACAGTCTGTAAGTCACCAGGGATGGGCACAAAGAACTCCAGAAGCTAACCCCTGAGCTCAGGGTACAGTAGGAGGCTGCAGGGGGCAAAGAGGAGGACCAGGCAAAAAGTATTTTAGATTTTATTTAAAAGGGTTGTATATAGGACATGGGAACACACTGAATTTGTAACGTAGCAACTGCCTCTTGTCACAAATAGGGTCCAAATACAAAATACCCGTAGGGATAGAGCAGTACATTGGTTGGATAACTGGTGCTGGGATTACATCTACTTGTGACACCGCATTTGGAGTGCATGTAGAGATGTTGGAAACAAATCCATGTCCTATGAATCTCTAGGATTTTTTTTCCCTAGTAATATCAAGAATAATATTATTATGTTTTTTGTTTTTTTTCTTGTGCAAGTTACCACAGCACCATTATCCTGTAGTTTTTAAGAACAAAGATACAACTATGTTGGTGTCCCTTGTCAATTTTACATTGTATTTTTTAAAATGTAATTGCCTACTCCCAAACTGTCATTTGAAGTAAAACACATAGCCAAGTATTATTCTCCACATTTTTTTTTTATTGTGCATTAAAAAAAAAAAAAAATAGACATGCTATCTGCCAATAGAACTTAACCAAAAAGTGCATTCTATGGATCCAAAAATATAGAAAATATACCAAATTAAATCATTATTCAACGAAAAAATTATGTCAAAGTAATAACTCCAAGGCCAATAATAAATAACATGTTATCTCCTCCGATTCCGCAACATGTCTAGTTGATGAACGGCCATTCAGAAATGAACTGAAAAGCACAAAATGAAAAGCGCAAACTAAAAAACGCTAAATGAAAAACGTAAAAAGAAAAGCACGATTCAACACTCACCAAACTTCTACCAACACAAAATTAGCAGAAGGATCCCAAAGGGTGGCGCTAAAGAGCTGAAAAATATGTAGTACATCACTACGTTTGTAATTGTTGGCCAACATTTGTGTGACTGTGTGTATGCAAGACAAGTTTGAGCCAACACCCTTCGGTCAAAATTTCACGGTTTTGTTGGCGGAAAGTCCGATCGTGTGTACGAGGCATAAGAATATAGAGAGCTATTGTATCTTTCAGGTTTTGCTGCAATTCCAGAATTTTCCAGCAGGAGGCAGTGCATGGGAAAACCCCCATGTTCCTGCACAGACTTGGCTACTGTGTGTGGAAGGGGCTTACTTTAATGAGGGTGCGCATACGAAGACATAAGGATTACTGATGAAGAAAAAGTAGTTAACATTCTGTCTAGGAAAGGGCATCCTGTGAAGATAATGGCAAGATTACAGTGTGTGGTGCTAAATGAGGGGGAAAAAATAAATAATTAAATAAATTTTAGGGCAAGGGGCCTACAGTGATCTTGCCAATCTTGTCCATTAGAAGTAAAGCACTGAACAAAATGGTGTTCATGAAATGATACCATAAAGGACAATTCTATCAATTAATAAGATCCAAATGAAATATTCTGCCCACTTTTTTTAGACCATCTGCATTTTCTGCAATGCTTAGGACAATGTGGACAGATGTGTTAAATGGCTTAATGTTTAAAGAGAAAAACAGCGCTATATTTATAGGAAATAAAGTTCACACATTAACAACAAAATCTAATTCCAACTGTGAAGCAGGGTGGATTAAGCATTATGGATTGAGGCTGCTTGGCTTGGACAGCTTGCTTTCATAGATAGATCAATTCATTCAAAATTGTACTAAAACATCAAGTCTTCAAATTGTACCAATGAATTAAAAAAAAAGCTGCCTGTCATGTGAAGCCCCTACTAAAAATGGCTATATCTACAACTCATGATACATTAGCGTGATGGTCAGTGGGAAGAATGCTCCCTACACTGGGGGTCATTGAGAAGAATTACCCCCCTACAGGTAGCTGAAAAGATCAATGGTGTCAGTAGGAACTTATCTGAGAGACAGAAATTGCTCATTGCTCAAGGAACCCCTAGCAACCTCTGGGGGAAACCTAGGGATCTGTGGAACTCTGGTTGAGAAACCCTGACTTAGACACTTCACTTCATCACTTCTCTATGGGCAATCCTACTTTCAGTTTTACCCTTGCTATGTAAGGGGCCTTTATAGAGTGTAGATTCTTTTAGATCAAAATGTCTTCACCTACAAGAAATACCCAGAAAATACATACCTTGTAATGCTAAGCTCGATTAAACTACATTTGATTTAACTGTTTAGGGCTCTTTCACACGGGGCAGATCAGTGATGATCCGCCCCGTGAACATCCGCTTGCTCAGCGGGGATAGCTCCGCCGATCCCCGCTGAGCAGGAAGATGACAGGTCCATCACTGTGCAGCGACGGACCTGTCAGAGCGCCGCTCTCCCCTATGGGGGGATCGGATGAAGGCGGACCGTAGAGTCCGTCGTCACCCGATTTGATCCGAAAACGGATGGAAAAGTAGGGTTTTCCTCCGTTACACTTTTTGGATCGGAGCGGGTCGGATGTCAGCGGACATGTCACCGCTGACATCCGACGCTCCATAGGGATACATGTATGTCCGTTTTTCATCCGAAAACGGAAGGATGAAAAACGGACATACGAATCCTTAGTGTGAAAGAGGCCTTATGCCGCGTACACACGAGCGGACATTACGGCGGACTTTGCCCGGCGGACTGGATTTCGTCGGACAATTCGATGTGTGTGGGCTCCAGCGGACTTTGTTTTCTCAAAAGTTCGACGGAATTAGATTTGAAACTTGTTTTAAATTTATCCGTTGAAATCGAGTCCGGTCGAAAAGTCCGCCGTCTGTATGCTAGTTCGACGGACAAAAAGCCACGCTAGGGCAGCTATTGGCTACTGGCTATGAACTTCCTTGTTTTAGTCCGGTCGTACGTCATCACGTACGAATTCGACGGACTTTGGTGGATTGTGTGTAGGCAAGTCCGTTCATTCACAAAGTCCGTCGGAAAGTACGTCGAAAAGTCCGCCGGGCAAAGTCCGCCGTAATGTCCGCTCGTGTGTACGCGGCATAAGTCTTCTTGGTAAATTGACACTGTCTGTGGATCTTGTTGAGTTGAGTCTCCTGAGATCCAACAGACTGGATCTCAGGAGATATGTATTTTCCAAAAAGCAACATTTGAGACATTCCAGAAGAAGCAAAGTACTGTGAGTGCATCACCATCATCGTCAGAGAAAAAAACTGCAGTGGGGGGTAGCTCTTTAAGTTTTGGAAAGATAATTATCTCCCTGTACACCATTCTTTGTAAAATATCTGGTCGGTGGCTACCCTAACAAAGAAAATTAGCTCCATAATAGATTGCCTGGGAAGAAACTGAAAAAACCCAGCAGAAACCCGTATAGCCAATGCAACCATTGGAAGAACAAACCCCAACTAGAGAGTGTTCACTGTCACAATTGTAGCCAGGAAAAAAAAAGCAATGCCAACCATCAACTCTCCATGAGATGTATTTTTTCCCCTTCACAGACCCCTCCATTATCATAATAAATATGTGCCGTTTTTAATATTATAAGTGAATTTGTGAAATCTAATAACGGTGCCTTGCTAGTTTTTTAATTTTGTTAATGTTTTTAGTATGACAGATAAATTGATGCTGCTTACATATCTAACTTCAGAACATCTGCAGGAAGCAAGCAGTTAATTTTTCATCCCATGAGGTCATGGAACAGGTGGCATGTGGCTTTTCATGTCAGATGTGCCCCATTTTGTATTTCTGCATCACCAACTTTACAGGGAGTTTATCCCCATGTGGGATTTATTTTATTTTATTTTTTAAGTAAATCTAGACTAAAATATTGTGTACAGTGTAGTCCACTCAATAAGCAATGGTGGTGTGCAAAATTGGTGGTGGTGTGCAGCTAAGAGAATAAAGGTTTATTATTGCTACATCCTGCTGCACATTTAATCTTTTTTATTAAAACCAAAATCTATAGCTACCAACTGTCCCTGATGCCCCAAGCATTAAAGATTATCCTCTGGAAAAGTCTGGTCTAAAGTATTTACCCTGAGATCCTACTATTTCAAGTGTGTTGTTCAGTTCGTAAAATAAAGAATAATAATAATATTAATAATAAAACATTAATAGTCTTCTCTGGGACTTTTAAGCGGTTGTTTAGTCAAAAAAAGAAAAACAGTTTAATGTAAACTTTTTTTTTTTTTCTTCTTTTTTTCCAATATAATTTTTTTTCCAATATAAATTCTTTATTTATATCAAACATAGCAGTGCAAGACATCAATAATAGCTAGTATTTACCATTATCATGTAACAGATAATCACATACCGGTATTACAATCGTAATACAGAATATGTGTATCATAAACATTTGAGTTTTGTATCATAAACATTTGAGAAAAAAGAGAAAGCAAGAAGGGATATCCCTGGGAGGATTTAAGGTGGGGAAAATGGTGTTGCATTGTAAAGTTATGTTAAACAACAAAAATAATAAAGCATTCATATGCATACACTATATTATCAAAAGTATTAGGACACCTGCCTTTACATGACCTTTAATGGCATCCCAGTCTTAGTCCATAGGGTTCAATATTGAGTTGGACCAAAAGTCAGACGAAAGCCTTTCATCTCTATTCCGATCGTTTGTAGGCCTCATCGGACTTCTTTTTTTGAAAATTCTGACGGACCTAGAAATGAAACATGTTCTAAATATTTCCGACGGAACCAATTCCTATCGCGAAAACCGATCGTCTGTATGCTGTTCCGACAGACCAAAAACGACGCATGCTGTGAAGCAAGTACGAGACAGATGTTACTGGCTATTGAACTTCCTCTTTCTAGGCCCGTCGTAAGTATTGTACGTCACCGCGTTCTGGACGGTCGGACTTTGGTTGAACTTTGGGTTGACCGTGTGTAGGCAAGACCACTTGAATGGAATTCCGTCGGAGTTCCGTCAGAGAAACCTTCAGGGTTAATTCTGACGGCAAAACTGGTCGTGTGTACACGGCATAACAGCTTCAACTCTTCTGGGAAGGCTGTCCACAAGGTTTAGGAGTGTGTCTATGGGAATGTTTGACCATTCTTCCAGAAGTGCATTTGTAAGGTGCTAAGGTGTAAGGCACTGATGTTGGACAAGAAGGCTTGGTTTGCAGTCCCCACTTGAATTCATCTCAAATGTGTTCTATCGAGTTGAGGTCAGGACTCTGTGGCAGGCCAGTCAAGTTCCTCCACCCCAAACTCGCTCATCCATGTCTTTATGGACCTTGCTTTGTGCACTGGTTCAAATGATTTGGTGGAGCGGGATTATGATGTGGGGTTGCTTTTATAGGGGTTGTTCTTGGCCTCTTAGTTCCAGTGAAGAGAACGCTTAAGCGTCAGCATACCAAGACATTTTGGACAATTTCACGCTCCCAACTTTGTGAGAACAGTTTGGGGATGGCCCCTTCCTGTTCCAACATGACTGCGCACCAGTTCACAAAGCAAAGTCCATAAAGACATGGATGAACGAGTTTCGGGGTGGAGGAACTTGTCTGGCCTGCAGAGTCCTGACCTCAACCCAATAGAACACCTTTGGGATGAATTAGAGCAGAGACTGCGAGCCAGGCTTTCTTGTCCACATCAGTGCCTGACCTCACAAATGCGCTTCTGGAAGAATGGGCAAACATTCCCATAGACACATTCCTAAACCTTGTGGACAGCCTTCCCAGAAGAGTTGAAGCTGTTATAGCTGCACAGGGTGGGCCAACTCAACATTGAACCCTACAGACTAAGACCGGGATGCCATTAAAGTTCATGTGTGTGTAAGGGCAATACTTTTGGTATAGTGTATGTGCAAATGTCCAAATCCAGATACTTGTGTTTGCAAACCAAAACATTATATGTTATATCAAGAATTTATACACAAAACTATAAAAAATTTGTATTCTTAATTGTGACATAAGATTTAGATATAAAGCTTATTTCTTCATGTACATTATACAATAGATCACAGTCTTTTTGGTGGTTTGTGTTATAGAAATGTTCACCTTGCTTTTAAATGACACTCCATACACAGTGTTCCACCACCAAACGTGATGTTATAGGTGTGCCCTCACCTCAGATGATGGAGATGATGGACCCCATTATTGTACAACAGGAGGTCAAATTGCCCTTGAATAAAAATTCCAGGGCTGCAGATATCCTCAGTAAAATATTGCTGTCATCCACCACTTTTAGAGGTTCCACGGCATATCATAAAACCAGATACAATCTCCATAGAGTAAAACCATAAATTATATTTATTTTTAAAAGTAGAAATGCACTTTCAATATCAAGGCCTTTGCGAAAGTCCAGGAGGAATGCAACGTGTCAGATGGGTGGAGTTATGTGATGCCATCACACTGGCTGGACCACAGGCGCCATCTTGGATTCCTTTCTGAGCTGGTTTGATGTAAAGGGAGTCCTTTGCATTCTTTGATTTTGCAGCCCTGGGGTTACTTTTATTCAAGAGCAGTTGTTGTACAATAATGGAGTCCATAATCTGAGGTGACGGCACACCTATAACAGCACGTTTGGTGGTGGAACACTGTGTATGGAGTGTCATTTAAAGGCACTGTGAAAATTTATATAACACAAAGCACAGAAAGACTTTCTCTGTCATCTATACATGGAGAAATAAGGTTTATACCTATATATATCACAATTAAGAAAAGGATATTTTCTATAGCTTTATAAATTTTTGTGTATATTGTGTTTTGCTTTGCAAGTGCTTGTATGGTAAATGCATGTTTTTGTTTTTTTTTCTTTTTTTTGTAAACTTATCTGAATTTGTACATTTGCACACATGCATATGAGCGCTTAACTATTTTTGTTGATTTATATTTCTAGGTTGTGAAGTGTTAGCACACATTAGTGTGAACAGCTCTATTTATACTGTAGCGCTTCTCCTGTAGGAGCCACAGGTTTACTGTCCAGGTCTTCCCCACAGGCTTTGCCCTGCAGCCAGGAAAACAGGCTCATTTACATGTTTCTTTAACCACTTGACCACTGGGCACTTAAACCCCCTTCCTAACCAGACCAATTTTCAGCTTTCGGTGCTCTCACACTTTGAATGACAATTACTCAGTCATACAACACTTTACCCATATGAAATTTTTATCCTTTTTTTCACACAAATAGAGCTTTCTTTTGGTGGTATTTAATCACCATTGGGTTTTTTATTTTTTGCGCTATAAAAGAAAAAAGACTGAAAATTTGGTAAAAAAATGAATTTTTCTTTGTTTCTGTTATAAAGTTTAGCAAATTAGTAATTTTTCTTCGTAAATTTTGGCCAAAATTTATACCGCTACATATCTTTGGTAAAAATAAGTACAACTTGGTGTATATTATTTGGTCTTTGTGAATGTTAGAGAGTCCAAAAGCTACGGTGCCAATATCTGAAAATTGATCACACCTGAATTACTGACGGCCTATCTAATTTTTTGAGACCCTAACATGCCAGAAAAGTACAAATACCCCTCAAATGACCCCTTTTTGGAAAGAAGACATTCCAAGGTATTTAGAAAGATGCATGGTGAGTTTTTTTGAAATTGTCATCTTTTCCCACAATTCTTTGCAAAATCAAGATTTTTTTTTTCTTTTTTTTTTTTCACAAAATTGTCATATTAGAAGGTTATTTCTCACACACAGCATATGCATACCACAAATTACACCCCAAAACACATTCTGCTATTACTCCCGAGTATGGCGATACCACATATGTGAGACTTTTACACAGCATGGCCATATACAGAGGCCCAACATGCAGGGGAGCACCTCCAGGCGTTCTGGAGCGCCCAGGCCAATTCTGACATTTCTCTCCTACATGTAAAAATCATAATTTGTTTGCTAGAAAATTACATAGAACCCCAAAACATTATATATATTTTTTTTAGCAAAGACCCTAGAGAATACAATGGCGGTTGTTGCAACTTTTTATCTCGCACGGTATTTGTGCAGCAATTTGTCGAATGCGTTGTTTTGGGGAAAGAAACAGTTTTGTGCTTTAAAAAAAAACAAAACAGTAAAGTTAGCCCAATGTTTTTGCATAATGTGAAAGATACCGAACATGTCACCCTTCAAAATTGCACACTCTCGTGGAATGGTGCCAAACGTCGCTACTTAAAAATCTCCATAGGTGACGCTTTAAAATTTTTTCCTGGTTACATGTTTTGAGTTACAGAGGAGGTCTAGGGCCAAAATTATTGCTCTCGCTCTACCGATCGCAGCGATACCTCACATGTGTGGTTTGAACACCGTTTTCATATGTGGGCGGGACTTACGTATGTGTTCGCTTCTGCATGCGAGCACACGGACATGGGCGCTTTAAAATTTTTTTTTTTTTTTTTTATTGTTTATTTTACTTTATTTATTTTAGTTTGACACTTTTTTCCCCCAAAAAATTTTTTTGATCACTTTTATTTCTATTACAAGGAATGTAAACATCCTTGTAATAGGAATATGGCATGACAGGTCCTCTTTACAGTGAGATATGGGGTCAATAAGACCCCACATCTCACCTCTAGGCTGGGAAGCCTGAAATAATGATTAAAAAAAAAACAATCTTGGCTTCGATAGTAGCGGTGAGTTGGTAGAAGCACCGGAGGGTGGCAGGAAGGGGGGGGGGCGTCCCCTCTCGCCTCCCATAAGAATGATCAAGCAGTGGAACAGCAGCTATGATCCTTCCTATTAAACCACAAAAACTATGCGCTTAGGACATAAAGCAGGAATGGGGGAGAGTGGAGGAAAGGGGGGGGGGAACAAGGTAGGATGGGGGGGGGGGGGGAAGGGGGGAGAGAGAGAAGAAGAGAAGAAAGACAGAAGGTATGCTGCCTCCCCAGGTGTGGCCCTCAAAGAGAGCTTGCATGTATAAGATGTATGTTGGGGGTATGGCGCTCCCTTATGAACTGTGCAAAGTAGAATATATCAATAAATAATTACTGATCAAAAAACCAACACAGTGAGATCTGTGAAATACTATGGGTGAAACTCATATAAAACATATGTGGAAGTTTAGGTATACGTATTAACAAACCTTAATTCTTGCATATACCTCCATGTTGTGATAAATATAAACAATATATATAAAAAAAATTTTTTGATATACAGTGGTGCTGCTAAGCAGCTATTTAGAATGCCAACTACTGTACAAAGTACGTGACATGTATGTATGTACCAACGCAAAAACAAACATATACCAGTGCAATATATACAATGTGCCAGTGCAGTCCCGCACCCTGTATATATCTGACCGTGCACTCCACCTGGTGGACCTATGCAATGTAGTGCAGTCGAGTCCCGCAAGACTCTAAATGGCTGGTGCCCAGGCAAGTATATAGCGATGCAATATGTGTATATAATGTGACATTACAATCCCACACTTGAGTGTATGTACAACCAACAGTCCAACTAGTATCGTTCAATAAAGTGCAATATATGCAGTCAAGTCCAGCAAGATTCTAGATGTCATCAAAGCTAAAAATTAAGCAAAAAGAAACAGAAACAGAGAGAGAAAGAGTCTCTTCCAGTTACTGCATCCCAATCTTGAAAGGCAGCAAGTACAGTTCCAACAGCTGAGTGACTTTTGGTGCCCACAGTGGTAATTCGTGACTTCTGTGCTCCCCTTTGGCTCCCCACTCACCAGCTTCCCCTACCCCTGCAGGGGTGATAGGCAATCTAGGATCCTGGAACCTTCCTCTTATTCGGTGTCTCGTGGTGCTGCGATGGAATGCCTCTCTCCCAGGAGCTCCGGGTCCCCACTTCATGCGATATCCAGGATAGGGGTCAGCAGCTATGCCCTCAAGGAAAGAGATGCCACCTCATAGTGTAGTACGATAAAAGCTTTATTCCCATAAAAGTCAAAAACCATAAAACCATAAAAACTCCCCTCTCGGGGAAAACAGCTTGCTACACTATGGGTGAAGTTTGAGAACCAGGAAGTATGTCCCGCAGCGTGCGGCGTGCGGTCCAGCTGCGTTCCAGGCTCTCTCACTCCGTACCCGGAAATGACGTAAGTGCGTAGCCCCGCCTTACGCGTTTCGTCATCGACGTTTTCAAAGGCGGCGCCATCTTACTACACCTCTCAGGTTATAAGGCAGGCGGACATGCTGGGTCCCTCCCTCTTTCGTCCCCGCAGGGATTTTGATTGGATTTTCAATCCTGTGGCTCCCCCTCCCATACGTCCCCACTGGGCGATGCCCACATCAAATCCCTCTGGGCTTATGTCGAGGTGTTTAATAGTCAATCCTGACCCGCGCATCTCCGCTAGCCTTTTACAAACATTGGCAGACTCATTTTACATAAAACATTGTAAACATCAAGCATCTTATATGATATAGGTTAGGGTAAGGAAGATCTTCTTTACTTCAACACCAGATAGTATATCGTATAAACACATCTCCCTGTGGTGGATCACGGTACTGCATGTACTCCACCTTGCAAACTCAGTGTTTACCTTGTAAAAGTGGATGAACTAAAATATCACCCCAAGTCCCATTCAGAACCACCCTATTGTGGGTGCCGAACCAGGAAGCTGGGTATATTTTACTGTCTATATGTATTTCATCCTCCGATCTCCACATTTCAAAACCAGGAAACTTAAACAATAACACAAATTATATGAATAAAGCTCCAATAAACGCCTACATAATAAAGAACTGAGTGGGCTTGTATCCTCTGAGAATTGTGACCAATACCTAATATATTTAGGGCCATCCTGGTCCCTCATAAAGATTATAATTGAAATTATATCCACAAAGAGCATTTCCAACTATAAAGTGCTCCTTCTCGTGATCAAATCCCAGGCCCCTCATCTCATTACGGGGAACTAAACACCCGGTAGGGTTTGGGGTGCATAATAGCAGCCCAAAGTGTGAGATATATTTAGCACAAAAAACATGTATGGGGTACACCTGTGATCCCCATATACGATATTTACTGAAAAAGGAAGAATAACATGGAGGGGGTGACTCAGGGCTCATACAAGTGCATGGTTATCCCTATGTACCCCCCATACATGACCATACATGCGCCCATCCCCCATAATCATGGGGCATGCGGTTATGTACAGCCTGCATGACAGCCCCATGAGCCTTGTATTTACGATAGTTCCATCTCTATCCCCTACTTAGCCATTGTTACCTAACACATGTATAAAAAGGCAACACATTAGTTACTACCATAGTTTCTAGTTGCTACGGCCCTCTCTTATTTATAGAACAACTAGCAGGTGTATTCAGAGACTCTGTGTCGGAAAGGACACAAGGGAACTATCTCATACTATGGTTGGATTTACGGATTGGCTATAAAACAGTTGAGGTCTATATCCAGATTTAACCCTTTGGGGGCAATAGACCTCAACCGGTATATCCACTCTGTTTCATTCCTGGAGACTAATGTTTCTTTGTTGCCCCCTCTCCAGTGGGTTTTCACCTGGTCAATACCGTAAAAAATAAGACCACTGGGATCTTTATGATGGAACTCGGCAAAATGCCGTGATAGATGATGCTTCGGGAACCCTTTTTTGATATTCTTGATGTGTTCCCGTATCCTGACATAGAGTGGGCGGGTGGTTCTCCCCACGTACTGTAGGTGGCATGGGCACTCAATGATATAGGTCACATGAGTGCTGTGACAGGTTATCAATTCCTTAATCTGATATTCTTTGTGGTCTACAGTAGACTTGAACTTTTCCTTTTTTCTAGGTTGGGGTTTGCTAACTCTACATGGTAGACATCTGCGGCATCTAAAGAACCCTTTCATGTTGGGTATAATCTGAGTATGCTTGGGAGGATCAATAACATTATGTACGAGATGGTTGCGAAGAGTAGGTGCTTTCCTGTACACAAACTTCGGTTTGGTGGGGAGGATTTTTGCTAGTATTCGGTCCTCTTTCAGGATGGGCCAGTATTTCTTAATGATCCGTTCCACATCCTTGTATTGGTTGTTGAACCCTGTAATGAAGGTCATCTCCATCTGGTTATTCCTGGCCCTAATGTTCTTCTGAAGTAGTTGGTTCCTATCCATGTTCTTAATCTCCTGTTTCAATTTATTCAGATTTTCTTGTGGATATCCTTTCTCCTGGAACCGCTCAATCAGAGAAACTGCAACACAGTGGAGGACTTTGAGGTCCAGGCAGACGTCTTGATTGAGCGGTTCCAGGAGAAAGGATATCCACAAGAAAATCTGAATAAATTGAAACAGGAGATTAAGAACATGGATAGGAACCAACTACTTCAGAAGAACATTAGGGCCAGGAATAACCAGATGGAGATGACCTTCATTACAGGGTTCAACAACCAATACAAGGATGTGGAACGGATCATTAAGAAATACTGGCCCATCCTGAAAGAGGACCGAATACTAGCAAAAATCCTCCCCACCAAACCGAAGTTTGTGTACAGGAAAGCACCTACTCTTCGCAACCATCTCGTACATAATGTTATTGATCCTCCCAAGCATACTCAGATTATACCCAACATGAAAGGGTTCTTTAGATGCCGCAGATGTCTACCATGTAGAGTTAGCAAACCCCAACCTAGAAAAAAGGAAAAGTTCAAGTCTACTGTAGACCACAAAGAATATCAGATTAAGGAATTGATAACCTGTCACAGCACTCATGTGACCTATATCATTGAGTGCCCATGCCACCTACAGTACGTGGGGAGAACCACCCGCCCACTCTATGTCAGGATACGGGAACACATCAAGAATATCAAAAAAGGGTTCCCGAAGCATCATCTATCACGGCATTTTGCCGAGTTCCATCATAAAGATCCCAGTGGTCTTATTTTTTACGGTATTGACCAGGTGAAAACCCACTGGAGAGGGGGCAACAAAGAAACATTAGTCTCCAGGAATGAAACAGAGTGGATATACCGGTTGAGGTCTATTGCCCCCAAAGGGTTAAATCTGGATATAGACCTCAACTGTTTTATAGCCAATCCGTAAATCCAACCATAGTATGAGATAGTTCCCTTGTGTCCTTTCCGACACAGAGTCTCTGAATACACCTGCTAGTTGTTCTATAAATAAGAGAGGGCCGTAGCAACTAGAAACTATGGTAGTAACTAATGTGTTGCCTTTTTATACATGTGTTAGGTAACAATGGCTAAGTAGGGGATAGAGATGGAACTATCGTAAATACAAGGCTCATGGGGCTGTCATGCAGGCTGTACATAACCGCATGCCCCATGATTATGGGGGATGGGCGCATGTATGGTCATGTATGGGGGGTACATAGGGATAACCATGCACTTGTATGAGCCCTGAGTCACCCCCTCCATGTTATTCTTCCTTTTTCAGTAAATATCGTATATGGGGATCACAGGTGTACCCCATACATGTTTTTTGTGCTAAATATATCTCACACTTTGGGCTGCTATTATGCACCCCAAACCCTACCGGGTGTTTAGTTCCCCGTAATGAGATGAGGGGCCTGGGATTTGATCACGAGAAGGAGCACTTTATAGTTGGAAATGCTCTTTGTGGATATAATTTCAATTATAATCTTTATGAGGGACCAGGATGGCCCTAAATATATTAGGTATTGGTCACAATTCTCAGAGGATACAAGCCCACTCAGTTCTTTATTATGTAGGCGTTTATTGGAGCTTTATTCATATAATTTGTGTTATTGTTTAAGTTTCCTGGTTTTGAAATGTGGAGATCGGAGGATGAAATACATATAGACAGTAAAATATACCCAGCTTCCTGGTTCGGCACCCACAATAGGGTGGTTCTGAATGGGACTTGGGGTGATATTTTAGTTCATCCACTTTTACAAGGTAAACACTGAGTTTGCAAGGTGGAGTACATGCAGTACCGTGATCCACCACAGGGAGATGTGTTTATACGATATACTATCTGGTGTTGAAGTAAAGAAGATCTTCCTTACCCTAACCTATATCATATAAGATGCTTGATGTTTACAATGTTTTATGTAAAATGAGTCTGCCAATGTTTGTAAAAGGCTAGCGGAGATGCGCGGGTCAGGATTGACTATTAAACACCTCGACATAAGCCCAGAGGGATTTGATGTGGGCATCGCCCAGTGGGGACGTATGGGAGGGGGAGCCACAGGATTGAAAATCCAATCAAAATCCCTGCGGGGACGAAAGAGGGAGGGACCCAGCATGTCCGCCTGCCTTATAACCTGAGAGGTGTAGTAAGATGGCGCCGCCTTTGAAAACGTCGATGACGAAACGCGTAAGGCGGGGCTACGCACTTACGTCATTTCCGGGTACGGAGTGAGAGAGCCTGGAACGCAGCTGGACCGCACGCCGCACGCTGCGGGACATACTTCCTGGTTCTCAAACTTCACCCATAGTGTAGCAAGCTGTTTTCCCCGAGAGGGGAGTTTTTATGGTTTTATGGTTTTTGACTTTTATGGGAATAAAGCTTTTATCGTACTACACTATGAGGTGGCATCTCTTTCCTTGAGGGCATAGCTGCTGACCCCTATCCTGGATATCGCATGAAGTGGGGACCCGGAGCTCCTGGGAGAGAGGCATTCCATCGCAGCACCACGAGACACCGAATAAGAGGAAGGTTCCAGGATCCTAGATTGCCTATCACCCCTGCAGGGGTAGGGGAAGCTGGTGAGTGGGGAGCCAAAGGGGAGCACAGAAGTCACGAATTACCACTGTGGGCACCAAAAGTCACTCAGCTGTTGGAACTGTACTTGCTGCCTTTCAAGATTGGGATGCAGTAACTGGAAGAGACTCTTTCTCTCTCTGTTTCTGTTTCTTTTTGCTTAATTTTTAGCTTTGATGACATCTAGAATCTTGCTGGACTTGACTGCATATATTGCACTTTATTGAACGATACTAGTTGGACTGTTGGTTGTACATACACTCAAGTGTGGGATTGTAATGTCACATTATATACACATATTGCATCGCTATATACTTGCCTGGGCACCAGCCATTTAGAGTCTTGCGGGACTCGACTGCACTACATTGCATAGGTCCACCAGGTGGAGTGCACGGTCAGATATATACAGGGTGCGGGACTGCACTGGCACATTGTATATATTGCACTGGTATATGTTTGTTTTTGCGTTGGTACATACATACATGTCACGTACTTTGTACAGTAGTTGGCATTCTAAATAGCTGCTTAGCAGCACCACTGTATATCAAAAAAATTTTTTTATATATATTGTTTATATTTATCACAACATGGAGGTATATGCAAGAATTAAGGTTTGTTAATACGTATACCTAAACTTCCACATATGTTTTATATGAGTTTCACCCATAGTATTTCACAGATCTCACTGTGTTGGTTTTTTGATCAGTAATTATTTATTGATATATTCTACTTTGCACAGTTCATAAGGGAGCGCCATACCCCCAACATACATCTTATGATCCTTCCTATGGTGTAGGAAATCGCTGGCTGAAAAAGCTGATATCTGAATGATGCCTGTAGCTGCACCCATCATTCAGATATACCCGCTCAAAGTCAAGGACGTCATATGACTGTGGGCGGGAACTGGTTAAAAATTGCGGAGTATTGCGGGCTATTGCAGAGTATTGCGGGGTATATTGCAGAGTATTGCGGGGTATATTGCAGAGTATTGCGGGGTATATTGCAGAGTATTGCGGGGTATATTGCAGAGTAGTGCCGGGTATATTGCAGAGTAGTGCCGGGTATATTGCAGAGTAGTGCCGGGTATATTGCAGAGTATTGCGGGGTATATTGCAGAGTATTGCGGGGTATATTGCAGAGTATTGCGGGGTATATTGCAGAGTATTGCGGGGTATATTGCAGAGTAGTGCCCGGGTATATTGCAGAGTAGTGCCCGGGTATATTGCAGAGTAGTGCCCGGGTATATTGCAGAGTAGTGCCCGGGTATATTGCAGAGTATTGCAGGGTGTTATGCAGAGTATTGCAGGGTGTTATGCAGAGTATTGCAGGGTGTTATGCAGAGTATTGCAGGGTTGGCTGAGCATTGAGGGATGGATGGATGTGACTGCAAATGTCACTGAGCACCGCTGTTGGCACTACACATGCAGCCCACAGCGGTGCTGCCATCCGATCCCTCCCCCTCTCCCCTCGCACTGTACCGATCGGTACAGAGAGGGGAGGGAGGAACCGGCGTCATGAGATGACGCCGGTCTGTTGACATGTGATCGCTCCGTCATTTGACGGAACGATCACATGGTAAACGGCCGCGATCAGCGGCTATTTACCGTAATCCGTGATGCGCCGGGTCCTCTGGACCCGGCGGTCACGGATGTTCCCGAGTGCGCGCCCCAGGGGGCGTGCGGGAGCATCATTCTGGAATCACGTCCATGGACGTCCACCCAGAACTAGCCGACCGCGCTGTTGCCGTCTTTCGGCAATGGCCCGGTCGGCAAGTGGTTAATAACCAGTCTAGGGGTGCTGTTTATTTTTATTTTTGGAGAACTCGGATAGGGTTAAGGGTAGTAGGTGGCATACTCCAAAAACAAAAATTATGTACACTTGGGTTTTCTTTCTGAACAAGCTATAATGAAGTCCGAGCTTGCAACAAACAGTAGACTTTAGCTTAGTGGTAGTAGTAGTTAGAGATACAAGAGCAGAGTACTTTTAAGTAGAAGGTTAGGTGGAAAAAGCTCTTTAGGACACCAGCCAGTGTCCCCTTTTAAATGGTCCCACAGCTGACTATATATTACCAGACGGGGTAGCTAAAGCACAAAGGTCCCCAAGATCTCTAAAGCGTCTGTACTCACAAGGCCCAAGGACAACTGGTAGCCTCCATCCAACTTCCAAGTGAAACTTTCCCGTAATACCAGACCAGATCTTCAGAAGACAGCCCTCCTCAGTCACCTCTCTTTAGCTCCTGGGTCTCAGGATTCAACCCCCTCAGGCCGCTCACCTGAGGTATCACCAACAGCAGCTTGCTCCCCAGGCTGGACTAACCCACTCTGAGAAAAGACACTGAGCTCAGTGTGCTCACAGAATATATATGGTCTCCCTAAAGCGTCTGTACTCACAAGGCCCAAGGACAGCTGGTAGCCTCCATCCAACTTCCAAGTAAAACTTTCCCATAATACCAGACCAGATCTTCAGAAGACAGCCCTCCTCAGTCACCTCTCTTTAGCTCCTGGGTCTCAGGATTCAACCCCCTCAGGCCGCTCACCTGAGGTATCACCAACAGCAGCTTGCTCCCCAGGCTGGACTAACCCACTCTGAGAAAAGACACTGAGCTCAGTGTGCTCACAGAATATATATGGTCTCCCTAAAGCGTCTGTACTGACAAGGCCCAAGGACAGCTGGTAGCCTCCATCCAACTTCCAAGTAAAACTTTCCCGTAATACCAGACCAGATCTTCAGAAGACAGCCCTCCTCAGTCACCTCTCTTTAGCTCCTGGGTCTCAGGATTCAACCCAGAGGCGTAACTAGAACCTTCAGGGCCCCGGTGCAAGAAACCATGATGGGCCCCCCTTCCATCCGAGCCCCGGGCTTCCAATATTGGGAGGGTGTCCATGGACATCCTCCCAAAACTGTGCTTCCCACATGACCCCTGGGACATGCATCCAGCGCAATCACATCGGCCCTTTACCATGTGATCAGCTGATCACATGTAAACAGACTGGTTATCCACAGCCCTTTCCTCACACGCTGTGTTTGTGTTAGGAAAGGACTGCCATTAACTGTCAAGAATGTCAGTAAATTGTTTACACTGATAATCAGTGCCCCAATCATCAGTGCCACCTATCAGTGCCCATCACTTCCACCTACAAGTGTTACCTATCAGTGCTCATTAATGCCGCCTCTTAGTGCCCATCAATTCTGCCTATCAGCACCACCTATCAGTGCTCATCAATGCTACCTAACTGCATCCATCAGTGCCACCTATCAGTACTCTTCAATTCTGCCCATCAATACTGCCTGACTTCTGCCTATCAGCGTTCCTCAGTGCCCATCAGTACCACCTAGCAGTGCCCATCAATGGCACCTATCAGTGCAGCCTATCAGTGCACATTAGTGCCTCCTATCAGTGCTGCCTATCAGTGCTCATCAATGTGGCCTATCAGCACTCATCAGTGCCTCCTATCAGTGCTCATCAGTGCCTCCTATCAGTGCCCATCAGTGCCTCCTATCAGTGCCCATAAATGCCTCCTATCAGTGCCCATCAGTGCCTTTTATCAGTGTCCATCAGTGCCTTCTATCAGTGCTCATCAGTGCCGTCTATCAGTGCTCATCAGTGCCTTCTATCAGTGCTCATCAGTGCCGTCTATCAGTGCCCATCAGTGCCTTCTATCAGTGCTCATCAGTGCCTTCTATCAGTGCTCATCAGTGCCTTCTATCAGTGCTCATCAGTGCCTTCTATCAATGCTCATCGGTGCCTTCTATCAGTGCTCATCAGTGCCTTCTATCAGTGCCCATCAGTGCCTTCTATCAGTGCCCATCAGTGCCTTCTATCAGTGCTCATCAGTGCCTTCTATCAGTGCCCATCAGTGCCTTTTATTAGTGCTCATCAGTGCCTTCTATCAGTGCTCATCAGTGCCCATCAGTGCCTTCTATCAGTGCTCATCAGTGCCCATCAGTGTCTTCTATCAGTGCTCATCAGTGCCTTCTATCAGTGCTCATCAGTGCACATCAGTGCCTTCTATCAGTGCTCATCAGTGCTGTCTATCAGTGCTCATCAGTGCCCATCAGTGCCTTCTATCAGTGCTCATCAGTGCCTTCTATCAGTTTTCATCAGTGCTCATCAGTGCCCATCAGTGTCTTCTATCAGTGCTCATCAGTGCCGTCTATCAGTGCTCATCAGTGCCTTCTATCAGTGCTCATCAGTGCCGTCTATCAGTGCTCACCAGTGCCTTCTATCAGTGCCCATCAGTGCCTTCTATCAGTGCCATCTATCAGTGCTCATCAGTGCCGTCTATCAGTGCTCATCAGTGCCATCTATCAGTGCTCATCAGTGCCGTCTATCAGTGCTCATCAGTGCCATCTATCAGTGCTCATCAGTGCCTTCTATCAGTGCTCATCAGTGCTGTCTATCAGTGCTCATCAGTGCTCATCAGTGCCTTCTATCAGTGCCCATCAGTGCTGTCTATCAGTGCTCATCAGTGCCCATCAGTGCCTTCTATCAGTGCTCATCAGTGCCTTCTATTAGTGCTCATCAGTGCCCATCAGTGCCTTCTATTAGTGCTCATCAGTGCCCATCAGTGCCTTCTATCAGTGCTCATCAGTGCCCATCAGTGCTGTCTATCAGTGCTCATCAGTGCCCATCAGTGCCTTCTATCAGTGCTCATCAGTGCTCATCAGTGCCTTCTATTAGTGCTCATCAGTGCCTTCTATTAGTGCTCATCAGTGCCTTCTATTAGTGCTCATCAGTCCCTGCTATTAATTTCTATCAGTGCTGTCTGCCTTCTCAGGACAGCACAGCTCTGAGCAAAGATCGTGTGTCATAGATTAATAGCACAGCACAGAGAGACACCGGCGGCGGCATTAAAGTGGGGTTCCACCCAAAAAAAAGAACATACCTAAAAAATTCTAAAAAAAAAAACAAAAAAACATTTGGATATTTTTTTTTTTTTTACTTACCTCTAAATGCCTGTTGCTAGGTGGTCCCTCGTAATCTGCCCCTTCGTCTGCCTGGGCTGGTGACATCACTTCCCCCTGGCACAGGAAGGGCTCGGCTCTTCTCCCTCCCTCCTGTCAATCATCTGGGACCCATTGCAGGTCCCAGGTGATTGAGCGGCCAATCACGGCGCTCGGCGCCGCTCGCGCATGCGCAGTGGGTGCCAGGCTGTGAAGCCACAGCCCGGCGCCCACAGTTGAAATGCCGGCGCCGACGAGCGGAGGGGGGGGGACGAGCGGGGCTTCGATCCCCCGCACCGCTGGACCCAGGGACAGGTGAGTGTCCAATTAAAAGTCAGCAGCTGCAGTATTTGTAGCTGCTGACTTTTAATTTTTTTTTTTTTTAATGGCCCCCCTGGGTGGAACTCCTCTTTAATGTTCTATTTGTCGGTCCTCTCTGGCATGGATGAGAGAGGACACACAGCTGATCTCACTGCTCCCCCTTCTCCCCCCTCCCCTCTCCTCTGTGCTCCGCGGGAAATGTGAGCTCTTTAGCTTCACACTTGACTGCCCGCGGAGAACAGAGGAGAGGGGAGGGGGGAGAAGGGGGAGCAGTGAGATCAGCTGTGTGTCCTCTCTCATCCATGCCAGAGAGGACCGACAAATAGAACATTAATGCCGCCGGAGTCTCTCTGTGCTATTAATCTCTGACACACGATCTCCGCTCAGAGTCGTGTGTGAAGATCAACCCCGCTGGGCCCCCCCACAGTGGCGGAATGCCGGGCCCAGTCGCAACTGCGACTGTTGCGACCCTGGTAATTCCGCCACTGATTCAACCCCCTCAGGCCGCTCACCTGAGGTATCACCAACAGCAGCTTGCTCCCCAGGCTGGACTAACCCACTCTGAGAAAAGACACTGAGCTCAGTGTGCTCACAGAATATATACGGTCTCCCAGGGTCTCTGGACATGATGGTATTAGAGGGACTTTGGAGATCTACAATAAAATGTTCACCTTTTGTACCTTTGTGCCTGATTTCTTCAGAAGGTCTAGGTCTTGACTGCCATAAGGGATGGTGGTGTTTCCCATAATAGAGATTGAAAGAGAGGATTGAGGGGAAAGCCCCTTACCATGTAAGAAGTTCAAATAAGTGCCATCAAAGCAATAGTAAGTGCTGTTGTCCAGAAGGGCATCACAGTTGGGGGTAATTAAAAACCCTGAGGTATGTGAGTGTCACATCATGGAAGTGTGTCTAGTGCAATGAATGCTCCGTATCAATCCATACAAAACGATCTGCTTCGAATTCAGCTTTAAAACGTTTTATTTATGAAAGAGTGGCAGTGGCATTTTAAAATGCAGAATAGGGTATTTACTGTATATACTAATTAAGTGTCCTGTGGTCCTAAGGCCTAATACAGAGCAATAAACCATGTAGATTCCCTGGCTGCGCTGCAAGGTGTCCATGGAAATTATTTTAAAATCTCAGCAGCTATGTGGAATCCCTCCTACAATTTAACAAAAACAATGGGGATTTGTAAAACAGTGCGCCAAGCGGTTGTTCTCTACCCATTCATCCAGTAACTTTCGTTTGATGTTTTTTAATTGAAGTCATGGCGTGGCTTTAGTAAAAAGCAGTAAGGGCTCTACAATCTTTGACTCATCTCTCCAGGTGACACAATAAGTGTGGGTGGCATGCAGGAATTCTCTCATGTGCCACAGGAATGCGTATAAAAACAAGGTTGCAACAGTTAAGAAAAAATTCCCAGAAAGAAAATACGTTTTGAAAGACTATCATGGCTGAATGGATGAAAAGCATTAGCAGAAGTGATGCTCTGAGTTTGTTTAAGGCCTGTATTCACAATGCTGTTTCTACAGAGTACTGACTGAATGCCTCTGTGTTTTGTGGCACTGTAAAAAAAAAATACCTCCTTGTTTACAATTATAGAGATTGAGGGGAAGAAGGAAAAGGTAATGACCATGACGGTATGCTTCCCAGTCTTTCGGAATTAACCTAAAGTGGAACTACATTGCATCTAAGCATCACAAACCAAAAACGCTCTTTAATTCATTTTTAATATTCAAAGCAAACTCCCCCATCCGTCTATGTCTCCATGTCTTATTTTGCTGAGAGATCACTTTGAAAAACACCCCCTAGAGAATTTCTCACCGTGGCCTTACTAGATGATTCATAAAAGCGTTTACTTCCTGGAATCCATCTGCCCTTAGCTCAGGCATGCAAGAGAAGGGTGTGCTTAGCTGAGAAAAACCCTCCTCCTCTCCTCCCCTCCCCCCCTGAAGACTCCTGGGATGTATGACATAATTTGCCAAGCATGGAAACCAGGAAGTAACTAAAAAAATGTAAAAAAAAAAAAAAAACAAAACAAAACAAAAAAACTGTTTAAAACAAGTAAATACGATATACTGTCCTATCTTTTTACTAATGCTAGCAGCATAGGATTTAAAATATTCAATATTGATTGAGAGCGTGAAGTTCCACTTTAAGGCTGAGTTGCAGACAGATATAAAAATATACGTTATCCCAACTGTGCACTCAATAAAATATTTAATGATTTATTTATTTTTTATGCATATAGTGTAAGTACCTGACTCTAATTTGGTATCAGCCTCTTGCAATTTCCTATACAGCAGAACTAAGCTTGGTAGAGGAAGAGCAAAGACTGGGAGCCAACAAGGAAGCCATTATTAACTGGGCTTCTGTGGAGCCCTATAGTTCCTCCAGAGGTTGTTAGGGCTTCCTTGAGCTGTGATGGTACCTTTGATGGTGCCTGGATAGTTCCAGCCAGCAGTATGACACCAACAATCTTTTTAGCGCTCTTTATAGGGGCATTCTTCCCACTGATAACCAATGTGACTGACAGAGACTGCAATGCTGTAATGGAGCAAGGTAGAAGACAAGTGAGGTGCGGTAGGCAAAATTTGATCCCCTGTAGATTTTGTAAGTTTGCCCACTTACAAAGAAATGAAGGGTCTATCATTTTTATCATAGGTGTATTTTAAATGCTGGAGACAAAATATAAACCAAAAATCCAGAAAAAAACATCATACAAATGTTATAAATTTAGGTGTAGTTCAGTGAGTAAAATAATTATTTGATCCCCTACCGACAATAGTTCTGGCTCCCACAGTCTGGCTACAGTATGTGCTCATGTTGTACACAGATTAGTCCTGTGAATTTATGAAGGTGCTCCTAACGACAATTCGTTATATGTATAAAAGACACCTTTCTTCCATTCAAACCTCACCATCATGGGCAAGACCACAGAGCTGTCAAAGCACATCAGGGACAAGATTGTAGACCTGCACAAGGCTGGAATGACTACAAGACCATCAGCAAGAAGCTTAGTGAGAAGGAGACAACTGTTGGAGCGATTTTTTGCAAATAGAGTAAATACAAAATAACCATCAATCGCCCTCGGTCTGGAGCTCCATGCAAGATTGCACCTCATGGGGTAAGGATGATCATGAGAAAAGTGAGGGACCAGCCCAGAACTACACTGGAGGAGCTTGTGAATGATCTCAAGGCAGTTGGGACCACATTCACCAAACAAACCATTGGTAACACAATACACCACCATGGATTGAAATCCTGCAGTGCCCGCAAGGTCCCCCTCCTCAAGAAGGCACATGTACAGGCCTGTCCGAAGTTTGCCAATGAACATTCAAATGACACAGAGAAGGATTGGGAGAAAGTGCTGTGGTCAGATGAGACTAAAATTGAGCTTTTAGGCATTAACTCGACTCGGCAAGTTTGGAGGAAGAAAAATGCTGACTATGACCCTAAGAACACCATCCCTACAGTCAAGCACGGAGGTAAAAACATTATGCTCTGGTGCTATTTCTCTGCTAAAGGTACAGGCTGACTTTGCTGCATTGAGGTACCAATGGACGGGGCCATGTATTGTAAAATGTTGGATGAGAACCTTCTTCCCTCAGCCTGAACACTGAAGATAGGCCATGGATGGGTCTTCCAGCATGACAGTGACCCAAAGCATACCGCCAAGGCAACAAAGGAATGGCTCAAGAAGAAGCACATTAAGGTCATGGAGTGGCCAGTCTTCAGACCTTAATCCTATAGAAGATTTATGGAGGAAGCTGAAACTTCAAGTTGCCAAGCGACAGCCAAGAAACCTTAAGGATTTAGAGAAGATCTGTAAAGAAGAGTGGAACAAAATCCCTCCTGAGATGTGTGCAAACCTGGTCACCAACTACAAGAAACGTCTTACCTCTGTGCTTGCCAACAAGGGTTTCTCTACTCTTAATACTTAAAGGGGTTGTAAACCCTCGTTTTTTTTCTTTTTAAAAATAACAAACATGTCATACTTACCTCCACTGTGCAGTTCTTTTTGCACAGAGTGGCCCCGATCTACCTCTCCTGGGGTTCCCCGGCGGCGTTGGTAGCTCCTCCCCACATCTGGTGTCCACGTTGGAGAAGCGCTCTCCTTGTTGGATACCCATGTGGGCGCGCTACCAAGTCCTGCTTTTGCGTGTATTCACACAGAAAGCAGGACTCAGCCCCGCCCCCCGACGCCCGCATCATTGGACTTGATTGACAGCAGCGGGAGCCAATGGCTGCGCTAGAGCTGGTGTGCTCATTCCCGGCTGTAGAAAGACGGTGTTCAGGTAAGTAAAACGGGGGGGGGGGGGGGGGCTGCAGCACTACAGAAGGTTTTTCACTTTAATGCATAGAATGCATTAAGTTGAAAAACCTCGAGGGTTTACAACCCCTTCAGTATGAAGTCATGTTTTGCTTGGGGATCAAATACTTCTTTTACTCACTGAACTGCAACTCCGTGTATATCATTTGTATCACGTGTTTTTTCTGGATCTGGACTCGAAGTTTCTGCTCCCTCCATACATTTTCTATAGGATTGAGGTCTGGAGAGTGGTTAGGTCACTACATGACCATAACCATTTAAGGACCGGAAGGTTTTACCCTCTTCATGAATAGGCCATTTTATCGCCATTTTGCGATACAGCACTGCGTTATTTTAACCGACAACTGTGCGGGCGTGTGACGCTGTACCCAAATAATATTGATGTCCTTTTTTCCCACAAATAGAGCTTTCTTTTGGTGGTATTTGATCACCGCTGTGGTTTTTATTTTTTGCGCTATAAACAAAAATACTGACAATTTTGAAAAAAAACACAATATTTTTTACTTTCTGTTTATAATACATATCCAAAAAAACTATAAAAAAACAAATTTATTCATCAGTTTAGGCCAATATGTATTCTGCTACATATCTTTGGTAAAAAAAAAAAAAATCGCAATAAGCATATATTGAATGGTTTGCGCAAAAGTTATAGAGTCTACAAAATAGGGGATAGATTTATGACATTTTTATTATTATTATTATTTTTTTTCTAGTAATGGCGGTGATCAGCGATTTTTAGCAGGACTGCGACATTGCGGCGGACAAATCAGACTCTTTTGACACTTTTTTGGGACCAGTGACATTATTACAGTGATCAGAGATAAAAATATACACTGATTACTGTATAAATGACACTGTCAGGGAAGGGTTTAACACTAGGGGCGATCAAGGGGTTAAGTGTGTCCTAGGGAGGTGTTTTTAACTGTGGGGGGAGTGTACTGACTGGGAGTACAGAGAGATCGCTGTTCCTGATTACTAGGAACAGACGATCTCACTGTACTCTCCTGTCAGAACGGCGATCATCTTTGTTTACATTGGCAGATCCCCGTTCTGCCTCTCTGAGGAGCGATCGCGGGTGGCTGGTGGACATTGACCGCTATGCAGCCACAGTATCGTGTGCACAAAATGACGTACAGGTACGTCATTTCGCACAATAGGGCCACCTTGCCGCAGTATATATGCTTTGGGCGGTCCTTAAGTGGTTAATGTGCTTCTTCTTAAGCCACTCCTTTGTTGCCTTGGTGGGATGTTTTTGGTCATTGTCATGCTGGAAGACCGATCCATGGTGGCTCGCGATAATCACTGTCTTCTCCCGATGGTGGTGGTGGTGATTGGGGGGGGGGGGGGGGGCTTCCCCCCGCCTGCCCCCGATGAGAGAAGTCAATAACTTATTCCACTGTCAGAACTGCCTGTGTTGATGGGGGAATTGTGGTTGCAGGAAAGAAATTTGTACCATGTATGGCAGCCCTAAGCCAACCAAAGCTCCAATCACCCAGCTGGGCTCCCACTAGGGTTGGCACCTCATCCCTTTAAACCCGAACACATATTAATTACACAGGTTCTGTGGCTGATTAAGGTGGAAGCTAAACTCACTTAGTGTCTTACCTGCATTCAATTAGCCTCAGAACCTGTGTAATTTATATGTTCGGGTTTAGGCCCGGGTTCACACTATATCGGGCTGCGGATCGCGCAGGAGCGCTGTGCGTCCCTGTTCCCCGCTTCAGGGACGAATCAGGGCTAATTCTTTGCCTAAATTCGGCCCTGAAATGGAGCCAAAGACGCACAGTGCAGTGCGCTCCGCAGCCGTCCCGGAGATATGTAAACCGGCTCCATAGGGAGCCAGTCACATTCTCCTGCTATGCGAATTAGATGTGCGGAAATGCACATCTAATTCGCATAGGTGTGAACCCGGGCTAAAGGGATGAAGTGGCAACTCTAGCTCCCATGTCTGGCAGGTTCACAGGTTTGAAAGCTATTGTTTATCTAAAATAAGTGGCAATGGGAGCCGTTTGCCTAGTGCTTGCCTCAACTCAGCAAAACATGTGCAGTGAGCTGAACATAGAGCTCATCCGGAAAGTATTCACAGCGCTTCACTTTTTCCTCATCTTGTTATGTTACAGCCTTATTCCAAAATTGATTCAATTCATTATTTTCCTCAAAACTCAACAAACAATATCCCATATTGAGAATGTAAGAGAAGTTTGTTTGAAATCTTTGCAAATTTAATAAAAATAAAAAAATAACAAAATCACATGTACATAAGTATTCACAGCCTTTGCCATGACACTCAAACTTGAGCTTAGGTGCATTCTGTTTCCACTAATTATCCTTGAAATGTTTCTACAACTTGATTGGAGTCCACATGTGGTAAATTCAGTTGATTGGACATGATTTGAAAAGGTACACTGTCTATATAAGGTCCCAGAGTTAACAGTGCATGTCAGAGCACAAACCAAACCATGAAGTCCAAGGAATTGTTTGTAGAACTCCGAGACAGGATTGTATTGAGGCACAGATCTAGGGAAGGGTACAGAAAAAATTCTGCAGCATTGAAGGTCCCAATGAGCAAAGTGTGCTCCATCATCCATAAATGGAAGAAGTTTGGAACTCACAGGACTCTTTCTAGAGCGGGCCGCCCTGCTAAACTGAGCAATCGGGGGAGATGAGCCTTAGTCAGGAAGGTGACCAAGAACCCAATGGTCACTCTGACAGAGCTTCAGTCTTTTTCTGTGGAGAGAGGAGAACCTTCTAGAAGAACAACCAACTCTGCAGCACTCCACCCATCAGACCTATATGGTAGAGTGGCCAGACAGAAGCCACTCCTCAGTAAAAGGCACATGACAGCCTGCCTGGAGTTTGCCAAAGGGCACCTGAAATATTCTCAGACCGTGAGAAACAAAGTTCTCTGGTCTGATGAAACAAAGATTGAACTCCTTGACCTGAATGGCAAGCGTCATGTCTGGAGGAAACCAGACACCGCTCATCACCTGGCCATTACCATCCCTACAGTGAAGCATGGTGGTGGCAGCATCTTGCTGTGGGGATGTTTTTCAGCAGCAAGAACTGAGAGACTAGTCTGGATCAAGGGAAAGACAAATGCAGCAATGTGCAGAGACATCCTTGAAGAAAACCTGCTCCAGAGTGCTCTGGACCTCAGACTGGGGCAAAGGTTCATCTTTCAACAGGACAATGACCCTAAGCACACAGCCAAGATAACAAAGGAGTGGCTACGGGGCAACTCTGTGAAAGTCCTTGAGTGGCCCAGCCAGAGCCCAGACTTGAACCCGATTGAACATCTCTGGAGAGATATGAAAATGGCTGTGCACCGACGCTCCCCATCCAACCTGATGGAGCTTGAGAGGTCCTGCAAAGAAGAATAGGAGAAACTGACCTAAAAATAGGTGTGCCAAGCTTGTAGCATCATACTCAACAAGACTTAAGCCTGTAATTGGTGCCAAAGGTGCTTCCACAAAGTATTAAGCAAAGGCTGTGAATACTTACAGTATGTACAGTACACGTGATTTTTTTGTGTTTCTTCTTTTTAATAAATTTGCAAAGATTTCAAACAAATTTCTTTTACGTTGTCATTATGGGGTATTGTTTGTAGAATTTTGAGGAAAATAATGATTTTAATGCATTTTGGAATAAGGCTGTAACGTAACAAAATGTGGAAAAAGTGAAGCGCTGTGAATACTTTCCAGATGCACTGTAGATGTTTAGGAATTGGTCCTTCATGAACATGCCTCTGGGTGGTCAGATTGAGCTTGTAAAATGTACTGTCACTATGTGCATTTGCCCAATTAAAGAGGAACTTAACCTGGCTATCCAAAATTACAGTACATGTCAGCAGTTACAAGAAAAACATAAGTCCAGCACAGTCTTCCTCACACCTGAAGTCTTTACAATGTTTTTGTTTCTTCCACGCCACTTTCTTGGATTCGGGAGCTGAATGCCACTTTCTGATCACTGACAGCCAGGCCCCAGATATAGTATTTCTGCACATGCTTGAAGAGTAAATCCACTTCAGGGGAAAAAAAAATATAGCATGTAGAAAAAAAATGATATAGCTCTTATAATTGCTATGCAAGTCCTATTGTAATTAAATGTTATTAAAAGTTATATTTCCTTTTCAATCTGCAGTGCTGTAATTTTTTGTAAAATGCAATGCAATATGGCAACCTGGTGGCATTCTGTACGCTGATTGTTTACAGAACTCCCCCCCTAGAAATGTAATTTCCTGCTTGTGTGATTGGCTCACTGATTTTACCAGAAGTCTGCACTAAAGCCAGCCAGACGGTTTGAATCTCGACTGGTTCAACAGGGTCCCTGCTGAACCAGCCGAGATTCAAACTATGTATGGGCAGGCTGAATGTTCACAAGTTTATCGATCAATCAACTTGGGTACAACCAGCCTGTCAGATTTTACATGTGATGAACTTGGGTTCAACCAGCCTGTCGGATTTTACATGCAATTATGGCTAGCAGCTATTATAGCCACTAGCACACTAGCAGTAATCACTGTGTGCAAGCGGGGACAGCTTCCCTATCCCCCCCCCCCACCCCCCGCCGGGAGAACACAATGGCTCAACAGATTTCCCTATCAACACTGACTCGTAGTTGCAGGAAAGAAAATCGCTCCATCTATGGCCGGTTTAAGATACAAGTCAGATTTTGGGCATCTACTGCAACAAAAATGTCATTTTTGGTGAGATACTCCCAAAATGAAAACACATCTTAAGGGAATCTGCAACAAATACAGTACACTTTAATACAGTAGGAATCAGAGGGCCCTGCTCCTTAGAGCTTACAATCTAAGAGGGAAGGTCAAGAGATACAAGAGGTGATAACTGTGGGTGATGTGCCGATTGAGAAGATAAATGTACAGTTGTTAGGTGGGGGCCAGATAGGCTTCTCTGAAGAGATGAATTTTCAGGGATCATCTGAAAGTGGACAAAGTAGGAGAAAATCGGACGGATTGGGGTAGAGCATTCCAGAGGATGGGAGAGGCTCTGGAGAAGTCCTGGAGGCGAGCATGGGATGAGGTGACAAGGGAGTTTGAGAGCAGGAGGTCTTGGGAGGAGCGAAGAGAACGATTAGTTTGGTATTTTGTGACTAGGTTAGAGATGTAGCTGGGGGCCAGGTTGTGGATGGCTTTGTAAGTTATAGTTAGTATCTTAAATTTAATTTGGTGACTAAGTGGCAGCCAATGGAGGGATTGGCAGAGGGGTATAGCAGACGCTGAGCGGTTTGTGAGGTGGATGAGCCTGGCCGCAGCGTTCATTATGGACTGAAGTGGGGATAGCCTATTTAGAGGTAAACCAATGAGGAGGGAGTTACAGTAGTCGAGGCGGGAGATGACCAGGGAGTGGATTAGAAGGTTTGTGGTGACATTGGTTAGGAAGGGGCGTATCTTAGAGATGTTGCAGAGATTGAGGCGGCAAATTTTGGATAGTGATAGAATGTGAGGTCGAAAGGTTAGTTCAGAGTCCAGGATTACACCTAGGACCTTGGCGTGGGGAGATGGGTTGATAGTTGAGCCGTTGATATTGACAGAGAAATCAGGGGAAGTGGCACCTGAAGGAGGAAATATCATGAGCTCGGTTTTGGATAGGTTGAGTTTCAGGAAGTGATGTGACATCCAGGCTGATATGTCTGCTAGTAAGTTGGTAATGCGTGAGGAGACAGATGGAGAGAGCTGGGGGGTGGAGAGATAGATTTGGGTGTCATCAGAGTGGAGATGATATTTAAAGCAGTGGGAGGCAATCAACTGACCCAAGGAGGTGGTGTAGATTGAGAAAAGGAGAGGTCCAAGAACAGAACCTTGGGGGACCCCAATGGAGAAAGGAAGAGGAGAGGAGGAAGTAGAGTTGTGACACTGAAGGAGCGGTGGGATAGGTAGGATGAGAACCAGCGAAGAGTACAGTCACGGAGACCAAAGGAGTGGAGTTTATTAAGGAGGAGGGGGTGGTCCACTGTGTCAAAGGCAGCTGAGAGATCCAGGAGAAGTACTACAGAATAGTGTCCACTGGTTTTAGCCGTTAGTAGGTCATTTGAGAGATTAAGGAGAGCAGTTTCCGTGGAGTGTTGAGGGCGAAAACGGGACTGAAGGGGATGTAGAAGTTTATTCATGGTCAGATGGTCGCTTAGTCAGTTGTAGACCAGTCTTTCAAGAAGTTTGGAGGAGAAGGCGAGTAAGGAGATGGGACATTTGTTGTTGAGATTGGTGGGGTCTAGTTAGGGCTTTTTAAGTATGGGGGTGACTAGCGCATGTTTTAGAGAGTTTGGGAAGATGCCACAAGAGAGGGAGAGGTTGAAAATGTGAGTTAGAGAGTGTAGAATCGAGTCAGAGGGTGAGCGTAGCATTTGTGAGGGAGCAGGATCCAGGGGGCAGGTGGTTAGATAAGTGTTAGATAAAAGTTTAGCAACCTCAGTAATAGTAGCAGGGTTGAATGAGGGAAGTAATGATTGTATCTGTGGACATGGGGTGTTGTTAAAAATCCTTACAATGTGATTGCTTTTTAAGATTGTAGCCTGCAGGGAGGCTTTCCTGAAGCCTTTTTGGATGTGCAATTACATACCCCACAGTGCCTGCAGAATGCCATGGGCTGCGTCATCCTCATCAGGGCAAGGAGAGAGGAAGTGGTAACGAGTAACACAAAAAAGGTACTTGCTTTACAAAAGAAAAAAATGTCACAGGGACGGGGGAGGACGCAAATATGATTTTTTAATTTTATTTATTTATTTTAATGGTCCGCCCTATGTACGTGTGTTGCTAAAAGAGACCTGCTCACTAGGGTGCCCACGTGTCCCGGATTGCCCGGGATTGTCCCTTAATCCAAATTTGTGTCCCGGGCACCTTCATTCCGGGACAATACAGTGTCCCTGAATGAAATAAGGAGACACAGCCAGCTGTCAGCCACCCTGAGATAACATTGCCGAAGTGCCAAACTGGTTGCTAGGGCCGCCCCGCCTCGCATCTAGCAACCAGTGACGTCGGCTGAGCGGGGCCGCCTTACCCAGAGCTGCCCTGCGCAGCGCTCCGGGTCCACCCACCTCCTCTCCTTCTCCGCCTCCGGCCGCACCACAGCAGCAGACAGAGCAGCCAGACTCAGAGCCCAGGGCAGAGAGCGTTACAGTCTCCTCCTCCTCCTGACTCCAGTCCAGCGGCATTCTGCAGTGCTGGCAGTGGCACTGCTGGTAAGCCAGGATCCATGCCAGCCCGTGCCCAGTGCCAGTCCCGGGGCCGACTCCCTTTTGCCTGCAGCGCATTGCCACCATTTGCCAGCAGCCCGACTTCTCTTCTGAGCTTCCTCCCACCCACGAGGGCCATGACCGTCACCCAATCCACCCAACTGAGTGCCTGAGGGGGGCCCCCCAGCCAGACTTCCAGGTTTGTACTACTCTACACTACACTATTACACATCTACACTATTCTATTAGAACATGCATGCTTGCAATGCAATCATGTATTGCTTTTAACAATGTTTAACAAGGATTACAAAAATTGTTGTGTTGTGTGTATATATAAGAGCCCTTTCACACTTGGGCGGTGCGGGCACCGGCGGTAAAACAGCGCTATTTTTAGCGCCGCTTTACCGTCGTTTTAGCGGCGCTATTTGGCCGCTAGTGAGCCAGTTTTAACCCCCGCTAGCGGCCGAAAAAAGGGTTAAAACGACCTGCAAAGTGCCGCAAAGCACCGCTGTGCCAGCAGTTCTGCATCGGTGGCCATTCAGTAGAATGGGCAGGGGCAGTTTTGGAGCGGTGTATACACCGCTCCTTCACCGCTCCAAAGATGCGGCTTGCAGGAGTTTTTTTAACGTCCTGCAAGTGTACCGCTCCAGTGTAAAAAGCACTCGGGCTTTCACACTGGAGAGACAGGAGCAGCTCTTTACAGGCACTATGCAGGCGCTATTTTTAGCGCTGTAGCGTTTGTAAAGCATTTTTATGTATTTGTTTATTTTTTACTAGTAATGGCGGCGATCTGCAATTTTTATCGGGCCTGCGACATTAGGGCGGACACATCGGACAATTTTGACACATTTTTGGGACCATTGTCATTTCCAAAAATTGCCAAAAAAAGTATCAAAAACCATCTTTTTTGGGCAGGCGCGGGTGCGGGGGGGATGTCCCTGAATGGCAGTTTGGAAATGTGGTCACCCTACTGCTCACCCTCTTACTGCTGGGCCTCAAGAGTGAGGTATTCCTCCCTTGACCTTTGATATGATTGGTGCCTCCAATCAGTGACAATTAGAGAAAATCATCTGCTACAAATTCCCTCCAACTGCTATATTTTTTTACAGTTCCCACAGTAAAAAGAATTCAGAGACCATATGCAAATTTGATGCAAATTGTGCTCTCTTTGGTCACGGGGCCCAGGCTAAAGACGTCAGTTCAGACAGTGTTGTTCAGTCCTGCCATATGTGTGTATATATGAGATTGCGTGAGCCTATCCCTCCAGAGAGGACCTGCGGCAGCAGAAAGTATGTGTGTGCATTCTGTTGACATGAGCTCACAAAGAGCGCAGTTTTTAAACAAAGAGCATGCTGCTAAATAGGTCATACATAAAAAGACATATGTCTATTGTTAGGCAGAGGGGCAGTTTCATTCATCCGGCGTGGTGCCTGTAGGGGAGAAGCAATCCCAACAAAGACACTCTTGTGAGAAAAAGCCATGCAGCGTAGTAGCATGCGGTATTATGTATGACAGCGAGATCCCTGGAAGGAAGTTTTTCAGCTTCATATGATACTTCAGTTTACACTTAGAAAATAACTCACATTTCAAAGGACACATCGTATCATTCATATTTGTCAAACTTTGATTTCTGTGTCACAGCCTTGAGTGCACCTGTCATTATATAAAGTAGGCAGGTGTGAAAATTGCTGTAAATTAAGCAAGATTTTAGAAATATAAAGTGTTAATAGTTTATTTTCATCAACTAACAAAATGAGTAAAAAAAGTAAATGAACAGAAGAGAAATCCAAATCAAATCAATATTTGGTGTGACCACCCTTTGCTTTCAAACAGCATCAATTCTAGGTACAGTTTTTGAATGAACTCAGCAGGTAGGTTGTTCCAAACATCTTGGAAAACTGACCACAGATCTTCTGTGCATGTAGGCTCCCTCAAATCCCTCGGTCTCTACATGTAATACAAGGCAGACTCGAAGTTGAGATCAGGGCTCTGAGGGGGCCAAACTATCACTTCCAGGACTTCTTATTCTTCTTTACCCTGAAGATAGTTGGTTTTATGTTTGGGGTCATTATCCTGCTGCAGAATAAATTTGGGGCCAATCACACGCTTGCCTGATGGTATGGCATGATGGATAAGTATATTTCTCAGCATTGAAGACATGCTTAATCCAGACCAAAGCTCCAACTTAATTTGCAGAAATGCATCCCAAAATTGCATAGAACCTCCATCATGCTTCACTGTAGCCTGCAGACACTTATGTACACGTCGCGTACACACGATCGGACATTCCGACAACAAAATCCATGGATTTTTTTCCAACGGACGTTGGCTCAAACTTGTCTTGCATACACACAGTCACACAAATCTTGTGGAAAATTCAGAACGTCAAGAACGCGGTGACGTACAACACGTACGACGAGCCGAGAAAAATGAAGTTCAATAGCCAGTGCAGCTCTTCTGCTTGATTCCGAGCATGCGTGGAACTTTGTGCGTCGGAATTGTGTAAACACGATCGGAATTTCCGACAACGGATTTTGTTGTCGGAAAATTTGAGATCCAGCTCTCAAATTTTGTGTGACGGAAATTCCGATGGAGAATGTCCGATGGAGCCTACACACGGTCAGAATTTCCGACAACAAGCTCCCATCGAACATTTTCCATCGGAAAATCCGACCGTGTGTACGGGGCATTATTGCACCGCTCTCCAGCCCTTTGCGAACAAACTACCTCTTGCTACAGCCAGAATTTTGACTCATCAGTCCAGAGCACCTGCTGTCATTTTTCTGCACCCCAGTTTCTTTGTTTTCAAGCATAGTTGAGTCACTTAACCTTGTTTCCACGTTGGAGGTATGGCTTTTTTGCCACAATTCTTCCATGAAGATTACTTCTGGCCAGACATCTTTAGACATTAGATGGGTATACCTGGGTCCCACTGGTTTCCACCAGTTATGTGCTGATGGCACTGCTGGACATCTACTGATGTTGAAAGGAAGTAAGCATGATGACCACTATGTCTACGGTTCTCAGTGTTGTCTGTTTCTTTGTGCTTCTTCAAAAGTGCTTGACTGGCACATTGAAACCCCAGTCTGCTTTGAAACTTTTGCTGGGAGAGACCTTGCTGATGCAGTATTACTACCTTGCCATAGTGTATGACCCGTGACATAAAACTGTCTTCCACAACCTCAGTATTAGGTACCTGGTGATGACTGGAATGTTGTGGAAGCTTTTCTTGTACCTCCTGCCCAACACTTCAGAAGGTGGAGACAGAGAGTGTGAGGGCACGGAGTGGCACGAGTGCCGAAATAGCTGGCTGGTGAGATCCACTCTTAGGTGGATGAAGCTAGGGGTTGCACTCCTAAAAAAAAAAGGATACTGAAGCAGCTTGGCACCAGAGCAGGAGATGGTAGCAGAGCAGGTATGCAAATAGTGACAAGTTGCAGCTGGGCAACAAGGAACCAAGTCAGAGCAAGCCCAGGAAGCAGGCTAAGGTTGATAGCAGCCAAGCAGCGCAATACAGAATCAGCAGGCAAAGATGAGTCCAGGAAACAGGCCGAGGTCAGAGAGATCAGATGAACAAGGTAATGCAGGAGCAAAAGCAAAGTCCAGGAGAAAGCCAGGTCATACACAGGTAAGCATTTTCAATTAATCAGGTTACAGGAATACAGGTACAAGCTGAAGAACAGTCAGTTACTTCTCATGGGGACAAGCTAGTTTAAATGGGCCACTAGGCGCCAAGAAAACATGCTAATTCTTATGTGCACATGCACGCATACAGGTGCGCGTGCACAAATGCAAGCACAATGAACTAGAATAGTACATCGTTTGCCTAGAAGTATTAGCATGTGAGCAATGCACACGTGCACAAAGATGAGTATAGGCCCGCACTGGTTTTCTGGTGCTGGGAATCTGGTTTACCTTACAATCACCTTAGTGGGAGAGTCTGGCTGTTTCTCACCCAGTTTTAAGGCCTGGTTCACATCTATGCATTTTTTTAGTGTGTTTTCAGTTTTGCAGAAACACACTACAGTCCAATTAACATGGTTTTCTATGGATGTAGTTCACATCTGTGCATTTTATGGAACGAGGCAGGGACTTTTTTCTGGTTTTTGGTTCCATAAATTAAGCAACAGGTTAGCTTAATGCCCCCGTCCCAGCAATACATACTCACCTTTGCTTTTTCCTACACCACTCCAGATGCAGAAAAAACTTGGCTGGCTTTAAATTAAATGTAAATGTACCGGTATACCCAATCGCAAAAATTTTAATAAGCTTTAAAGTAGACTGCTATCCCCAAACATAAAAATCTATGCTGCATCACGCGCACATCCATACACATCATAAAAGTAATTTGTACAATGTACATTTTATTTGTCAACTTTTTTTTTTTCTCTTCTACTTTCTGATTGATTCCCTGATGCACTGGTGATGTAGTCAGGGCCCAACAGGTGCCCCCTGGGAAGGCTACTTCAACAGTGTCTTACAGAGAGATCTGAAGCATGTGCCATATGAGAGCTGGTGTGGCTGGTCATTAATCAATAATAACTTGCCTCAGATCTCATATGGCACGTGTAGGAGGTCGGGTGCAAACTGCATCGGCGGGCACAGAATGATAAAGAGGATGATGACCGCTGATGGCATTTTTTTTTTTAAATGGTGCAGCAGGTTTCACACCTTAATGGGGGACAGGCCAAGGAGACTTCAGACTATGCACATAACTATTACTAATTGTATTGTTTTTTTAATTATATATTGCATTGCTGGTGTCAATTTTAGTGGGTGGGGATGGAGGTCTGCTTTAAAGCGCATCTAAACCCAAGAACAAAATAATGTAATATATTGTAGCTTATAAGCCCTAAGATCCGGTGGCTGCATCAGTTTTTCTTTTTTTTCAAGCTTCATTTTTCCCTGCTGCTTCCGCCAGTAAAACACTTCCTCTCCTAGGGTGGCAATGCTCATTTACCTTATATTATATCTACAGAGTGGTAGCACTTTTACCCCGAGCTGCTAGCCCCTGATTTGAACTACAAACACCAACACAAAAGGTGTTCTGTGGTTCACAGCGGAGAACTGGAATGGCTGATAACACTGTTAAAGATCTCAGTTCAGTGCACAGGAAGTTACAAGTGCACTGGATTTTTGGCAGGATCAACAAGTATTTTTCTTTACTTATAGAATATATACTTAGTGTGAAAAAACAGCCACTGCATTTAAGGACTGGTAAAACAAAAATTCAATAAAATTTGGGCAAGTTGGATTTCTGCAGTTTTAGGCGATATAGAGGTCTAATTCCTGTCGACTCTTTCATGTGTGATATGACCTATACTCTGATGCTTTAGTGGTTCTGAACAAGATACACTATGGGGTTTATTTACTAAAGGCAAATCCACTTTGCACTACAAGTGTACTGCAAGTACACTTGGAAGTGCAGTCGCTGTAGATCTGAGGGGGACATGCAAGGAAAATAAAAAACAGCATTTTAGCTTGTACATGATTGGATGATAAAATCAGCAAAGCTTCCCCTAATTTCAGATCTTCCCCTCAGATCTTAATCGACTGCACTTCCAAGTGCACTTGTAGTGCAAATTGGATTTGCCTTTAGTAAATCAACCCCTATATTACCAAAAGTATTGGGACGCCTGCCTTTACACGCACATAAACTTTAATGGTATCCCAGTTTAAAGCCTCATACACACAATCGGATTTTCCGCAGACAAAACCTTGGACTTTTGTCCAAAGGCGTGTACCTGAATTTTGTCTTGTATACAAACGGCAAGGAATTGTCGGCCAACAAACACGAACGTAGTGACGTACTACATGGTTTTTCAGCTTTTAGCGTCACCCAAAATCTTCCCAGAAGAGTTGAAGCTGTTATAGTTGCAAAGGGGTGGGCCAACTCAATATTGAACCCTACGGACTAAGACGCCACTAAATTTAATGTGCGTGTAAAGGCAGGTGTCCCAATACTTTTGGTAAAATAGTGTATGTCATTTGTGTGCCTTAGAATTTGCCTATACCAGCTCTGTTACCCTTTGTGTCTTAAGTTACGTACTCACCAGTGGCAGCCTGTAATGCATGGTGCATGGGCACCGCCCCCCCCATACATGCGTCTGGCCCCCTAATCTAAATGCAGGGCGCCGGACACATGGATTCCAATGGGGGTTTTCTCTTTTTTTAGAAACCTGTGATTAGAGCCAGAGGCTCAAAAAGGGACCAGAGGCTTCAAAAAAGCTATTATCTTCCTAATTCACCTCCCGGCCAGTCAGGAAGCAGGTCCTGAGATCCGTCACGCAGAGAGGAGAAGTGATCCTATTGGCCGCCAAGCAGGAGGAGGGAGGAGACGTGGGGAAGCCGCCGTGTAGCACCAGGAGGAGAAAGCACAGGGTGAAGCCGTTGACAGCGACCTAGATGGGACAAGTGCGGGGACCTTCCGACCGACCATCTGACCCGGAGGGGGGGGTGCTTGTGACCTGACTGACAGACCAGGGGGTGGCAGCGGGTAGATTGTTTGCTGCCCCCCCAAAAAAAAATATACTACCAGCCGCCACTGGTATTCACCAGCTGTTTGTTAAAATTATAATTATGATGGGCTTTGTAAACAATGCTTGTGTACCTATGTAATCAAATGCCCTAATACCAGTATGTTTTGCTGGCCTATCAATATGTTGTTCATCCCTTGTGTAAGCAGTAAAGTTGATCCAAATTGTCTTTTAAAGGGACAGTGTAAACATTTTTAATAAAATAAATAAATAAAAAGTTTTAAACGCCCCTGTTCCCCCCCGTGCAAGCACGAACGCACACATATGTAAATAGTGATCACACACATATTTGAGGTATCATCGTAATCGTCAGAGTGAGAGCAGTAATTCTAGTGCCAGACCCCCTGTTTAGCTCTAAACTGGTAACCTGTAAAGGCTTTAAAGCTAATTTAATGCACCGTAGTTTTTCGGCATTCCACGGACGTGTGAAATTTTAAAGCGTGACATGTTTGGTATCTATTTACTTGGTGTAACATCATCTTTTATATTTTACCAAAAAGCTGGGTATTATATTGTTTTTGTGTGCACTAAAATTCATTAAAGGGGGAACGTGGGGGAACACAGTTCCGGCACCTCCAGCACTGAATGTATGTAATAGCATGGGGTGTGGGGTGTGCTGGAGGGTCTATTGATGTTGTCTGCTGGGGGATCTATTGTCACTGGTGGGGATCTGATTTTGTGTGAGGGTCTATTGTTGCTGATGGGGAATCTATTGTTGCTGGGGGGGGGGGGGTCTTATGTTGCTGGCTGCTGTGAGATCTGTTGTTGCTGCTGGGGGGGTCTAATGTTGCTTGGGTGGATATTTTGTTGTGGGTGGTTCACTGTTGCTGCAGGGAATTTATTGTTGTTGGGGTGCAGCCCATTGTTACTGGGGCAATCTATTGTGGTGTGGGGATCTATTGCTGGGATTCTATTGTTGCTGGCTGCAGGGGATTTATTTTGCTGCTTTTCTTTTTATCATTACCATGTTCCATACAAATGATTTAGCGCCACAAAACGATACTTGGTTCTGTATTCCCAAAAAGGGGCAGTACTGGTAGGTGGGTAGGGGGTGGAATCAAGGGATGGTGGTCAGAGGTGGGTAGGGGACAGAGACAAGGGGTGACTCAGGCGGGGGAGGGGGGGGGCGCTGGGTTCCTGCACCTATTCTCTGTGAAAAAAAGCCCTGTTAAAGTGTATTTGTTTTTGAAAATCTACGTTTGATAAACCACTGCATAAATATCGCGTGACATAAAAAAATTGCAACAACGGATATTTTATACTGCAGGGCCTTTGCTTTCAGAAAATACATAATGTTTTGGGGTTCTAGGTAATTTGATAGAAAAAAAAGATGAAGATTTTTACACGTGTGTGAAAAATGTCAAAATTAACTTGGGTTTGAAGAAAAGACCACTTGTGCATCTCCATTTGCTAAGGGGCATGGGCGTAATCTCAAGCCATGCTTTTGGGGGAGGGGATTTCCCCAATCCAACCCAATAGAAGTCTGTCTTCCAAGCTAACTAGTAGGCATTCATCGGATAGGGAAGTGTGCATGGAAGCAATGACATATGGGGGAGGGGAGAGACATGGTCCATAATAGAATCCCTGTATAGAAAAGAACAACGTAAGTAAAAGTAGTAAAGGGAGAGGAAGGAAGAGCGAGAAAGAAAAGGGGGAAGATATCGGAACTTCCCATGGGATCTGCTTCTGAGCAGGGGCCTCTAAAGTAATTTTCAATATTTTTAAATCAGCTTTTATTAAAAAAACAAAAAACAAAACAAAACTGGTGATACTGCTTTGAGGTCCTTGTTGAGGCACTTCCTATTATAGAGTGACAACACTGTCCTTGTCTCCAAATGTGTTCCTGTGTTGTCACACTGGCTTGAGATAGAGACTACAAGTCGTATTTTTTACATACATTACACAAGCATGCTCCGTTGTTATAAGCATCAACAAACCAGTCCTAAGAAATGCCATGCAGCCATCGCTCGAGTGAAAGTATGCAGACAGGAAGTGATAGCAAAGAGTTCACAGGGGATCATTAGCACTGAGGTGCAAACAAAAAAACTTTGAATATATATACTTTGAAAATACACAGCAAGTTATAGAACAAACTGTCATTCAGTTCAAGATTATATCTATTTCGTTGAATTGGGAAAGCTAAGAGTACTAAATTAGGAGTTTTCCAGGACATCATATCCTTATACACATTGGGGGTGATTTACTAGGAAGAAGGCACTGCAGCAGTTCATACATTAATTGGTGCGCCGGAAAAAGTCATTAATCAAACGTACAATCGGTTAATTTCATCTCATTGGACGTGTCTTGTTAGGCAATTAGTAGGTGTTTTCAGTTAATTAACCCTTTTGATGCTAATCTCATTCCTATCACTTCTAATATATCTTTGAAATGTGTGTTTTTTCTTTTTTTACCCAAATCTTTCAATACATTACAAAGAACAAAGAAGTGTTTCTAAACCCAATAAATTCATTTTTTCCGATCTTGATCTTTAAAAGTGACCATACACTTAAATAAATTAGATTTAGTGCAAGAGCCTGTTTGAGTTCCTATAATTTGAATTAATTGTTCAAGTATGTCTTCCTATTACCTATTTTGCCTAAATATCAAGTTGTACAGAGATTGGCCAATCAGATTGCTTAGTGCTTGGCCATCTTAAGTTAAGGTGACCAGATTTTTAAAATGAAATCTGGGGACATTTTTTTTTTTTTTACTTGTAATGGCAGCAATTAGCGACTCTTTGCCCGTCTCCACCGCCGCCGCCCGCCTCACAGCCTGTCAAGTCTAAAGCCCCATACACACTATCATTTTCTGCTGATTTTTTCCTTCAGATTTACGATAACCATATAATAAGAGGTCAAACCTTAGGAGGTTCAATTTGTATGCAATCAGGCAGGCCCTTGCACTACATGGTTTTGGTAAATCTGAAGACAAAAATCAGCAGAAAATCTGATAGTGTGTATGGGGCTTTACTCTTCGGGCCCCGGCAACTACTGGGTGGGGAGCAGAGGAAGATCACTCCACCAGGGAAGGCAAGGAGGTAAGCAGGCAGGCGGCTGGCTGGGACTTGAGCCAAGGCAGAAGAACATGCGAGTGGAGCTGAATGGGCATGCGCTCGAAACTGAAGAAATAGTGCCTCCGCTCCGACCAGCACATGATCATCAGAAAGGGGCACAGATAATGGAAAAAAATAAACCCCCATAAGCTAGTAGGAGCGGCAGAGGAGGGGGGGGGTGCAATTCAGATTTTTTCTTTTTATTCTGCACAGGCTGTCTTTGAAATTGCCCCAGCCCCTGTTCAAATCCAATCAGGGGACAAAACTGGGGACAGACTTGGTCCAGGGACAGTGTCCACAATCCGGGGACTGTCCCCATAAACCGGGGATGTCTGGTCACCCTATCTTAAGTGCCAAATTTGAAATGTACCATGACCCACTTGTATTTTCCTAACAATATTTCTTGGGCATTATACAAGGCACATGAAAAACCACCTTTTTTCAAGGCATGCTACAGTGATCAGGAATCTTCAAGCTAAGGCTCTCCAGCTGTTGCGGAACTACACATCCCATGAGGCCTTGTAAAACTGACATTCACAGACATGACTAGGCATGATGGGAATTGTAGTTCCTGAACAATTGGAAGGCCGTGGTTTGAAGACCCCTGTGCTAGACCATTATAATACCTCCAGAATTGGGAGTGTGGCATCTACCCAACTTCTCTCTGCTGGTGGACACAAGAACCTACATCTATATATATATGTGATATAACAATGAGTGAAAAATTTAAGGGGGTCTGAATACTTTCCATCCCCACTGTATATCCATCTATATATATATATATATATATATATATATATATATATATATATATATATATATATATATATATATATATATATATATATATATATATAAAAACACACACACACTGAAGCAGGAAGCAATATACATTGGCCCGGAAGTGAATCTGTACACAGGAAGTAGGTGTGTGTTTGAGGCCAAATCATTTAGACATTAACATACATAGTTGCCAACAGTCCCGATTTTCCCGGGACAATCCCGATTTTGGGACCCTCGTCCCGACTGGAGGCTGTCCCGAATCGGGATTTCCATCAGGAAATTTTTTTTATTTTTTTTTATTTTATTTTTTTTTATTTTTTATTTTTTAATAGTGTTTAGTGGAGAGAGGAAGGGGGCTCGATCCGTTCAGCCAATGAATCGGCTTCTTTAGCTGCATGGCCCCTCCCCTCTCCACTGAACACACGGCGCCGCCGTGTCTTGCCGAAAAGTTCCCCAGCTCGGCTATTTCCGCCGGCTCGTACTGCGCAAGCGATGCGCCTGCGCAGTACAGGGGGTCCTTACTTGCCGAGGGGAACTTTCTCAGCAGAACACCGGCTGCTCCTGGACGAGGGGAGGGTCTGCACTGAGGGGGGCTGCACTGAGGGGGGTCTGCACTAATTGAGGGGGGGGCTGGACTAATTGAGGGGGTCTGCACTTATAGAGGGGGGGCTGCACTGAGGGGGGGTCTGCACTAATAGAGGGGGGGGCTGCACTGAGGGGGGTCTGCACTAATAGAGGGGGGCTGCACTGAGGGTGTCTGCACTGATGGAGGGGGTCTGTACTGATGGAGAGGGTCTGCACTGATGGAGGGGGTCTGCACTGATGGAGGGGGTCTGCACTGATGGAGGGGGGTCTGCACTGATGGAGGGGGGTCTGCACTGAGGGGGTCTATACTGACTCTGCTGGGGGCACCTGATGCAAGGACAGACTCTGCCGGAGGCACCTGAAGCAAGGACAGACTCTGCTGGTGGCAGGCGACGTGGCTAGTGACACGCACAGGGATCCCACTGATTCGGCATTATGGTGAGTTGAATGATTTAATTTTATATTACAATGTAATAATAGAAATAATGTGCTTCAATCATCCTGACACCATAACAACCATGGTGCCGGGATGATTGAAGCGTTAACACCAGGTGTTTGGAGTATCTTTATCTGCTGATTGTTAAACTATCTAGAATACACATATTTTTATTGTGTAGGATCTGGGGCTGCTGTCCCGTCATTCCCCTCTCCCCCTTTCCCTCTCCATCCCTCATTCATCTCTAGACTCTAACCACACCCTCTTGAGCCACGCCCATTTAAGCCACGTCCACTATTTCACGTAAGCCACGCCCATTTTTCGCCTCGCGCGCCGCGCTTCTATTTTTTCGAAGCCACACCTACAAATGAATGCCCCATCCCCTAATTATTGTACGGCTCCGCCTACAGCCAAAAAAGTGTCCCACATATTTTTTTTGCAATGTTGGCAACTATGAACATATGACCCACACAAATACCACCCCATGTAAAAATAAATAAAAAATTATCTTAATTTGCAAATAAGGATCATCTCTTCCTCATCTCTTCCAGTGAGCGGGGCATGGTGGTGGGAAGAAATTAGCAGCAGTACAAGCAACTTCCTGGAGGGGCGTGATGTCATTCCTGTGTGCTGGCCACCGCTTCCGGGAACCAGATATGCACCACGGGTACATACCTCCGCGCACACAGCATTTGCGCATCTCACATAAACAGCAGTCACACATCTAGATGCAGGAACCCAATTTTTATGGAAATTAATAGTAAAGCAGATGTATATTTCCAGGACTGGACTAACAAATGTTTATAGTGGTGTTTTCTATTAAACAAGGTCTAAATGGGCCATTGACATGCATCACAGTTGAACATAGGAATGTGTCTTTGCAAAGTTAAACTAAATGAAATCCTCTCTTATTTTTGCTTGGGGATAGAGTGCAGAGGGATTAGAAGTCTTGTCAGTTGTTGGGGATGTCTACACCCCTAATAGGGTGAAGACACCTTCCAAACTTTGCCAGTTTCTCCTTCAAATGTATTCACTTCCTGTCACATAGCCAAACAGGAAGTGAGGTAAAACCCTACTACAGTCTTTCCTTGGGGACACAGGTCAATCTAAATAGTTTCCCCATTAGGTAAATTGCACTCTAGCATTTTGCTGTGTACACCCCAAATTATTAGGTATCTTGGACTTTGGGGTTTATTTACTAAAGGCAATTCCACTTTGCACTACAAGCATCCTTGCTTTTACATACCTCCTAACTTTTGAACTTCAGAATGAGGAACATCTGAGGGAGAAAGTGACCTGCAGTGCGCCACTCCAAAATGTAGGCGTAGCCAAACTCTTAATGGTGGGCGGGGCTTAAGAGAGAAGTGGTTACACAAAACTCGGGCTTCCTTGTACCTATAAAATTAGCTTTGATTGCTTTGTTTGAGCCTACCTCAACCAGGTTCCCGCCCGCCGTATAGTCAAATTATGGCCGGGTGGGACCGCTCTAGTTTTGGGAGGACGTCATATGATGTCCTCCCATTCTTGCCATGCGTGGCGATCAATGGTAAACGGTGTCCGTAGGACATCACCGATCGGTGTAAAGAGCCAATGACAGCAGCTCTTTACCACATGATTGGCTGTGTCCAATCTCAGCTGATCACAAACACATTTGCTGGTTATCGACATTCCTCTCTTCAGTCTGTCACAGCGTGAGGAGAGAGCTGGTAACCAGCTAGTGTGAATAGGGACATCTACACTGATAATCAGTGCAGCCCCAACATACCTCATCAGTACTGCCCATCAGTGCCAACCAGTGCTGCGTATCAGTGCCAGCTGAATGTTTCTCAGAAACCTCAGAGCAACGCGGCATACAAGAGCCCTTTCCCTCCTCCTGTTTATGTACAAGAAAGCATCACAACCAGGGGGGAGGAGGTGGCGGGTTCAGCCACTCTGCACTGTGTGAGAGGCAGCCGGTTGTTAGAGATGCTGGCTGACAAATAGAGATGTGCTGCCATGCAGGACCCCAGACACACAGCACAAGCGCAGGCAGATCTTACTGGTGACCACGGCTTCTGCGTTCCTGCTGGATAAGTCCCTTGATCCAAGTGCCTACCTGATTCCTACACTCACCTACCTGTCCACTACACTAACCCACCTGTCCACGACACTGACCCCTACACTGACCTACCTGTCCACTACACTGACCCCTATACTGACCTAACTGCCCACTACACTGAGCTACCTGACCTCTACCCTGACCCACTTGCCCACTACACTGACTTCCCTGTCCCCTGCACTGACCACTACACTTCTTCCTGCACTACTCACACTACTGACTACTCCCCCACACAAGGTAGATCGGTGGATTTTACTCACCACTCCAGGCCAGGACTCCCTGAGGATCATCCATAGATGACTGCTATCCCCCAGTCACTCCTCTGTATCCCCAGCAGGCCGGGAACTCCGCCAGAAGCTGCCATACGCTCGCCTGTACCGAGCACCGCCTCCCCCCCCCCAACACACACACACGGGACGCCCGTGGCACGCACCTGGGGAATCATGGGGGACAGGCTGGACCACTGGAGTCCCTGGGCGGGGGGAGGCCCGGGTGCTGCAGAGTCTGCCTCATTGGAGGTGTATGGTCATAATAGGGGCTAGAGCCTGGAGGAAGTCACTCACGGGACAACAATGGCAGTCACGGCAGCACAGGCTTAAACACAGGGGAGAGAGCACCGGCTGCCCACCCCCACGCTACAACACTGGGCTGGCCCGGCCGGATGACATCATCGACATTCGGCAGTCGATGGAAAATCGCAAACCGGGCTGCATCAGTTTCATTCCGGGACACTGTATTGTCCCGGAATGAGGGTGCCCGGGACCCGGGACAGAGCTACCAATTGCGGGTAAGTCCCGCCAAATCAGGGACGGTTGGGAGGTATGGCTTTTACATGATTGAATGATTGGATGATAAAATCACCAGTGCTTCTCCTCAGATTTACAGCAAGTACACTTGTATTGCAGAGTGGATTCACCTTTAATAAACCCCAAAATACCTAATAATTTGGGGTGTACACAACAAAGTACTAGAGTGCAATTTCCCTAATGGGGACACTAGATAGATTGACCTGTGTGTCCCCAAGGAAAGACTTGGTAGGGTTTTACCCTCACATCCTGTTTGGCTATGTGACAGGAAGTGAAGCCAATTTTCAGAACAGGGACACAAAACCCAACCTAAAAAAACACAAGCAGGGGTTCTAACACTCAATTGGCTTCCCTCAAATGCCCACAATTAGAATAGGATCTTGAGCTAGATTTTAGCTCAGTGCTCTAAAGCAGTGGTTCTTAACCCTGTCCTCAAGTACCCCCAACAGACCATGTTTGCAGGCTTTCCTTCATCTTGCACAGGTGCTTTAACCGGTTCAATACAGGGCAATTTCACCCCCTTCCTTCCCAGGCCAATTTTTAGTTTTCAGCGCTGTCGCACTTTAAACGTCAATTGCGCGGTCGTGCAACGTTGTACCCAAAAAAAATTGACGTCCTTTTTTCCCCACAAATAGAGCTTTCTTTTGGTGGTATTTGATCGCCTCTGCGGTTTTTATTTTTTGCGTTATAAACAAAAGAAGAGCGACAATTTTGAAAAAAACACAATATTTTTTACTTTTTGCTATAATAAATATCCCATTTTTTTTTAAAAAAAACAAATTTTTTCCTCAGTTTTGGCCGATACGTATTCTTCTACATATTTTTGGTAAAAAAAAATCGCAATAAGCGTATATTGATTGGTTTGCGCAAAAGTTATAGCGCCTACAAAATACGGGATAGATTTATGGCGTTTTAAAAAAATATATATTTATTTATTTTTTTAGCACCGATCGCGATTTTTTTTCGTGACTGCGACATTATGGCGGACACATCGGACACTTTTGACACATTTTTGGGACCATTCACATTTATACAGCGATCAATGCTATAAAATTGCATTGATTACTGTGTAAATGTGACAGGCAGTGAAGGGGTTAACCACTAGGGGGCGGGGAGGGGTTAATATGTTTCCTAGGGAGTGATTACTAACTGTAGGGGGAGGGGACACTCAAGGGGAGGAGACCGATCAGTGTTCCTCCGTTCTGGGAACACAGATCGCTCTCCTCAGAGCTGACAGGCTGTGGATCTGTGTGTTTACACACACAGATCCACATGCCGGTCCGGTTAACCGGCAATCGCGGGTGCCCGGCGGACATCGCGGCCGCCGGGCACACGCACCGGGTCCCGAGCAACGCGGCGGGCACGCGCGCGCGCTCCCGGCGGCGCGCGCGCGCCCCCTAGGCGGCCGGGAATCCCAGGACGTCATATGACGCCCACCCAGGATGGGAGATCCCATCTGTGGACGTCATATGACTATGGGCGGGTAATGAAGTGGTTAAATCACAGTCTTTGAAGTGGTATTTTGGACAGCTATTTTAGCTAAGATAAATTCCCAAAACATGTCCTGTCCGGTGTACTTGAGGACGGAGGCTGAGAACCACTGCTCTAAAATGGAAACTTGATTACTTACCGCTCTAATTTTCCTTTCCTGGTGCCTATCCATGGCAGCATACGCACAATCCATGAACAGGAGTTAAAAGGATTGCTCCCACAAACAGACAGTCTCTTAAGGATTTAAACATTAGTCACAACATCTTGAGGAAGATTTTGCAAAATAATGCAGCACAGATAATTAAATCAAAGTAAAACTAACAACCTACAAACAACAAACATTGACATCAAAAATATTTCAGTGAAAAATAGCCCCCCCCCCCAAAAAAAAATAAAATAAACAAAAGTAAAAAAACTTTCTCTAAAACACGTCTGTTTTGCAAAATCATAACAAAAAAAAAACTCTAAAAAGGACACCCAAATGTACTCCCTTGACACACAAATACACCATCAAGCAATCTTGCCTCTTTTCAGGGCAAGGTAAAGAATGCTATCTGCAAGCTTTATATAACATAGGTTTGTGTGCTAATGAGGCAATTGAAAACACATGAACAGTCCATGAAACACACAAAATGCAAGTTCACCCAATGTAGAGAGAACTTTAAAGTGGGTACACCTGTTAAGGATGGCCTTAAATTACTAACCCAAAAAACACAAGCGCTGTTCACAAAAAAAAAAGTCCCTGAGCATGCCCAGAACAACCCAAATGCAGCTAGCACAAAATAAGCCACCCCCCTGTCCAAAATTAAGCACATCAACCAGCATGCTACAAAATTACAGATCGGACAAACAACCCCCCCCAGTCAAGGGGAGCAAACAAAGAGCCTAACGTGGGCAAAAGTTATACAACAAATACCATTGCAGTCTATGGGAACTGACTTGTTAATTTTGCTAGTCCCCACTTGGCTGGCTTATATTCTAGTTACGAGAGCTTATAGATAGGGGCGAGTGGCGCTACCTGTATTGAATACCTAAATACGTGCTCGTGTGTAAATATATAAAGGGTGTGTGCCCAGTAGGTTTATAACCCGTGCTACTGTATGTAAAACCAGTGCCTCCTAATCCTAGGATATAAATGGTTAACCTTCCACCCAAATGGGAATTAATCAAGTAGATTATATACTAAATAAACAATAAACATTCCCTCTAGTGCGTGAAGGAGAATAGATATCTATGAATTACTAGATGCAGATTATCCTCTTATAATGATACCTGTGCATTAATAACATTGGTCTAAAAATGCATCTTGATACCCAATATTTCATGCAACTCCCTGTGCTCTCACCCGTATGACTGAGCAGGTGGAGAGTGTAATCAAAATCCAATACTACCACATTTAAAAAGTGCAATATTAGTGAAATATTGAAAAAAATTTTTTTAAAAAATGACACCTATAAAAATTAAAAAATAAAAATTAAAATTATCAGGAATAAAAATTATCATATATGAAAAAGTCCCAAATTACAGAGTTCCAACATAGATATAATTGCATAGAATTGCATAAAGTTCCACCATGAATAGGATTCCTGTGGATAGTGACTTTTGTGATGACATCAATTTTAAATCCAGTGACTTGCGGTGCTCCCCCTCAAGGATCCCCACTCACCGGCTCCCTATACCCCTGCAGGGGTAATAGGCATGTATTATCTGGCCGTGGATGACATCTGGGATTCCAGTAGAGTTGTCCCCAGGGGTTACCCTCCAGATATGGTATCTCCTTAAGTGATCCTGGTTATCCTCATGAGAAAGAAACAGGGCTCTCGTAGTGTGATACCGTAAAAATTACTTTATTTAAAAAGCTAGTAAAAACCAGCACAAAAACGAAATAAAAAGTTTAAAAGTTCCAAACTCCTGCTACAAGAGCCTGGCATTCACACTGCGTATAAAAATCAAGCCCGGATAGGAGCCCGTGGATGTATTTCCTCAGCTGAGCGGCGTGCGCCTCAGCTGCGCTCCAAGCTCCTTCCGACTTCCGTGTGTGACGCAAGTACGTAGCCCCGTCACGTCACATACTTACGTCACACACGGAAGTCGGAAGGAGCTTGGAGCGCAGCTGAGGCGCACGCCGCTCAGCTGAGGAAATACATCCACGGGCTCCTATCCGGGCTTGATTTTTATACGCAGTGTGAATGCCAGGCTCTTGTAGCAGGAGTTTGGAACTTTTAAACTTTTTATTTCGTTTTTGTGCTGGTTTTTACTAGCTTTTTAAATAAAGTAATTTTTACGGTATCACACTACAAGAGCCCTGTTTCTTTCTCATGAGGATAACCAGGATCACTTAAGGAGATACCATATCTGGAGGGTAACCCCTGGGGACAACTCTACTGGAATCCCAGATGTCATCCACGGCCAGATAATACATGCCTATTACCCCTGCAGGGGTATAGGGAGCCGGTGAGTGGGGATCCTTGAGGGGGAGCACCGCAAGTCACTGGATTTAAAATTGATGTCATCACAAAAGTCACTATCCACAGGAATCCTATTCATGGTGGAACTTTATGCAATTCTATGCAATTATATCTATGTTGGAACTCTGTAATTTGGGACTTTTTCATATATGATAATTTTTATTCCTGATAATTTTCATTTTTATTTTTTAATTTTTATATTTTTATAGGTGTCATTTTTTCAAACATTTTTTTTCAATATTTCACTAATATTGCACTTTTTAAATGTGGTAGTATTGGATTTTGATTACACTCTCCACCTGCTCAGTCATACGGGTGAGAGCACAGGGAGTTGCATGAAATATTGGGTATCAAGATGCATTTTTAGACCAATGTTATTAATGCACAGGCAGTGGCGGAACTACCGCCATAGCGACACACGCGGCCGCTATGGGGCCCGCAGCTGTTAGGGGCCCCCCGGACCGGTGACAGGCGGCTCCGCGGGTGACAGCGGGTGGCTTTGCGGGCCCGCGGGTGAGAGCGGGCGGCTCCGCGGGTGAGAGCGGGCGGCTTTGCGGGCCCGCGGGCGACAGCGGGCGGCTCCGCGGGTGACAGCGGGCGGCTTTGCGGGCCCCCGGGTGAGAGTGGGCGGCTCTGCGGGTCCGCGGTGAGAGCGTGGGCGGCTCCGAGGGCTGTCAGGCGGTGAGTCAGCTGGGCGGCTCGGCTCGTGTGTGAGCAGGCTGGCCAATCAGGGAGCTGGCAGCCGGGGGTGCATAGAGATGACATCATCTCTCACCGCCCGGCGCCCTCCCTGCATCCCTGCAGTGCAGCTTTCCCCCCTCACTGTGCAGGCAGCCTCGGGAAGCAGAGAGATAACCTTATCTCTCTGCTGCCTGACTCTGGGACACAGCATGAAAGTGACACAGGCAGCAAGTGACAAGGTGAAGTGGCAAGTGACAATCCGGGACGTGGCAGCAAGTGACAATCCGTAATGTGTGGCAAGTGACCATCCGGGACGTGGCAGCAAGTGACAATCCGTAATGTGTGGCAAGTGACAATCCGGGACGTGGCAAGTGACAATCCGTAATGTGTGGCAGGTGACGTGGCAAGTGACTATCCGTAATGTGTGGCAGGTGACGTGGCAAGTGACTATCCGTAATGTGTGGCAGGTGACGTGGCAAGTGACTATCCGTAATGTGTGGCAGGTGACGTGGCAAGTGACTATCCGTAATGTGTGGCAGGTGACGTGGCAAGTGACTATCCGTAATGTGTGGCAGGTGAGGTGGCAAGTGACAATCTGTAATGTATGGCAGGTGACGTGGCAAGTGACAATCTGTAACATGTGGCAGGCGACGTGGCAAGTGACAATCCGTAATGTGTGGCAAGTGACAATCCGGGACGTGGCAAGTGACAATCCGTAATGTGTGTCAGGTGACGTGGCAAGTGACAATCCGTAATGTGTGGCAAGTGACAATCCGGGACGTGGCAAGTGACAATCCGTAATGTGTGGCAGGTGACGTGGCAAGTGACAATCCATAACATGTGGCAGGCGACGTGGCAAGTGACAATCCGTAATGTGTAGCAAGTGACAATCCAGAAAGTGGCAAGTGACAATCCGTAATGTGTGGCAGGTGACGTGGCAAGTGACAATCTAATGTGTGGCAAATGACAATCTGGGACGTGGCAAGTGACAATCAGTAATGTGTGGCAGGTGACGTGGCAAGTGACAATCCGGGACGTGGCAAGTGACAATCCGTAATGTGTAGCAAGTGACAATCCAGAAAGTGGCAAGTGACAATCCGTAATGTGTGTCAGGTGACGTGGCAAGTGACAATCTAATGTGTGGCAAGTGACAATCTGGGACGTGGCAAGTGACAATCAGTAATGTGTGGCAGGTGACGTGGCAAGTGACAATCCGGGACGTGACAAGTGGACAATCGGCAACATGTGGCAGGTGACATTCTGCAACGTGTGACAAGTGACAATCTACATCTGGTGGCAGGCGACGTGGCAAGTGGACAATCCGCAATGTGTGGCGGGTGATGTGACAAGTGACATTCCGTGACAAGTTGCATCTGGTGGCAGGCGACGGTGGCAAGTGACACACTGAGGGCTCCCACTGATTCAGCATTATGGTGAGTTGAACTAGTTCATTTTATATAACAGAACAGAAATTGGTTAGAAGGCATGGAGGTCAGCAATGTGTGTCCTTTAGGGGCTGCATACAGTATACTGCATACTTTGTTGTTCATAATTAATATAAGCTGTTGCCTGGGTACTGTGCCACATGGGTGCGGTAATCTGTTGTTCAATGGCATTAGTTCTTTTTTTTGTGGAGGGGGTGGTTTGCAGGGGGGGGGGGGGCGGTTTGCAGGGGGGGGGGCCCATACAACATTTTGCTATGGGGCCCTGTGATTTCTAGTTACGCCCCTGTGCACAGGTATCATTATAAGAGGATAATCTGCATCTAGTAATTCATAGATATCTATTCTCCTTCACGCACTAGAGGGAATGTTTATTGTTTATTTAGTATGTAATCTACTTGATTAATTCACATTTGGGTGGAAGGTTAACCATTTATATGCTAGGATTAGGAGGCACTGGTTTTACATACAGTAGCACGGGTTATAAACCTACTGGGCACACACCCTTTATATATTTACACACGAGCACGTATTTAGGTATTCAATACAGGTAGCGCCACTCGCCCCTATCTATAAGCTCTCGATACTATATCTCACCCCTTTTGGGGGTGTGTGAGGGGAGGCTGCAAACCTGCTTCCAGTCTGTGAGCGCGGAAATTCTTTTACACTTTTATATTCTAGTTATTGGCCTTAAAATGGATATGGGGGCCCAGGTCCCACCCTGAGGGACATATATCAATGTCACCAATTTGGACAACCACAAAAACGAAACAAGGAGAAGTGCCTTTAAAAATGTGAAATTGCTTAAAACCTAGTAATTTGGGGGAGGGGTTGGGGCTTACTCTGCCTGTAAAGTGGTGCATCTGTAGCATGTATCCAAAATGCTGCTTCAAAGATGTACAGCTTTAGAGAAAATTTACAAATCTACATTGCAGCTGCAAGATTTTAATCCAAAACAAAAAATAGCCTGCCCCCTCCCCCCAATACATACAAGGCCATTTGGATCTGTTAAGGCTTAAAATGAGAACCCCCACGTGAAAAATACCACCCCAAGCGAAAAAAATAATGTGCCTCTCCCACACACTAACAAACCCCTAGCCAAACACACAGCAAACCAGCCCAAGAAAGGGGGTGGATGCTTGGGGGCAGAAGGGGCTCGGGGACCCCAAAAGTCAGTCAAGTTCCCATATTCAGGAGGACAAGGGCCTCTTCCACACAACCCTAGGCTGGGGTTGTGGGGGGCTGCAGACAGGGGGCTTTACAGAATGCGTAAAGCCCCTTCAAACTAGTGGGTACAAGGTGCTTTGTGGTTGGTATTGGGCTGAGCCCAACATGCCCCAAAGGCAGCCACCTATGTTGAGTGCATGTGGCCTTGTATGGTTCAGGAGAAGGTTGGGCGATCGCTCTTCTCGCCCCTTTCCTAGCTGGCCCTGTTGTACGCTCTGAAAAAGGTTGTGGTTTGGATTGGTGAAAGCAGCTCACAGCCTTTTGAGAATGGAGTGGAGTGTGGAGTTCCCCTTTAAAAGCAAAAGTCAGCCCATGAAAATCCAAGAGGTTAGAGGAGGGAGACAAAAGCATTGGAGAATAGAGTGTGGACTTCCCCTTTAAAAGCAAAAGCCAGCCCAAGGAAATCATATGCATTAGAGGGGGAAGGTTAAATGCCCTTTTACAGGGAGCTAGAGGAGCAAGAGTCTTTTTACATAATTTTAACAAGGTGTATGTCACATGTTGGCAACATAACATGCTAACATGACCTGTGTGCAAATCTCCTTAAAAAAATACATAAAGGTGAACCAACGTAAAAAAATGTTGTCAACACAGGGCCGATCCCAGACGGGGTGCACGGGGTGCAGTGCACACGGGCGCCAGAGAGGTGGGGGCGCTGAAGCGCCAGAGTGCTCGCTTCCCTCCTCCTCCTCCTCTTGTTTGTGTCCGGCGGCACCTCTCCGCCGGTGTTCTAAGAAGAAAGGCACCGCTGTGTTAACTGCTCAAGCCCCTCTCTCCTTCTGTCAGAGAAGGAGAACAGCCAGCCGGCTCGGAGATGAGAATGGAGGCAGAGCAGCTGGTCTCTGTGTGGAGAGAGACCAGCCGCGCAGTGATGTAGTGCGGGGGGAAGGGGGGGCGGGGCGGTCCGTGCCTGACACATTCTCCTCCTCTCTGTGTCTCTCACTCCTGCCTGCTGTGAACTGCTCTGTTCACCACCCGGGTGGCGCGGCTGCACACTGTCCTCTCCTCTCCAGCTGCCGCCCGGGTGTTTTTATGTACCATACCCTAATGGAGGAGGCGGGTCTGTCCTGGGGGGTCTGCACTAATGGAGGGGGGTCTGCACTAATGGAGGGGGGTCTGTACTAATGGAGGGGGGTCTGTGCTAATGGAGGGGGGCTCTGTCCTGGGGGTCTATACTAATGGGGGGGTCTGTCCTGGGGGTCTGTAGTAATGAAGAGGGGTCTGTCCTGGGGGGTCTATACTAATGGAGGGGGGGTCTGTAATAATGAAGGGAGGCTCTGTCCTGGGGGGTCTGTACTAATGGGGGGCTCTGTCCTGGGGGGTCTGTAGTAATGGAGGGGGGGTCTGTCCTGGGGGATCTGTACTAATGATGGGGGGCTCTGTCCTGGGGGGTCTGTAGTAATGGAGAGGGGTCTGTCCTGGGGAATCTGTACTAATGGAGGGGGGTCTGTCCTGGGGGATCTGTACTAATGGAGGGGGGTCTGTCCTGGGGGGTCATTACTAATGAAGGGAGAGTCTGTCCCGGGGGTCTGTACTAATGGAGGGGGGGGTCTGTCCTGGGGGGTCTATACTAATGGAGGGGGAGTCTGTACTAATTGAGGGGGGTCTGTACTAATGGGGGGTCTGTCCTGGGGGTCTGTACTAATAGAGCGGGGGGTCTTTCCTGGGGGGTCTGTACTAATGAAGGGGGGGTCTGTCCTGGGTGGTCTGTACTAATGGGGGGGTCTGTCCTGGGGGGTCTGTACTAATGGAGGGGGGTCTATCCTGGGGGGTCGTTACTAATGAAGGGGGGGATTGTCCTGGGGGGTCTGTACTAATGGAGGGGGGATCTATCCTGGGGGGTCTATACTAATGGAGGGGGGTATGTCCTGGGGCGGTCTGTACTAATGGAGGGGGGGTCTGTCCTGGGGGGGTCTGTACTAATGTACTAATGGAGGTGGGTCTGTACTAATGGAGGGGGGTCTGTACTAATGGAGGGTGGTTTTCCTGGGGGGGTCTGTACTGAGTAAGGTCTGTACTAAGGTCTGTACTAAGGGAGGGGTTTATACTTAGTGCGGGTTCTGCACTGATGGAGGGGGTCTATACTTAGTGGAGGGGGGTCTGTACTGAGGGGCGACTATAGTTGGTGGAAGGGGGGGTGACCCCAACCCTAGTGACGCCAATGCAGCTGCGGGCTCTTCTTTCCCCTTCTTTCCCCCCTCCCTCTCCCCCCTCCCTCTCCCTCTCCCTCTCCCCCTCCCCCTCCCCCTCCCTCTCCCCCTCCCCCTCCCCCTCCCTCTCCCTCTCCCTCTCGCGTGCGCTGCTGTACTGGTGAGCGGTGCTTATCTTCCCCCGCCTTCATATGCCCAGGGAAGAAACAGAATAGAAAAAGGAGCAGAGAAGAGGATTGTGGGACATATAGTCCCGAGGACTGGCAGCCCCACTGTAACATGGAAACTGCAGCCCACACAGCATGCTCAGCTGAATGGGAGAGAGAGAGATACAGGAGCCCGGGAAAGCTTTCAGGGAAGTACACCCAGGACTCCAGAGGGACAGGACAGTGCTGAGAGAACACCATCAGAGAGAGAACCCCACTGCCCTGCGCCACCAGAGGGAAAGCCACACAGCCTAGCGCCATCCCTGGTGGAGAAAGGAATGGAGTCATTGCAGGAATACAGATCTAGGTGCTACCCGGCGGAGTCACCATGGGCAATTGAGAGTGAGCAGACTCCTGATCAGAGGAATCGCTGGGTCAGGTGAGAGGGCCGATCGGCCATTATCTACTAACATCCATAGGAACTGCAGTCTCTGACCATCTCCTGTACTATGTCTGCAGTCTCTGACCATCTCCTGTACTATGTCTGCAGTCTCTGGGCATCTCATGTACTATGTCTGCAGTCTCTGATCATCTCCTGTACTATGTCTGCAGTCTCTGACCATCTCCTGTACTATGTCTGCAGTCTCTGACCATCTCTTGTACCATGTCTGCAGTCTCTGACCATCTCTTGTACCATGTCTGCAGTCTCTGACCATCTCTTGTACCATGTCTGCAGTCTCTGACCGTCTCTTGTATCATGTCTGCAGTCTCTGACCGTCTCCTGTACTATGTCTGCAGTCTCTGATCATCTCCTGTACTATGTCTGCAGTCTCTGGCCATCTCCTGTACTATGTCTGCAGTCTCTGATCATCTCCTGTACTATGTCTGCAGTCTCTGATCATCTCCTGTACTATGTCTGCATTCCATGGGCATCTCCTGTACTATGATTGCAGTCTCTGACCGTCTCTTGTATCATGTCTGCAGTCTCTGGCCATCTCCTGTACTATGTCTGCAGTCTCTCACCATCTCCTGTACTATGTCTGCAGTCTCTGATCATCTCCTGTACTATGTCTGCAGTCTCTGATCATCTCTTATATCCTATCTGCAGTCTCTGATCATCTCTTATATCCTGTCTGCAGTCTCTGATCATCTCCTGTACTATGTCTGCAGTCTCTGACCATCTCCTGTACTATGTCTGCAGTCTCTGACCATCTCCTGTACCATGTCTGCAGTCTCTGATCATCTCCTGTATTATGTCTGCAGTCTCTGACCATCTCCTGTAACATGTCTGCAGTCTCTGGGCATCTCCTGTACTATGTCTGCAGTCTCTGACCATCTCCTGTAACATGTCTACAGTCTCTGGGCATCTCCTGTACTATGTCTGCAGTCTCTGACCATCTCCTGTACCATGTCTGGGGGCTCTTTCTAACAGGCTCTCTAACGGAAGCCCTCTCTGTGTGCATCAGAGAGACCCCCTCCAGGTCTCATTAGTGTACGCTCTTCCTGTATTTTTTTATTGTTAAAAGATCATGGGAGGATCCCAGGGTAACAAAGACTTCTTAGGGGAGCATCTCTGTGTTTGAGTCGTTGCCATAGAAAAATTTGTAAAGGGGAGGGGTTGATAAGATGGCCACGCCCATGTGGGGGCGGCAGAAATATTTCTGCACCCAGGCGCCGGTGACCCTAGGTTTGGCCCTGGTTCAACCTGTGCAATTGCATATACGTTGCTTAACATTTACTAAGATTTTGGCCGCGCAGTGAACAAACTCATGTGAACGTGCGCAAGAGCCACTTGCGCATGCGCACAATGATCTCACGTAGTTCTAAACGTACTTGCAAGCACAGCAGGCTTTCTCTGAAAAAAGTTACTTTCTCATTCTATATTGGGCATATTTGGGCAGTTGTTACTAATCTTCCTCACATTACCCCATAATATTGGCACCTCCATCTTCTGTCAATATTGAATTGGAGATGCTGTGCGCTATGTCCATAGTGGCGCACAGATTGTATTCTCCTGTGCTCCGAGATCGCTGTAGTAAATGGGGGATTCGAGCTCTGTTACCGGCACACCTGTCTTAACCTGTTTTAACTCCTAAAAGACTGCACCACCGCATTGTATTTTGCCACCACTTGAATTTTTGGGGGTTAAAAGAGAAGTATGTTCGTTTTTTTTTTTTTTTGTTTTTTTTTTCCAGATTCATACTTACCTAGATGGATGCTGCATCTGTCCCCCGCCGCCTCTGCACTAAGAACCGAGCGTTTGAACACCACAGATGGCTCGATTCTCACAGCTCCCCAAGTAGAGAGCTGCTGCCTGTCAATCAGCATCCCTCTTGCTCTGCCCCCCCCCCTTGCGCTCACTGGAGCACTGAGCTATGGAGGGGAGCGGCTGTCTCAGACTCTCAGCGGCTCGCTGAGAGGCTGAGACGGGTGTCAGACCAGGCACCTGGCTGATCCAGACTTATTGTCGGGATGACACGGTGCCTGGACTGATTCCAGTGACGCCAGCAGAGAGTGGGCTTCGGACTGCTCTCTGATGAAAATGGGTTACAGGAGTGCAAAATTAATTGCATTCCTGTGACCCATAGGAGAAGCCCAGCCAAACAAGCTCAGGCTGGACTTCTCCTTTTATTTTTGCCATGCCATGTGAATGCCCCTGTCCTGCTGCCTTTGCTAAGGAGGTGGAGGTAAAAATACAGCTCAACCAGCTGTTTTTACGGCCCCAAATCACAAACTTAAACAGGGCCTTGAGATCCCTTCAAACTTTTCCACTGCATTGTGGTGCATTACTGCATGAGTCTTAAAGGGTTAGTTCACCTGTACAAAAAACTGACCATGCAGATAAGGGGTGTCTGTAGATAAATCCAAACTGTGCAATAATGACCTGCTATAGGTGTAGGTCATTTACATACCTATTGAAGCCTGACTGGAAAACTCCCAGGATGTTGCTGGGACTTTGATATGAGAGCTTTAACTATTAACATTCACTATCACAATCACAGGAGTAAGCTCTCAAACCTTGTGCTTATAGCTATTGCATCAGAGTGCATGTGAGGGGGTTGAATCAGAGAAAGAGCTCACTCCTAGGGTTGTCACATTTTCTCCAAGTCAAACCCAAACACTTTAGCGACGCACAGCAATTTTTTTTTTATAGTATAAACTATACATATATTTTGCTATTAAATAACATTTCTAATCATATGAAGTTAATAACAAGAGCCCCCATTACATCTGAATCCACAGAGTTGCCTTTCACTGTAAGGGGGACTCTGCAGACTCTGATGTTAGGGAGAACACTGAGGACTCCAACATAAGGGATGCTCTAGAAACTCTGATGTAAGGGGTGCTCTGAGAACCCTGATTTGCCTTAGTGTACTTACTCAGAGGCAGGAGAGAGAAGTGGGGGAGACTTCAGTCACAGACGGGGATGGATGGTGAGCTCACTCACCCTTTAGCAGTCAGCACCTCTCATCCAGATGTATCTGAAGCTACACGACTTCAAATTTCCGGCCCCAACTTTCCTTTTCTGAGGCACAGCGCCGGGGATTGGAGTGTGGGCAGACACAGAGGGGTAGGGGTGGGGGGAAGAGGTTCAGATCGAGCCCTCTCTCCTCTCCCGTCTCCGTGTGTGTGTTTTTTTTTTTTAGGGGGGGAGGATTGTTAGTGCTGGCTTTGGCCAGTGTGAAAGAGTGTAACAGACACTCTCAGCTTAGACAACTGCAGCCAGCAACCATGCTGGGAAGCCATAGTCCAGTCTAAATAATGTGTCTGGGTCTCAGACAGTGTGAAACCCGGACACATGATTCCAAACCCCGAACTCCGAACTGTCCGGGTGAATCCTGGACAGGTGGCAACCCTACTCACTCCTGTTCACATTATTAGCTAAGCCTCTCTTAGCAATGTCTTTAACAACTTCCTGGGAGTTCCCAACTGTCCCTGATTTTGAAGGACTGTCCCTGATTTGGAGCAATGTCCCTCTGTCCCTCATTTTGGTCTGATCTATATCGTTGTAAATAAAATGCACATTTTATCTTTCAAAAAGTGTTTCCCGGGGCTAAACTTTTTCATCCAGTTTCTAAATTGCTGCATTTGTAAATTTTAAAAGCCAATATAAAGGAATAGTAGTGGTAAAAAAAAGCACTTGAGGGTTTAATTAACCTTTTTTTTTGGTTAACACCATAGTACTCAGCAAGTGCATTGGAGTTCCACTGAAATTTTTTAATGTGCATTGCAGTAATGTTTGGTAATGGGTACACATAAGGGCCAGTTCAAACCCTATGCATTCAGCTGCGCTGGGCAGCCTTGCCAATGCTGTTCCAACACATGGACAAGGCAATTTTCTTTAAGTGATACCAACACACGCTGTTTAATTTCCATTGTCCCTTTTAGTTCTGTATGTGGATGATGGCACATGACCTAGCTCTTTCCCAGCCTGTCTGCAGGGAAACATAAGCAGGAGCTTCTAGTTCTCTGCTGCTGGTCACATGTTCAAAAAAACAAACAAAAAAAAAAACAGGCTTTTGGAAAACAGAGTAAAAATAAGTTAATAATATCAAAAAAACTGTTTTAAATTGTCATACAAATACAGATTTGAAATCAAATCTGTATTATTTTGTGGAAATAACATGGTGTGGGTGGATTTTTGCCAGTCACAGGCCGTGTCACGCCCCTCCAGTCTGTCTCAGAATAAGAGGGAGGTGAAGCCTCCATTAATCTACATGTAATATCCCAGCCCCATTGTGTTTTGCTGGTTAGTGGGCATGGAGGAGGAGGGAGGGAGTGGGCTGTCATTTACCACTGTGTATACACCCACATGGGTGACACTATAGTCACATGGGCTGCTCAGATGTGATAGGAGGAAATGCTCAGCATAGAGACTCACTGAAAACTGAGCATGTGCAGAGTTGCCACCACAGCTGCAAGATCCATAGTTGAGTTGGGGACATGAACAGAAGGTGACGATAGAGAGGATCAACCAGGCAGAATTTGTAGAATACAGAAAACAAATCTCATAGTGACTGAGTGAGTGTGTACAGCATGTAATACAGCATTAATGTGGATTAACCACTTCAGCCCCGAGAATGATTTACCCCTTAATGACCAGGCCATTTTTTGAGATACGCACTGCGTTATTTCAACTGAAAATTGAGCAGTCATGCAACGATGTACCCAAATAAAATGTATGTCCTTTTTTTTCCACAAATAGAGCTTTCTTTTTGTGGTATTTCATCATTTCATCACCTCTGCGGGTTTTATTTTTTGCGCTATAAACAAAAAAGCCTGCCAATTTTGAAAAAAAAAACAACAATATTTTTTACTTTCTGCTATAATAAATATCCCATAAAAAATGTAAGGAAACAAATCTCTTCATCAATTTAGGCCAATATGTATTCTTCTACAAATTATTGGTAAAAAAAATCCCAATAAGCGCATATTGATTGGTTTGCGCAAAAGTTATAGTGTTCCCTCAGTGTGTTTATTACTGTGTGGGGGAAGTGCTGACAGGAAAAACACAGAGATCACTGTTCCTAATCACTAGGAACAGCAGATCTCCATGTTGTCCCCTGTCAGAACGGGGATCTGCCTTGTTCCCCATTCTGTCTCTCTGTACTGCGATCGTGGGTGGCCGGCAGACATTGGGTCCGCCCGGCATGAGCATCGGCTCCTACGTCGTTTTGCACAATAGAGCCGCCCTGCCGAAGTATATATGCGGTGGGCGGTCTTTAAGTGGTTAAATGACACTTGTGGGTTGATTTACTAAGGGTAAATAGTCTGGGGGGTGTGGCCTGACACAGCATGGAGTAGGACGTGCATTCTCTGAGCTCCGTCCATTACTCCTGCTGTAATTAATTCTGGACTATTTATACTGCACCAATCGCTGGATTAACTTCCCTGGGACATCTACCATACCCAGAACTGACTTTTAGAGCGTCCGGATAAACGGCGGCCCGAACGGAGCGGCAATCCTCCACACGGCGGCCGGATTCAGGCAAGTCCGCGTCTTCGGCCTATTCCTGGAGGTCCGTGGCCATCTTGGTCCTCCTCTGCCTCTGGCCTATCTTAGGGTAGCTGCGCCCTGCTGCTGTTTAGCTATTGGGAAACCTCCTTGGGGACGTGGAACACATTCCTCCCCACACATACAGACTTCCCTGACCCCCAGTACCCCAAAAGGAGCGGCGGCCGCATCTAGGCAAGACCGTGGCTTTGGCCTGCATACAGAGGCCTGCGGCCATCTTTACACACTCATATATCCGGCCTGTGCTGCATCTTCAACCTGCTGCCTTTTCGATATCTTGTGAAAAACTTCTTCTGGGGACCCTTCACACCCCCCACCGCACCTCCAGATTACCAGCACCCCAAACAGAGTAGCAATATATGACGCACTTGCCGCATAAGGGCAGACTTTACCCCCGGACATCTTGGTGGCTTTGAGGCCCTAGTCAGCAATATCTCCCGTTCCACAGGCTACTAATTTCACCAACACAAGATAGGGGACTTGCTGAGCGACACCCCAGAAGGCATGTCACCAACCAAATCACAGAAGGCAGCGGCGGCAAGACTTGATCAGTACCGCCGACAAGATAAAGAGGACATGGAGGAAGACGGAGCCTCTGAGAAAGCAGGGGGAGAACGAACAGCGAGTGATACTGACAAACTACTTGAAGCAATCACCTTTTGCAGAACTTCCCTCACAGCACAAATTGAGGAAGTCAAGATGGATAGTTCCCTTATTAAGCAAGACTTTCAAAAGCTCAGGGACAGAGTGAAGGAAGCTGAGACCAGGCTGAGCACGGTGGAGGATGCCATTCCACCCTTACAAACATCCTCAGACCACGTACAACGACAAATACATCAACTCCTTACTAAACAAGATGATATGGAGAATAGGCTGAGAAGATGTAATATATGCTTGGTCGGCCTGCCAGAGGGGACTGAGGGCAAGGACACTACCACGTTCTTGGAACAACTTCTGATCAACGCCTATGGGAGAGAAGCCTTTTCCCCTATGTTTGCGGTGCAGTGGGCATGCCAGCAAGACCCCCCCCCCCCGCAGGGAGCCCCTCCTCGCACTTTCATAGCTAAACTCCTTAATTACAAAGATCGTGATACAGCCCTGAGGATGGCGAGGGAGAAAGGCAAGATCCCAGTAGGGAATGTTAAAGTAGCTTTTTTCCCAGATTTTTCAGCGGAGGTACAACGCCGTCGGCAGAGTTTTGCAGAGGCCAAGCACAGGCTAAGGAACTTACAATACAAATACTCCATGCTCTTTCCTGCACGCCTCCGAATAGAACATGACGGACGTGCGGTCTTTTTTGAAGATCCTGAAGAAGTGATTTCCTGGTTGGAACGTCGCGCTATTCCTGAAAGAGCCAATTGATCAAGTCCCAGATATATCTATATAAAGGCTTAAATATCATGTCCAAACATATTTACAGCGTAATCTTTCTTCAGAGTCGCATGGCTGCACTGTCCCTTGCATTTACATGGAATCCTTTTTGACGCTGCTCACTTTGTGATGTGAACTGTCTCTTACTACACACAAAACTGTCTGAATGCGACATGGAACCATTTACGAACAAGCGCAAGTATAAAGTACAAATTCTGGACATTTGCAGTATAAGAGTCCACTTGCTCTCCGGGGCTCCGGAAGAGCAGAAGTCCTACCAACAACATGCATCGTGCAGCGAGACTTTACCCCACATACCACTGGGAAGCAGTACCATGATTACTGAAATCTTTTCTGGAACATATCGGATGCATTTAATTGGAAACACGGGGATCGAGAAACCATGCCATACCTTGCACTATTGATATGGATGATATCTTTTGTTCTACTCCGACCCCAGGGACTTAGCCAGATATTCTGCATTTTCTATGCAACCTGGAAGTTGGAATGTTTCCCAGTTGGACACAAGTTAAGGGAATATGCCCGCACCAGTTTGGCACAGTGCAGGGCAGGGAGGGGGGTGGGAGTTCATTGGTTTATAGTTTGGTTAAATTTGATTGTGCATACTAACCACAGAAAACAGGTAACATTTCGAATGCTATGCTCATGTGAGTGTTCATGTATGTTGTGTGATACAGGATTGATGCACCCAGGTCTACATATTAGAAACCTATGTGCCTCATACATAAAGAGCAAATTGCTTAACATAACTGTTTCATTAGATTTCAAAAGGTTTTATTTATGACATCCCTAAAATTTCTTACGTGGAATGTGAGGGGCATGCGCTAGAAATTTAAGCGTGCAGCAGTCTTCACATTCCTGAAGAAACAGCGTGCTGATGTGATAGTCTTGGTGGAGACACATGTTGAGGGAAGCATCCAGATGGCACTTCGCCGACCATGGGTTGGGTGGGCGTATCATTCTACCCACACATCCCATTCCAGGGGAGTCTCAGTCTTGATAGCTAAATCGGTACACTTTGAGTTGTGTGAATTGTCCACTGATCCACAGGGACGATACGTATTTATCCTAGCTAAATTATATGGAGAACACCTACTCATATTGGCTTTCTATGTACCACCCCCATTTAACATTTCCATAATTAAAGAAGGATTATCATTCATGGTCCGCCACTCTGCTATATCTGCAGTTTGGCTAGGCGTCTTTAATACCACACTAAATCCGACCTTGGATAGGCTACAACTTACTCCGCCTACCCTTAATACTCCTAACGAAACTAGGTTCTCTAAGCTCATTTCCACCTTCCACTTAACAGATACGTGGTGCCACAAGTTCCCACAGACTAAATCGTACTCGTGCTTCTCATCCTCTCATAACTCCATGTCCCGCATAGACTTCATACTCATTTCCCACAGATTAACACCAAGACTGTCAGAGGCTGCATTCTGCCCCAGAATACTCTCGGATCATAGTCCCTACTGGATTACGTTAAGCATCCCTATAGAAAAACCACCACGGTCCTGGAGTTTGAACCCATTTTGGCTTTCTCTTCTACCGGAGGATGATGAGCTTACGGATAAGTGAAGATTGTACTTTGTGGAGAACGACAAGTCAGCATCGCCCTCCGCAGTATGGGACTCCTTTAAGCTATTCGCACGCTCCACGTTAATTAGTGCTATTAATAAAATCAAGACAAATTCCTCCAGTGCCCTCGGTAAGGTGCTGGAGGATCTATCCTCTGCTGAAAGAGACTTCACCACCACCCTGACTCCCGTAAATGCAGACATGCTAAAATTACAAACTAGAGTAGTTACCAAGCTACAATATCAGAAAGCCAGACAAAAACTTTTTTTCTCCAAACAAAAAATGTTTGAATATGGGGAAAAAGCAGGCAAGTTATTGGCATACTTGGTGCACAGCGAAGATAGGCCCCCGGTGGTGATCACACTACATGGCCCTGGAGGACAACAAATAACAGACCCACCTTGTGAAACCTCTATCTTTAGAGATTTCTTTGCTGACTTGTACAAAACGACAGCTCCCACTGAGAAGCAGTCAATGTCCATCTTTCTTGAGAAGGTAATTTTCCCACAGTTGACAGAAGAACAGATAGACCTATTGGAGGCACCCCTCACCACAGACGAAATTACTATTGCCATTGCCAGTTTTGCTAGATCTAAATCCCCAGGATCAGACGGACTCCCAATTGAGTTTTATTCCCAATTCAGCGAAATACTAATCCCTAAACTGCTAACCTTATACAATCATCTCTTTGAGACTGGGACTTTACCCCCATCTATGACAGAGGCAACAATAGTCCTCATCCCCAAACCAGGAAAGGACCTGGGTTACCCGGAATCCTATCGTCCAATATACCTTCTACAGGTTGATATCAAAATATTGGCCAAAGTACTATCCATTAGGCTCAATCAGGTCATCTTATCAATAATACATACAGATCAGGCAGGTTTTATGCCTGGTCGCAACACCTCGTTTAATCTCAGGAAATTATATATGAATTTACAGGCTACACACGAAGAGGTTGGCTCACGAGTTGTGGTGACTTTGGACACAGCAAAAGCCTTCGACTCGGTGGAGTGGAGGTATCTCTGGAGATGCTTGGAGGGCTATGGCTTCAGCCCAAAATTCATTAAGTGGGTTCAATTACTATACCAGGCACCCAGGGCCAGGGTGGTGGTTAATGGGTGGTCGTCTCAGATGTTTGAACTCAGCAGAGGCACGAGACAGGGTTGCCCCTTATCCCCACTATTGTATGCCCTTGCCGCAGAACCCCTGGCGATATCCATCCGAGCGAACCCAGAGATTAAAGGTCTAAGACTGGGCTCTTTAATTGAAAAAATCAGTATGTATGCAGACGACACGCTGTTATATTTAGCGGACTCGGGCCCATCTCTATGTACTGCACTCCACACGATCGAACAATTCGGAACATTTTCGGGACTGAAAATCAATTGGGATAAGTCCCAAATTCTACCAATAGATAGCTTCCCACCCCCAGAATCCCAAGCCAGATTACCGCTTCAGAGAGTTGATGTTATTAAATATCTAAGGGTCCATATATCTAGATCCCCTGCAGATTACGTATCCCTCAATATAGACCCTCTCATTTCCATGGTTAATAATAAAGTACAGGTTTGGTCCAAACTCCCACTTGGGACCTGGGGCCGCATAAATTTAATTAAAATGATCTTACTCCCTAAAATACTGTATGTTCTCTGGCACACTCCAGTTTATTTACCCCTGAAACATTTCAAATCATTAGAATCCCTTCTCAAGCCATTTGTGTGGGGCACCAACAGACACAAACTGGCATGGCAAACTCTTAAGAACCTGACTGACCTTGGTGGCACAGCTCTTCCGGACTTTAACCTATATTACATTGCATCACAGCTGTCACAACTTTTCCACTTGGATAAAACGGACAGCGAGAGGTTTCTCGCGCTCCTATGTCCAAGGTGGGCACAACACACCAAGGACTCGATCTATGCAATAGCATCTGGCTCGGGGGGGATGGAACTAGGGGAAAATAGACATACCATGTTATATCACTACAGGAAAATATGGGACTTAGCTACTTCTAAACTTGAAATCCCACAGTTCAATGATTATACGCCGGTATGGCACAACAAGAATCTTCCTGAATTCAACAAAATACATGACACATTCCATGCAGGGAATATTTTATCTGCATCACTTACTAAAAGACGAGCATCTAAAAACTTTTGATTCACTTAAAGCAGAATTTACAATTCAGAATCAAATGTTCTTTAGATTTCTACAAATCCGTCATGCGGCACAATCGCAATTTCCTGATTCTCTCCCAAACTTTACACCTAATGTCCTTATGGCAGTAATTAAGAACACGGACCCCCATAAACTGATTTCAGCTTTCTACAGCATGCTCTCAACCCCCGTCTCTACTAGAATAGCATATGATCTTAAACCAAGATGGGAAAGAGAAGTGGGGCCAATGGAGGATGAGGAGTGGGGAGAGGCACTGGAGTCTTGTAGGGCTGTGTCCCCCAAATTATCAGACCGTCTGTCGCAGCTTTACATTCTTCATAGGGCATACCTCACACCCCTTAGAGTGGCAAGATACGCACACAATCTACCACATGCATTATGTGTGGGAAAGAGACAGGCACCTTTTTTCATTTGATATGGACATGTCCTAAAAAAAAGGGTCTGTGGGAACAAATTGTGACATTCCTGCACGATACAATGGGCTCACCCCTAGCTCTAGATCCAAAACAATGCCTCCTGGGTATAATCCCAGACACAATTGAGAAATATACAAAAACATTTCTCCAATAAACACTCTTTGCAGCAAGAAAGGTTATAGCCAAAAAACTAATGGAATGGAAGGTGGAGGTGAATAATACCTTGCCGTATAAGAAATGCATATATATTAATAGAGGTTGCCCTGCCAAGTACAATAAGATATGGGATCGTTGGCTCCAAGAGTCTGATACCTGTGTATAATGAAAACAATTTAGTATGGAATAATTTCTTGAGTGCGCTCCTCGATGTGTGGTTTCTAAGTGTTACATGCATACATGTAAAATATCCTCACAGAATAAGCACAATGTATTACCTAGCATATGTACAGATTTTATAACAATCAATGTACTAGTTACCAAGTTTATATGTCAATGTCAACATCACATGTACGCACCAGTTAATTAATAAAACTTTGTTTGATGTAAAAAAAAAAAAAAGGGTAAATAGTCTGTGCACTGCCTGTGCACCCACAAGTGCACTGCAAGTAAGGTTGCTCTAGTTATGAGGAGAACGTGCAAGGAAAATAACTACATTTTTGCTTGCACACGACTGGATGATAGAAATCATTAGAGCTTCCCCTCAGATCTAGAGCAACTGCACTTGCAGTGCACTTCTAGTGCACAGTATACTTGCCTTTAGTAAATCAACCTCCCTAAGTCCTATATGTTCAGTGCACTGAATAGGAGTAGAACATGCACTACTTTTTTTCAGTGTAGAGTGTTGCAATGTAGTACATCACATCACAACCCACTGTGGTGAATAAAGCTGAATTATATGTAGCACCCTCTAGTGTGCTACTACTGTTAGTGTAGGTAAATGTATTTGCATGACTCATGGTAACTGTGTGAGTCTGTAATTAGGTCAGGTTGCTGCAGGTCAGGATGGATGGCTGTACAGTGTAGGTCTCTGGTACCTCCCCCTGGATCTAGAAGTTTGGAGAAGCTTCTGTAAGTTAGTGGGCGGAGGCCAGGAGGTCCTGATCTGCATACTTGAGGGATTTGGCCAATCCCCAGGCAGAGAGCTCAGCAGGGTGGCTGAGTCAGGGTGGCTGGTGGAAGAGGGAGTGCTGAGGAGGCTGTCGGTGCCCTAGGAGGGAGGGGTCCCCTGAGTCTAGGGGGTGCTTTGCCTCTAGGCTGGGGCTCACTCTGGCAGCGTCCGGTTTTAGAAGGAATCTTGCCAAAGAACAGCAGGGTGCAAGAGGGACAGAGTGAATACATCAGCACACCCAGGGATTCAGAAAGGGAGAGACTGCCACATATATCAAGCTTTTAAAGGACAGTGCTGTGCTTAACCCTTTTTCCCTTGTTTTGGGAGATTTTCAGAGAAACCGGGGGGGCTGATAGTACCTGCAGGCGGTGGAGCTGGGAGCAGCTCTACAAGAGGAGAGGAGATACTCCTGCATGCAGTTTTGCATTATTTTGTCCTATTTCCAAAGGGGAGCTAAGTGCTCCTGGTCCATAGGGGCTTTGCTACTGATCCAAAAAACTGGGTGTTTCTAGTGTAGCGGTGACGATCCCCCCCCCACACATTCTGCTAGCTATAGGACACAGACACGGCACTGATACTGACAGGCTGTGGAGAGTCACAGACTCACAGAGCTGCAGGGGATTTTCTTTGTTTCCCTCTCCTCCTCATACTGCACATAGAGAGCGGGGCTGATCAGGACTTCTGCCCACTCTGCCTGAAGCCCCCTCACCAATCCTAATAGACCCACCAATAATTCTCCCTCTTTCAGGTGGACTGGGACAGGGATCCGTCTGTGGACTCAGCTATCTGGTTCCGCGGTATTCAGCGCTGCTGCAGGACGTCCTTCTGCCAGCAGCTGATGACTGGATTCGCTGGGGCTGAAGCAGTGGACTGTGGATCGCGTGCTAGGCCGCAATCCTCTCACAGAGCGGCGGAGTGGTGATCACACAGTGAGATCCAGGAAACAAGAGAACGTGGGCCTGTTCCGCACATCCCTATATAGTCTCTCCCACAATTTCTCTGCGAGCAGACAGTCTCTTGGGAAGTGAGGTTCACAGTCAATTCTGCGATATCAAAAAATCTCCAAAAACACTGCGCTTACTCAATACAATAGCAGCTCACACAACAAACAAGGAAATTTTCTAAATAATGCAGGTGTATATAGTGTAGCGCTGATTGGGATAAGGATTTTTCGAATTACAAAAAAATCTATATATCAAACCATTATTCCTAACACCATGTATTCCAAATAACATTGAAAGGGAATTCCAATAGGCATCTATTACATATAAGATCTGAAGACAAATAAAAGTCCCACATAGATGGTGGTGTTCTACACCACGTGGATAACAAACTGAAAAGAAGTGATATGAAATAAATGGGTCCTCCGTATGGAAGCAATGCAGGCTTACCGGAACCGTTGGACTCAGAGAGACGTATGTCACCTGAGTCAAAAACGCTTGTATTGCCACCAGGCAATGAAGTGGGGTTTCACAGTGGAACGTTATAGAATCCAGATGTTGTTCTAGGACTCTCGGCAAACCTCTTTCATATGTAACCCGATCTCGTAGTGGCCCATATAAGGTAAAAAAAAGTGGCCACATAGTGTAATAACGTTTTTAAAAGTAAATTTATTAAAAAGTAAAACACTTACATTCTCCGTGTTAAAAAAGCGCTTGTAAATAAAATTGTGGCAGGCAGTGGAGTCTCCCGACGCGTTTCGTCTACTCAGACTTCATCTGGGGTACCCTATCACTGCTGCCATACTACCTTTTATAGGTACCAGGACCCCCCATGATGAGAATCCGGCTTGTTCCCATTGTTTACATGCACTTCCGGGTATTGCCAAAATGGCGGCCCCGCGTGCGTTCCAGGCCTCCTTCTAATGCCCAATGTGCGTTCCAGCATTTCCTTATGGGTGTTATAAAAAATAAATGAATAAATCGATTTGCCACAGACTTCAAAAATATTGTGATTAATTCGTATCTAAATTGATATATATAGTAAGAAACCGTGAATAAAAATATAGGCTGGAGCGGGATCATCCGGATGTTTCACAGAGACTGTGTGAAGCCGGATGGTCGCTCCTCGTGACGCAAATGGCGCCATCTTCCGCCTCGGTGGAGCGCAAGCTAGAAGGGGGAGTGCCTAGCTTGCGCTCCACCAAGGCGGAAGATGACCGCCTAGCTTGCGCTCCACTGAGGCGGAAGATGACGCCATTTGCGTCACGAGGAGCGACCATCGGACGGGGTCGGATGTCAGCGGACATGTCTCCGCTGACATCCGACGCTCCATAGGCTAACATGGATTGCCCGTTCAGGTCCGCCGTCAAAACTGACAGGCGGACCTGAATGGTCCGATCGTGTGAAAGGGGCCTTAAACTAAAATGGCATTTTAGTCAAAAGACTAAAATGGGACTAAAACTAAAATGCAATTTTATTCAAAAGACTAAGACTAAAACTAAATCGAAATTTGCTGCCAAAATTAACACTGGTTACCAGCAGCCCTTGCAGGGGAAAAGGACGAGACAGGCTGCACACACTATCAGAGGCATACGAGCTTGCCGCTCGTCGGACCAAAACTGCTGTTTTTTATACTTTAATGTGAGTACCTATAATTTTGAATAAAAAGAGGTTTTATTTATCAAACGGGATTACACTATTGGCTTTCTTCCTGCCTATTATCTTTTACATCCCCCCCGCACTACATCTGAGGGAACCCCATCCTAGGACCTAGGCTGGTGAGGGACGCGCTGGAGCCCATAGGCGGATGCTACGAAAAGCTCTCCTGGTTATATGCTTTTGCCCCATTACCCTAAGGTAAGGGGCCATTACTCACCTGAGTGTCTGCACACGAAGAAGCACTGGATGTGACTCACTTTAGCACTCTAACTGCAACGTATGCATGCCAGGACGTTGCTGTCACATATTTAAATTCAAAGGACTTTTTTCTTGTGAAAGTTTTTTCTTATATATTTTTTTGGTTTTTCTTTTTTTTTCTTTTTTTTTTTTTTTCTTTTCCAAGATTTGGGACACTTACGTTATCATTTTTTGATTAAATTTTGCACATTATGCACTTTATGAAAAAAGTAGTGAACCACTACCCCACTGTTTAAAAGGCCTTTCACATTTCACTTTATGTTTGCACTATACACATTGTTATTTTTGAGCTGTGGATGCACAAAAGCTTCAACTATTATGCACTTTATTTAGGATCACTGTCAGTTACTGATGTTTAGTCAGTTTTGGTATTACTGCTATTTACGCTCCAGTATATGGTTTTCAACTCAATAATTTTCTGTCATCTTTTATGCTACATTTATTAATCTCTGTCAGGATCTAAGCTGTTATTATCTATATCTAGAATATTATACGCACCACTTTTTTAGTCACTATATTAGTCTTATTACTAATACCACTATTGTATTTTTATTATTTATTTATTTTATTTTTTTTAAACAATAAGCTTTTATTGATGTTAAAATATAGCATTTGTACAATCATACTAACATTTGTACATGAGTATCATATAAAAATATAACTGTATATAATTGAATTTAATGATAGAGTATTTTACTAGCGAAACCAACAAGATGGCTTTGTAATCAGCCTATCTTTACATCAATTGTTTATTTGAAATACTCTGAATTTATGTATCAAAATCTATTATTTAATTCAAGAGAAAAATAAATTCAAGGGTCTCTAAAAATACCCTTCTAAATATATATAGTAACAGAAATGAAAAGTAAAGAGAGGGAAAGAAGAGTAAATAAAATATAAGAGAGATGTAATTATTCACATTTCTTTATGTTAAGAGGTATATCCCTATGTGAAAGTGTTATAAGAATCAGAAAATTTAAAGATGATCCACGGCTGCCATATTTTATTAAAATTTTCTGTATTCCCTTGTGCTGTTGCCCTGATCTCCTCCATACCTTTGAGGAGGTGTATCTCTTCCAACCATTCTTTAATTGTAGGTGCGGCGGTGTTATTATCTGAACGACATAAGTGACGCTCATCACCTTAGCCACATTTGTTCTTGCACTTAGGATTAGCGCAGCACCACCTATTTACATATTTATCCAAAAGGTCAGGTGTTTACCTTTACCGGCGCATGCAGCTTTTCCACCTTTAGCCGCTTCCATACATGATAGCGCGGGAATAACCCACCCCAATATCTTGCGGGGGTAGTGCTGCATATATAAAGATGTCATATATAAATATGAAATTCTGATAAGGTGGAAAAAAAAAATACATAAATGATGCATCTGCATCGCTCTTCGCAGAGCACACTAACAGCCATGGTATATTGCGACTACTGGTATGAACAAGCTCTAATCGTGAAGCCAACTTTAAACAATTTTTTTTTAAGTGTTTTGAAGCTCTTATTAAATCAGATCATCTTTAGAATTATCGTAAGCATATTGCTGCTGATTATGGAAAATCTCCAAATCTGTCCTGAGAACACTCAATTATAGATCCAGCGCCTGAATATCTGGTTGGTAATTTCACTATTCATTAATCCCACGCTAGTTATTCTAAAAATCTCCAGGCTATTATTATTGAGTATCATGTATGTCTACGCCCTCACCACAGGGAAAAATGTGCTCTCAGGCCAGTTCTCCCTCTTTGCAGTGGGTCATGCCAGCTTCTGACAAGGAAAATAGTTTTGCCAGGAAAAAAAAGCATTTTGCTATGACAACGACAACACTTGTTAAAAGGAATAAAATCCTTATGAAAATCACTGCCAACTTTAAAAAAAAAAAGTCCAATTGTTTTAGTGAGTTGACTCTCCCGGCATTCTTGGTAACGTCACGGACATTAGTCACTGCTTACTGCTTTTGGATTGTTCAGTGTTTTTTTATTTTTACCTAAAACACTGGGTGTGTTGACAGGGAAGGGAACCCTCCTCCACTGTGTGGATATGGAATTAGCAAACCCATCAATTACTGGCTTATCAGTGTTAGGCTGTCTGTAGCTACCATTCATATTCATAATCTTTCAGCAGCAACTTGAACTTAGCAAGGGTGTGTCTGTCAGTCCATCTATCTGAATCCCTTAAAGCAAATCCGTAACATGTAAAGCAGGTTGTGTCGTGGAGCAGATTGAACAACAATGTAGATGTTGGTTTTACTTTTTAAAATCCGTTTTACCAATACCAAATAATCAGTAGTGGTAAAAACCAAGGGTTTTGCTCTTTTATTTCAGAACAGAGTTAGGAGCTTCTTTTTTTCTTATTACAGTGCATGCGGAAAGTATTCACAGCGCTTCACTTTTTCCACATTTTGTTATGTTACAGCCTTATTCAAAAATGGATTGAATTCATTATTTTTCTCAAAATTCTACAAACAATACCCCATAATGACAACGTGAAAGAAGTTTGTTGGAAATCTTTGCAAATTTATTAAAAATAAACAACAAAAAAATCCCATGTACATAAGTATTCACATCCTTTGCTTAATACTTTGTTGAAACACCTTTGGCGCCAATTACAGCCTCAAGTATGAATCTACAAGCTTGGCACACCTATCTCTGGGCAGTTTCTCCTATTCTTCTTTGCAGGACCTCTCAAGCTCCATCAGGTTGGATGGGGAGCGTCGGTGTACAGCCATTTTCAGATCTCTCCAAAGATGTTCAAACAGGTTCAAGTCTGGGCTCTGGCTGGGCCACTCAAGGACATTCACAGAGTTGTCCCATAATCACGCCTTTGTTATCTTGGCTGTGTGCTTAGGGTCATTGTCCTGTTGGAAGATGAATCTTCGCCCCAGTCTGAGGTCCAGAGCACTCTGGAGCAGGTTTTCATTAAGGATGTCTCTGTACATTGCTGCATTCATTTTCCCTCGATCCTGACTAGTCTGCCAGTTCCTGCCACTGAAAAATATCCCCATAGCATGATGCTGCCACCACCACGCTTCACTGTAGGGATGGTAATGGCCATGTGATGAGAAGTGCCTGGTTTCCTCCAGACATAACGCTTGCCATTCAGGCCAAAGACCTCAATCATTGTGTCATCAGACCAGAGAATTTTTTTTCTCATGGTCCGAGAGTCCCTTAAGCTTCTTTTGGCAAACTCCAGGGGGCTGTCATGTGCCTTTTACTGAGAAGTGGATTCCCTCTCACCACTCTACCATACAGGCCTGATTGGTGGAGTGCTGTAGAGATGGTTGTTCTTCTGGAAGGTTCTCCTCTCTTCACAAAGAAATGCTGGAGCTCTGTTACAGTGACCATTAGGTTTTTGGACACCTCACTGACTAAGGCCCTTCTCCCCTGAACCCTCAGTTTGGTCGGGTGGCCCGCTCTATGAAGAATCCTGGTGGTTCCAATCTTCTTCCATTTACGGATGATGGAGGCCACTGTGCTCATTGGGATCTTCAATGCTGCAGAAATTTTTTCGTACTCTTCCCCAGATATGTGCCTCAATACAATCCTGTCTCAGTGGTCTACAGACAATTCCTTGGATTTCATGGCTTGGTTTGTGCTCTGACATGCACTGTTAACTGTGGGACCTTATATAGACAGGTGTGTGCCTTTCTAAATCATGTCCAAGCAACTGAATTTACCACAAGTGGACTCCAATCAAGTTGTAGAAACATCTCAAGGATGATCAGTGGAAACAGGATGCACCTCAGCTCAGTTTTGAGTGCCATGGCAAATGTCCGGATCACACTGGGGAACCTAACCTAAAGACTTGCTGGGACCTATAGTCCACTCTGGAACCCCGATTCACCGGAACATGGACTTCTCAGAACACAATCAAGAATGAACTTTCCTCTAAGAGACTTCACCTGTGCAGGTAACCTGGGGCAGCCACAGTTAGGAATGGAAGATTATTGCTTGTTATAAATATTTGCCAAGTTACAATAAACATTGATTCAACTGCTCAGAGCTTTGTCTAAAGTTATTCAAGGGGTGCATATGAGGATTTGGAATATCAACAAAGAACTTGGTAACCACAGTATGGGGTACAACATCTCTACGACCGATGTTCAAGAGTAACTACAAAGAGAAACAGCAGCCAGTCCTTGGCATGGTACCTGATAGGGGACAGCTTCTCCAGTATCAGCGTCGGTTACCGGGAGAGGACTAGCATTACAGAGATCTATGGCTTGTTCACTTGGTACAGAAGGAGAAGAGTTAAGTGAGAGCACGTATGAGGTCTTCGCTGTGTCCTCAGCGGGACCCCATTCTGTTACTGGGAGTAAGACAACAGAGGTACGCTGATTGGTGGAGTGGACAGCGGATCAGTCTGTCCCTCCCAATGCAACACATACATCAGAACAAGTATGTAGGACATTGGACGAGGAAGCTTAACCACTTGACGACCGCCTCACGCCGATGTACATCGGCAAAGTGGCACGGACAGGCAGTGTACGTGATTTGCCTTCCGCGGGTGGGGGGTCCGATCGGACCCCCCCCCGGTGCCCGAGGCGGTCGTCCTTTGTGCCCCGGCGATCGGTGGTGAGGGGGAGACCATCCGTTCGTGGCCCCCCCCTCGCGATCGCCGCCGGCCAATCGAATCATTCCTTTGCTGCTGTATGCTAAACAGCAGCAAAGGAAATGATGTCATCTCTCCTCGGCTCGGTATTTTCCGTTCCGGCCCGAGGAGAGAAGACATCAATGTGAGTGCACCAACACACACACACACACACAGTAGAACATGCCAGGCACACAAAACACCCCGATCGCCCCCCGATCCCCCCCCAATCACCCCCCCCCCTGTCACAAACTGACACCAGCAGTTTTTTTTTTTTTTTTTCTGATTACTGCATTGGTGTCAGTTTGTGACAGTTAGTGTTGGGACAGTGAGTATTACCCCCCTTTAGGTCTAGGGTACCCCCCTAACCCCCCCTAATAAAGTTTTAACCCCTTGATCACCCCCTGTCACCAGTGTCACTAAGCGATCATTTTTCTGATCGCTGTATTAGTGTCGCTGGTGACGCTAGTTAGGGACATAAATATTTAGGTTCGCCGTCAGCGTTTTATAGCGTCAGGGACCCCCATATACTACCGAATAAATGTTTTAACCCCTTGATTGCCCCCTAGTTAACCCTTTCACCACTGATCACCGTATAACCGTTACGGTTGACGCTGGTTAGTTTGTTTATTTTTTATAGTGTCAGGGCACCCGCCGTTTATTACCGAATAAAGGTTTAGCCCCCTGATCGCCCGGCGGTGATATGCGTCGCCCCAGGCAGCGTCAGATTAGCGCCAGTACCGCTAACACTGACGCACGCAGCATACACCTCCCTTAGTGGTATAGTATCTGAACGCATCAATATCTGATCCGATCAGATCTATACTAGCGTCCCCAGCAGTTTAGGGTTCCCAAAAACGCAGTGTTAGCGCGATCAGCCCAGATACCTGCTAGCACCTGCGTTTTGCCCCTCCGCCCGGCCCAGCCCAGCCCACCCAAGTGCAGTATCGATCGATCACTGTCACTTACAAAAGACTAAACGCATAACTGCAGCGTTCGCAGAGTCAGGCCTGATCCCTGCGATCGCTAACAGTTTTTTTGGTAGTATTTTGGTGAACTGGCAAGCACCAGCCCCAGGCAGGGTCAGGTTAGCGCCAGTACCGCTAACACCCACGCACGCACTGTACACCACCCTTAGTGGTATAGTATCTGAACGGATCAATATCTAATCCGATCAGATCTATACTAGCATCCCCAGCAGTTTAGGGTTCTCACAAACGCAGTGTTAGTGGGATCAGCCCAGATACCTGCTAGCACCTGCGTTTTGCCCCTCCGCCCGGCCCAGCCCAGCCCACCCAAGTGCAGTATCGATCGATCACTGTCACTTACAAAAGACTAAAACGCATAACTGCAGCGTTCGCAGAGTCAGGCCTGATCCCTGCGATCGCTAACAGATTTTTTGGTAGCGTTTTGGTGAACTGGCAAGCGCCAGCGGCCTAGTACACCCCGGTCGTAGTCAAACCAGCACTGCAGTAACACTTGGTGACGTGGCGAGTCCCATAAGTGCAGTTCAAGCTGGTGAGGTGGCAAGCACAAGTAGTGTCCCGCTGCCACCAGAAAGACAAACACAGGCCCGTCGTGCCCATAGTGCCCTTCCTACTGCATTCGCCAATCCTAATTGGGAACCCACCGCTTCTGCAGCGCCCGTACTTCCCCCATTCACATCCCCAACCAAATGCAGTCGGCTGCATGAGAGGCATTTTCTTTATGTCCTCCCGAGTACCCCTACCCAGCGAACCCCCCCAAAAAAGATATTGTGTCTGCAGCTAGCGCGGATATAGGCGTGACACCCGCTATTATTGTCCCTCCTGTCCTGACAATCCTGGTCTTTGCATTGGTGAATGTTTTGAACGCTACCATACACTAGTTGAGTATTAGCGTAGGATACAGCATTGCACAGACTAGGCACACTTTCACAGGGTCTCCCAAGATGCCATCGCATTTTGAGAGACCCGAACCTGGAACCGGTTACAGTTATAAAAGTTAGTTACAAAAAAAGTGTAAAAAAAAATAAATATATATATATATATATAAAATAAAAAAAAATAGTTGTCGTTTTATTGTTCTCTCTCTCTCTATTCTCTCTATTGTTCTGCTCTTTTTTACTGTATTCTATTCTGCAATGTTTTATTGTTATTATGCTTTATCATGTTTGCTTTTCAGGTATGCAATTTTTTATACTTTACCGTTTACTGTGCTTTATTGTTAACCATTTTTTTGTCTTCAGGTACGCCATTCACAACTTTGAGTGGTTATACCAGAATGATGCCTGCAGGTTTAGGTATCATCTTGGTATCATTCTTTTCAGCCAGCGGTCGGCTTTCATGTAAAAGCAATCCTAGCGGCTAATTAGCCTCTAGACTGCTTTTACAAGCCGTGGGAGGGAATGCCCCCCCCCCCCACCGTCTTCCGTGTTTTTCTCTGGCTCTCCTGTCTCAACAGGGAACCTGAGAATGCAGCCGGTGATTCAGCCAGCTGACCATAGAGCTGATCAGAGACCAGAGTGGCTCCAAACATCTCTATGGCCTAAGAAACCGGAAGCATTTTATGACTTAGATTTCGCTGGATGTAAATAGCGCCATTGGGAAATTGGGGAAGCATTTTATCACACCGATCTTGGTGTGGTCAGATGCTTTGAGGGCAGAGGAGAGATCTAGGGTCTAATAGACCCCAATTTTTTCAAAAAAGAGTACCTGTCACTACCTATTGCTATCATAGGGGATATTTACATTCCCCGAGATAACAATAAAAATGATTAAAAAAAAATAAAAATGAAAGGAACAGTTTAAAAATAAGATAAAAAAGCAAAAAAATAATAAAGAAAAAAAAAAAAAAAAAAAAAAGCACCCCTGTCGCCCCCTTTTCTTTTGCACTAAGGCGAACGCAAGCGGCGGTCTGGCGTCAAATGTAAACAGCAATTGCACCATGCATGTGAGGTATCACCGCGAAGGTTAGATCGAGGGCAGTAATTTTTGCAGTAGACCTCCTCTGTAAATCTAAAGTGGTAACCTGTAAAGGCTTTTAAAGGCTTTTAAAAATGTATTTATTTTGTTGCCACTGCACGTTTGTGCGCAATTGTAAAGCATGTCATGTTTGGTATCCATGTACTCGGCCTAAGATCATCTTTTTTATTTCATCAAACATTTGGGCAATATAGTGTGTTTTAGTGCATTAAAATTTAAAAAAGTGTGTTTTTTCCCCAAAAAATGCGTTTGAAAAATGGCTGCGCAAATACTGTGTGAAAAAAAAAAATGAAACACCCACCATTTTAATCTGTAGGGCATTTGCTTTAAAAAAATATATAATGTTTGGGGGTTCAAAGTAATTTTCTTGCAAAAAAAAAAAACTTTTTCATGTAAACAATAATGCCGCGTACACACGAGCGGACATTACGGCGGACTTTGCCCGGCGGACTTTTCGACGTACTTTCCGACGGACTTTGTGAATGAACGGACTTGCCTACACACAATCCACCAAAGTCCGTCGAATTCGTACGTGATGACGTACGACCGGACTAAAACAAGGAAGTTCATAGCCAGTAGCCAATAGCTGCCCTAGCGTGGCTTTTTGTCCGTCGAACTAGCATACAGACGGCGGACTTTTCGACCGGACTCGATTTCAACGGATAAATTTAAAACAAGTTTCAAATCTAATTCCGTCGAACTTTTGAGAAAACAAAGTCCGCTGGAGCCCACACACATCGAATTGTCCGACGAAATCCAGTCCGCCGGGCAAAGTACGCCGTAATGTCCGCTCGTGTGTACGCGGCATTAGTGTCAGAAAGGGCTTTGTCTTCAAGTGGTTAGAAGAGTGGGTGATGTGTGACATAAGCTTCTAAATGTTGTGCATAAAATGCCAGGACAGTTCAAAACCCCCCCAAATAACCCCATTTTGGAAAGTAGACACCCCAAGCTATTTGCTGAGAGGCATGTCGAGTCCATGGAATATTTTATATTGCGACACAAGTTGCGGGAAAGAGACAATTTTTTTTTTTTTTTGCACAAAATTGTCACTAAATGATATATTGCTCAAACATGCTATGGGAATATGTGAAATTATACCCCAAAATACATTCTGCTGCTTCTCCTGAGTACGGGGATACCACATGTGTGAGACTTTTTGGGAGCCTAGCCGCGTACGGAACCCCGAAAACCAAGCACCGCCTTCAGGCTTTCTAAGGGCGTGAATTTTTGATTTCTCTCTTGACTGCTTATCACAGTTTCGGAGACCATGGAATGCCCAGGTGGCACAAACCCCCCCCCAAATGACCCCATTTTGGAAAGTAGACACCCCAAGCTATTTGATGAGAGGTATAGTGAGTATTTTGCAGACCTCACTTTTTGTCACAAAGTTTTGAAAATTGAAAAAAGAAAAAAAAAAAAGTTTTTTCTTGTCTTTCTTCATTTTCAAAAACAAATGAGAGCTGCAAAATACTCACCATGCCTCTCAGCAAATAGCTTGGGGTGTCTACTTTCCAAAATGGGGTCATTTGGGGGGGTTTTGTGCCACCTGGGCATTCCATGGCCTCCGAAACTGTGATAGGCAGTGAAGAGTGAAATCAAAAATTTTCACCCTTAGAAATCCTGAAGGCGGTGATTGGTTTTCGGGGTCCCGTACACGGCTAGGCTCCCAAAAAGCCCCACACATGTGGTATCCCCGTACTCAGGAGAAGTAGCTAAATGTATTTTGGGGTGCAATTCCACATATGCCCATGGCCTGTGTGAGCAATATATCATTTAGTGACAACTTTGTGCAAAAAAAAAAAAAAAGTGTCACTTTCCCGCAACTTGTGTCAAAATATAAAATATTCCATGGACTCAATATGCCTCTCTGGAAATAGCTTGGGGTGTCTACTTTCCAAAATGGGGTCATTTGGGGGGGTTTTGTGCCACCTGGGCATTCCATGGCCTCCGAAACTGTGATAGGCAGTAAAGAGTGAAATCATAAATTTACGCCCTTAGAAATCCTGAAGGCGGTGATTGGATTTCGGGGCCCCGTACGCGGCTAGGCTCCCAAAAAGTCCCACACATGTGGTATCCCCATATTCAGGAGAAGCAGCAGAATGTATTTTGGGGTGCAATTCCACATAGGCCCATGGCCTGTGTGAGCAATATATGATTTAGTGACAACTTTTTGTAAATATTTTTTTTTTTTTTTGTCATTATTCAATCACTTGGGACAAAAAAAATAAATATTCAATGGGTTCAACATGCCTCTCAGCAATTTCCTTGGGGTGTCTACTTTCCACAATGGGGTCATTTGGGGGGGTTTTGTACTGCCCTGCCATTTTAGCACCTCAAGAAATGACATAGGCAGTCATAAACTAAAAGCTGTGTAAATTACAGAAAATGTACCCTAGTTTGTAGACGCTATAACTTTTGCGCAAACCAATAAATATACGCTTATTGACATTTTTTTTACCAAAAACATGTGGCCGAATACATTTTGGCCTAAATGTATGACTAAAATTGAGTTTATTGGATTTTTTTTATAACAAAAAGTAGAAAATATCATTTTTTTTCTAAATTTTCGGTCTTTTTCCATTTATAGCGCAAAAAATAAAAACCGCAGAGGTGATCAAATACCATCAAAAGAAAGCTCTATTTGTGGGAAGAAAAGGACGCAAATTTCGTTTGGGTACAGCATTGCATGACTGCGCAATTAGCAGTTAAAGCGACGCAGTGCCAAATTGGAAAAAGACCTCTGGTCCTTAGGCAGCATAATGGTCCGGGGCTCAAGTGGTTAAGGAGGAACTCCGGACCTTGGGTACTGCACACATGTGGCTCATCCCTGAGTTGGGAGGATGGCTTAATATTTGACTTTTTCAAATGAGACATTGTGAGCACACCTTCAGGCAAAGAATTTCCCTATGTGCAAGGGTTGGTGCTGCTGTTTAATGTCCGGCATAGTCCAAAGAATCCACCCTGAGGTGGAATCTCTCATGTGACCCTTGCTTGGCACCCAACGAAAGAGGGAAACATGGAAGACAACTGGAGCTGAGATTGCTTACGCATTTTATCTCCATAAAGTCAGGTAGCCATAGAGTCATGATTCATAAAGCTCTATGATTACGTGCCCATGTGCATAAAACGCATAGGACATCTCAGCTACTGTTGTACCTTTTATACCATGATTTAAGCATCAAAAGAAATTGCATGAAACTGTTGGTGTGCTGTCACCCATCCTTTGTTTTCACTAGTTGGGCCTATTCACACTTGTAATTTTTTCTGCAATAATACACATAAAACTTAATGCATGAAAATGTGTAAAGTCTGATGGGGGCAGGGTAAATTCTGTTGTATGTTAAAGTAGTTGTAAAGGCGATGGTTGGGGGCGTGACCGGATGTTGAGGTGAGAGAGGACGCCGTGACTGAATCCAGCCCTCTCCCCTCGCTCCGTCTCCGGCATCTGTCACTGCGAGATCCAGGAGACTGCCCGGAGCATTGAACAAAGCCGCCGGAGCCGCCGCGGACGTGACTGCCGCACTGAGTCGCACCAATTGCACGGTGCTCTCCCGGGAACAACATCGGCGGCGTCTGTCCCTGTGAGAGAGGAGGGCGCCGACACCCGGGATCGAACTGTGCTGGAAACCCCCTGAAGGACTAAGCAGCATAGGATCCCGCCCGGAGTACTGGAGGGGTGAGTCGCTGGCTGTGTGTGTATCTACAGCATAAAAACTCAGCTGGGAAAGACATTACTATTGATATCTCAGCAGGGGGGCTGCGGCTATACAGGCTCAGATCTCAGGGCAGGGGACTAGCACTGTGCATTGGCAAGGCAGCATACTGTCGGAAATGTCAAAGAAGAAGGGGATGGAGGATGGGCCAGCCCAACAAGGAACAGTGGGTCTCGGAACCCGCAGCGCCAAGGAGAAGGGGAATCAAGCAGCCACCAAATTAGAGCGCTTTGCACACACCCCAAATCAAACCCCTAACAAATCCAGTGGTTTAGGGGGGGACCAGCAACAGGCGGGTCACCCTGGGAGGAGAAGTCAGACCCAGGAAAATGGGACTTTGGCAGCTCTATCATCAGCTATACCACTGGCAGGCTCAATCGCAAAAGGGACCCTGGATAAACAACAAGTCCTGGGCCTGGAAGGGGCGACAGGGGGAGGCCAGGGCAGCTCGGGGGAGAGGGAGCCATCTCTGCAAGATATTCTTACAGCTGTCAATACCTGTAAGCAATCAATTACTGAGCTGTCTGAGCAATTTAAAAGTATCAGAGATGAACTGCTTATTGTTAAAGGGGAAGTGCGTACAGTTTGCACCCGCACAACAGCACTTGAGGAGAGATTCAGCCAAATGGAGGACGATGTGTACCCACTAAATCAAGAGGTGGCACTTATGAAAATCCAACTAAAGGATTGCTTACAGAAAATGGACAGTATGGAGAACAGGCTACGTAGAGAGAACCTGAGGGTACTTGGGCTCCCAGAGGGCTGTGAGGGGAATAACCCCATTCAATTCATGGAGGACTGGCTGAGGGAGAAGTTCGGCAGGGATTCATTCTCCAACACATTCGCTATTGAGCGGGCGCATAGAATAGGTCCCAAAACCCTAGCACCAGGAGGCCACCCTAGACCCTTTATTTTTAAGCTTTTATGTTTTCGGGACAAAGTCACCATTTTACAGAAGGCAAGAGAGTCAAGGAACATCCAGCACAATGGAGTTAGGATCTCAATTTACCCTGACTTCTCCCCTGAGCTGCAGAGACAAAGAGCTAAATTTGGAGACTGCAAATGAAAGCTTCAACAACTCAGAATCAACTACGCGCTTTTGTTTCCAGCACGATTGCGTGTCTCAGCTCTGGGGGAGGTTAGGTTTTTTTCTACCCCCAATGAAGTGTCAACCTGGCTAGAGAGTAATGAAGAGAGAATTAAGAGAGGAGAGGGAAGTTAGGTGCCGTTTGGAACTTTCTCCTGTTTTTTCTTTGAATTTTTTATTGTATTATTTTTTGCTTTTTTCACTGGATTTTTGCCTGTTGATGTGGTAAATTGGGAGTGGAGTGGGGGAGGGGGGGAGGGGGGGATTAAGTAAAAAGTAATACAATACACCTATAGAGAAAAATGCACAAATTACACACAAGGTAATAGCACAAAATATTTTCTTTTTGTTTTTTCTAGAGGGGGAAAGTCCCCCCCTTACTGGATTTGGTTCACGGTCTTTTTTTTTCTTTTCTCAAAAAGTTTTCTGAAGGTCACAATAGAAGCCCGAGGGTTAGGCCACAAAGTGGGCGTGGGGGTAAGATGGGGGTGGGGGGGGGGGAAAGGGGGGGTGTTGGGAGGGTGAGGGGGATCGGGGGGTGGGGGGGAAGATGCATGAATATAATCAGAGGTGGAAGGTAGGGAGTGGTGTGAGTGGATATGAGTGGATTCAGGTTGTTAGATTAGAGGGATGGGTAAAAGATAGGGAGATACACTATATGCCCCCTTGCTGCACCTGTAATGGGAGATGGTTAGTTTTGATAGGGGACCAAAATATTGTAACGGCACTAGATAGAACGGCCCATGAGCATTGAAAGAGGGGGTGGTAAAATCCCGGATACGGGTAAAAGGATTAATATATGCTCATGGAACGTAAGAGGAGTAAAGGATAAGCTTAAAAAACAAATAATCTTCTCAATAGCCAAAAGGGGGAATGTCAAGATACTCTGCCTTCAGGAGACTCATCTGGTAAAAGATACAATTGAAATTTTAAGTAATAAGCAGTTCCGGACACAGTTTCACTCCACTCACTCATCATATTCGAGAGGGGTGAGTGTACTGATACACAGATTTGGCTTTCTCCTGCGGGCAGAGTAGATTGGATGAAAAGGGAAGGTATATTTTCCTCTCTTGCTTAATAGAAAACAAAAGATATATATTGGCTAATGTGTATATCCCCCCCCCCATTTTGTACAGAGGTAATGGAGGACCTAGCCAGGTTCATAGTAGACTTCCCTGGGACACCAGTAATAGCACTGGGAGATTTTAATATGACAATGAACAGGAGTATAGACAGGTTCCCGTTAAAGCATGGAGCTGGAGAGGTCAACAGGAGTCCCCTTTTGCAGTACTGTGATGAAATAGGGCTGGTGGATATCTGGAGAAGGAGGCATCCTGGAGAGAGGCAGTATTCATGTCACTCCAGGACTCATGCCACCCTGTCCAGAATTGATCTTGTACTGGGTAATGAGGAGGCACTAAATGTAGTGGAGGAGATAACATATGAACCAAGAGGCGTCTCAGACCACACGCCAGTTATTGCCTCTGTGAAAGTAGGGGGGCAGTATGGCAGGGGGAGCTGGAAGATTAATCCCTTTTGGCTCGAACTTATAGGAGAGGAGGAGAAAATGATGGAGGGGTTGTCTGAATTTATTAGTATAAACTTAGGATGGGCTCCACTTAGGGTGGTCTGGGACTCCATGAAGGCATATCTCCGAGGAGCTTTAATCCAGAGAATTGCTTATGTTAAGAAACAGTCACAAGCCGAGGAAATGGGAGCTAAAGAAAATGCAAGACTGTCAGAGGCGCACTTCGTAGTAACACCATCCCAAGATAATTATGAGTGCTGGGTGAGGAGGCAAGAAGAGTATAGTAGGGTACTCCGAGAGAAGACAGAAAAGATTAGATCCTTTCAGAAACTGAGCTTTTTTGGAGAAGGAGAGAGAATTGGGAAAGCTCTGTCTCTGATAATTAAGGCAAATGGCCCCCCGAGTGCAGTGCCGGCAATTAAAGGGAGGGAAGGAGAAATAAGAAAAAACACCCCGGATATAGTAGACGAATTCAAGACATACTTCGAGAAGTTATATAGTTCCTCCAGGGTAAATGTAGAGGGGGAAATGCAGGGCTTCTTTGAGGGGCTGGGGATAACCCCGGTATCAGAGGAGGATCGGGAAATGCTGGATGCCCCATTGACCCTTAAAGAATTGCAGAGGGCTGTTGGAGATATGGCAGCTCAAAAGTCCCCGGGCCCGGACGGCCTGCCCATAGAACTATATAAAAAATACGGGGAGGTACTGTTACCCTTATTACTGGAGGTATTCAATGGGGCTAGGGAGGAGGGGGCTCTGCCCCCCTCTATGGCAGAAGCCATAGTAATACTTCTGTTGAAAGAAGGGAAGAATCCAATGGATATGTCTTCATACAGGCCCATCTCGCTCTTGTGTTCGGACGTAAAGATCCTGGCCAAAGTACTAGCTGCAAGGCTAAATAAGATAATCCCTAAATTAATACACACAGACCAGACCGGGTTCATCCCAGACAGATCTACAAGTACGAATATAAGACAGGTATACCTCAATATGCAAATCCCCATAGAAAACAGCGGTAGGAGAGCAATTCTTTCGCTAGACGCAGCCAAGGCCTTTGATTCCTTGGAATGGCATTATTTATGGAAGGTACTGGCGGAATACCAACTTGGCCCCGGGTTTGCTCGGTGGCTAAGATTGCTATATAGCGAGCCAAGGGCCAAGGTGAAAATCAACGGGCAGTGCTCGGAGTGGTTTCAGCTGAGCAGGGGTACGAGACAGGGGTGCCCTTTGTCCCTCCTGCTCTTTGCACTGGCAATTGAGCCCTTGGCGGTTGCCCTGAGGATGGCACAGGGCATACAGGGATTTAAGAGGAGGAGAGGGGTGGACAAAGTGGCCTTGTATGCCGACGATATTTTGTTATTTTTGGCGGATACGCAGGATTCACTGGAAACAGCTATGAGGATAGGGAGGGAGTTTGGGGCCTTCTCTGGGCTACTGATCAATTGGGAGAAATCAGTGATTCTGCCTATTGACGCCCTGAGTGAGCCTCTCCCTCACCAGGCATCCCAAGTCCAAGTGGTCAGGCAAATGAAATACTTGGGGATTAATATATCTAGAGACCCAGACCAGTATATATCCGGAAACCTAGTTCCATTGATGAAAAAGCTGAAGCAGAAGTGTCAAGTATGGAGACGCCTACCCCTCTCGGTCGCCGGGCGCTGCAATCTGATTAAAATGGTCTGGCTACCTCAAATCCTATACGTCCTGCAGAACTCTCCTGTTTGGATCCCCAAGCATTGGTTCAAAAAAATGGACAGTATGTTCAGAGAGCTTATCTGGAAGAAGGGGGTGGCTAGGATCCGGTTGGGGACGCTACGGCGACCAGAGGGGAAGGGAGGCTTGGCGGTACCAGATCCACGAGGCTACTTCCTGGCAGCTCAATTGCAACAAGTTGGAGGTAGTAATAGGCTAAGAGAAGCGGGAGCAGGGGGTAGCATCTTATTGAATGACATAAGTCATGACACAGTGGCAGAGGGATTAGAGGCAGACTCATTTCGTACTAAATGTCCTACTACCCGGATGATGAGTAAAGTCTGGGTACAAGCTAAAAGAATTCTGGGATATACCGGTTTTGCGGAATTTTCGCCACTTTGGGACAACAATAGCCTTAATGAGCTTAAAAAAATGGGGGGCGTGGAGGAATGGGACCGTTTGGGTATCCACTACCTTGCACAGGTATACAGGGCGGGGAGGTTGAAGTCTTTTCAGGAGCTGGTAGAGGAGTATGCGATCTCCAACAGGTCATTTTACAGATATCTGCAACTCAGGCATGCCCTGGAGGCTCAATTTGGGAAGGAAGCGCCAGTGTGGTGCGAAATGACCTCTTTGAGAAAGCTGATCGATGCGGGATCCACAAAGGGTTTGATTTCAGACATGTATGGATGCTTGAAAGCAGCAGCCCAGGAAGGCCCGGTCGAAAATAAAAACAAGGCTAGATGGGAAAAAGATGTGGGAACACTGTCTGACGATCAATGGGATCAAGTTTTGGCGTCGGGTCCCAGGGTCACTCTCTCACCTTCACAAGTGATGTCTCACCTGTATTTATCATATAGAGCATATTATACGCCCCTGAAACTATTCAAGTGGGGCAAGAGACCCGACGCGAAATTTCAAAGATGTAGAGGGGGACATGGGGATTTGATCCACATGTTCTGGCGATGCCCCAAGCTGCATAGATATTGGAAAGGGGTAGTGGGGAAAATAAATTTAGTGTTTGGGACATCGCTGAGGTTGGAGGCGAGGGAGTGCCTGCTGGGATTGACGGGGGAGGGAGGGACCTCAAAGGACATACAGACGGCAAGAGTTAGATGCTTGTTTCAGGGAAGAAAGCTTATCGCACAGCACTGGCAAAGGAAGGAGGCTCCGACAGTGATAGAATGGGAAAATGCAGTAAGGGAAGTGATCTGTAGGGAAAAGTATATCTATAAGAAAAGGGGCAACTATAAGAAATTTGAGAAAATATGGAAAGCATGGTTGGATTGGGATAGAGCTGGATCAGAGGTGGGGCGAGGATGATATGGGATAAGAGTGGTGTAGGGTATGTGTGAGGATGTATGACGGGTGAGGGGAGGAGAAGGGGGGGGGGGAGGAAAAAGAGGGGAAAATGAAGAAATTATTTCTATCTTTCCCTCTTTGAAGGTTACAGCTTATGGATATCTTGAATTGGTACATACTAGATGCAGAAAAATTTATGGGAATAATGGATGATTTTAATGAGCTGGCGATTTTAGTGACAGTCCCTATTTGTGTACTTTTCTTCTTTTATTTCTTTGTGATTTGATTGTTGTGTATGCTGTAATGGATAACTTTTTCAAATAAAGAGATAATAACAAAAAAAAAAAAAGTAGTTGTAAAGGCAGAAGGTTTTTTTATCTTAATGCATTCTATGCAATGTGCAGCATCCCCCTAATACGTACTAGAGCTCCCTCTCGTTCCAGCGATGTGCACAAGTGCCTCGGCTGTCCAGGAGTCTCCCTGCTGATTGTCTGAGACACAACAGCAGCGCCATTGGCTTCTGCTGCTGTCAGTAAGTTAGCCAATGAGGAGAGGGGGTGGGTCCAATCACTGCAATCTGTGCTAATCTACACTACATATTTCTGACCCCTGCACCATATAGGCTGTGCTGTACATTATGAGCAAAGTGCTCATGCGTACCATCCAAGTCCCCATTGGATTACACCTTGTCACATCTTTGAAGTAATGTGGAAGTGTTAGAACCCCTTGTCGGGTTTTTACAATCTGTATTTCTCCTTGGAGAATGCTTCTGGTCACCAGGGCAGAAGGGAGGGATTCTCTTAGTAGAGCATCCTTCTTTGTTATATTGGTGAAAAGCAGGGAGGGAAGTAGAAAGGTGTAGGCCAGGAATCTTCAAACTACGGCTCTCCATCTGTTGAGGAACTACATATCCCATGAGGCATTGTAAAACTCTGACATTCACAGACATGACTAGGCATGACGGGAATTGTAGTTCCTGAACAACTGGAGGGCCGCAGTTTGAAGACCCCTGGTGTAGGCAGATGCTACAGAAGCTGTTAACCTCAATGGAAATCCAACAGTGATCAGAACATGTTTTACAACCTGTCCTTTCCAAGTTCACCCCTTAAAGAGTTTGCTACCCCAACATTTCATATTGCTGGTATGTGCCTGCTGTATCATGTACTTGTATGAAAAAGTATCCTGTTTTCTTTGTATTACTTCCTTTGTGTGAAATCTCTGATGTTCCTCTGCTTTCTTATTAAAAACTGACCACACTAAGCAGAAGAACACACCGTGGTCAGTTCTCTAGTTGTGCTAGGAACTCAGCCTGCTCTCCTCCAATGTCCTGACATCCCTCCCTTGCACAGCCATTCACTGGGAAGATCAGTGTACTGTCCCCCCCCCCCCCCCCCCAGCTCTTATGCAGCTGAGAACAGAGGGAATGTAAACACTTAATAAAAAGGGAAAAAGGTATTTATAATAAGGGGCGTGCTGACGTGCTGACGTGCTGCATTTACCGTCTACAGTCTACAGGACGGGCGTTCGCTTTCTAGCCGGCCGGCTCAAATGTTTGTTGTTTATCCTTCCACATGTAAGTGCAATTCTTTTTGATTTTAATAAAAAGTGAAAGCAGGATTACGCTATGTCGCTTTCCTTCTTTCTTTGGTATACCTCCCCGGAGGTTTAGCCCTAGCCAGGGGTCACATCTCCACATAGAGTGGTAATTGGAAGAACAGCGTGCTTAATCCAAGCCAAAGTGGCGTGCCTCTCTTTGATGGTTCCACCCTGAAAGGCCCCGACCGGGTTAAGGTCGCAAGCTTTTCCAAGCTTGCCATTTGGTAAGCGCGCATTTTTACTATCACAGTGGTGTGGTGAAGGACTCATTGATTTCCATTTATTCACGCTTCTTCTATCTACCATCCATGATTGGTTTTTGAATAGGACGGTCCTGCTGTTTATGTACTTTATGAACTTGGAGCCTATCCCAATTTTGGGCCTAATATTTTCACAATTTTTGTTCTGGTTTTATCATATAGAACTTCTTTATCACAGCGCTGCTCCTCTTGTATTTATTTTGTATGTATTTATTTATAATAAATTTTTATATCTATACAAAAATGTTTTGCCTCTCATTTCTGTTTTAAACTGAATGGCTTTTTTTACAAGGTGATTGTTTGCAATTACTTTAAAGAGGAAGTAAACCCCGATGGGTTTTACTTCCTCTTTGTTTCCCTGCAAAGGTAAAGCCTAATGGGCTACTATGCATTGCATAGTAGCCCATTATGTGTCACTTACCTGACACAGAAGCCTGTGATATCCCTGATGTCCCCGCTGGTTGGAAGTGTCCATCTTAGCCCCTCTTCTGTCCGGGGCCGCAAACTCCGGCTCTGTGACTGGCCGGAGTCGTGCGGGAGCCGCACATCACGGCATGACCCCAGCTAGAAACGGCACAGCGTGCCCTTTCTAAAGTGCGCATGTGCTGAATACATCGGCGCATGCGTAGAAACAACTCATCAGACGGGGAATTGTAAATATCTCCTAAACCGTGTAGGTTTAGGAGATATTACCAGCACCTACAGGTAAGCCTTAATCTAGGCTTACCTGTAGGTGAAAGTGGTTGTAAATGGTTTGCAACCACTTTAAGCCCGGCTGACTCCTTAAACATGAAATTATTGTGTGATCCAGAGAACTTTCTTATCTGTTTGTTGGCAGCTTTAGAAACATTTTAGAAGCTCCCTAAATATTTCTTCTGTAATGTTTTCTAAAGTACAGCCACATCCGGCGAGCAGCTAATGAATTCAGCTCCTGGTTTCCTATAATGTTTCATTGGTTTTGTGTAGTTAAATAACAGTGGAGGGGCATTGGAAGAGTTCAAACTAAATCCTGACTGAGCATGTAAAGTGAGATAAACCAGAAACTAACTGACACCAAAGAAAATAATTTCAGTGGATTTCCTATTTATTGCCAGCCTGCCTGAGCAGGGAGCATCTGCCATGACATAATCTGTAATTATGTTAAACAGATGGACCCTCCCCTATTTTCAGTAACAAAAACTGCACCCTCTGTCTGCTAGAAACCATATTGGTAAAGTTTAGAAAAAATTACATTTTCACTTAAACAAGCATTTAAAATACTGAATTCTGCTTATTATTTGCAGAAATTTGCCCCTTGCAATGTGAAATCAACATCAGAATCATTTTTACCTAACATGGCTGAGTTCCCTCATATCTAGATTCGCTTACATTTAAAGTGACAAAGTGTGATAGAGAGTGATAAAGTGTTTTACAGCATTGTACATGTATTTATTAAAGAAATACCATTTTGGATGTCATCCTGAGTGCCGACCATCCCTTTCCTTAATCAGCTTTTTTTTGGCCCACAAACTTTTTGACTATCGGGAGCAGAGAAAGAAATCCTTGTGTGAGCTCCAAACTGACTTTTCATAGCTTACACAGGGCTACAGACCCTTTACTGGCCCCATGTGATAGTGTTGGGCCAACCATGAGGCACCTAGCACTGTCATATAAAAGAGGAGGAGGTCACAAACTCACCCATATCCAAAAGGGCTCAGTATTTGTTCTTAGCAGCCGAATGCAGACTGAAGTGGGAGCAGGAAAATGTGAGTATGTGCTAAAATTAAGTTAAAGTGGAACTAAACCCTCCTATCGTTTACAACCAGGGAAGCTGCCATCTTAGCCTCTAGTTGATCTGTATTTGCCATGGTGCTGACATCAGCCATTGAATGGCTTGGCAGGTTCCCCTTTAAGTGATCCTTTCCTTTGCTCTGCAAGAGTCACTTCAATGGTAGCTTCACAGTCCTCAAGTCTCAAGTACACTGTCATAAGAGAACTGTGTAGGCTGCCATTGCTGACCATTTCTATTGAGACTGCTAGCACCTTGACTATATGCTAATCCTTTGACTTCAGCATTAAATTCTGTAGCCCTTATCTAACACTCATTTGCGGCAATGGGCTGAGCAAAATATCTAGGTAACTAGCATTTTCAGAATAAAGGCCCCTTTCACATGGGCATCTCCGTGAAGCAGGATCCACTTGCTCAGCAGGGGATCTCTCTGCCGATTCCCGCTGAGCAGGCGGATGACAGGTCCATGTCCGCTCCGCTATGCAGAGCAGACACGGACACAGCCCGTGCTTGTCTTTGGGGCAATCGGATGTCCGTTTCCATCCAATCCACCAGACAGATGGGGTATAGGTCCCCCATCCATAGAAGAGACTGGAGGGTCCGATCAGGTCCATCTGAAAAACTGACAGGCGGACCTGATCAGATTGCCTGTGTGAAAGGGGCCAAAGGAAGCAATAGCAAATGTTTATTTCAGGAAAGACTTAACAGAATTACTTGGATGGCTTGATCCTTTTTAACGTATCCTTGTAAGGCTGGCTGTACAATCTTTGAGAAGGTTCTTTACTGGTACAATATAGTTTGCAGCAAGTCAAGAAATTCTGACAACAAAGTAACTATAGTTGTATTAGAAGCACTTTCTGGCCATGTGCACTTTACAAGCTCATCACTAATCAGCCTGGATTACAACTTCCACCTTTTGTTTCCTTGTCTTTGTCTGCTCTGAAATGGAATCTTCTGTAATTATCCAAACTTCCTACAGCGTGGGCAAGTGCACAATACATTAAAGTAAAAATAAAACTGCACATGTGAAGGGAACACTCTAATAATATACAAAGTCGTTGAGGCTGAATTAACAGAATCAATTAAACCTAATAACACTGAACTCGAATTCCAAGAAGAATCTGTTCTGAATTGATTGCAAAAAAAACAGAGAGGAAAAGGCTAATTGCGGATGATATTATGGCTACCAACTTTCTCTGATCTGCAGAAGTTCCTGAGACTTGAAGACTGTGGAAATGATGCTTCTGAATATATCTCAGATTTTTTTTTCTATTAAAGTATAACTAAAGGCAAAACTTTTTTTTTATTTCAGACAGAGTGGAGAAGGATTAGAACGCCTGTCAGTTTTTAATGCTCTCTGTGCCCTGTTACGCTCCATTCACACTTGTGCGACTTGTCATGCAACTTTGGACATCAAAGTTGCATGAAAAGTAATTTCCCATATTTTCCAATAATAACCATTCATATATGTGCAACTTAAAGTTGCAGCAACTTCAAAGTAGTTCATGCACTACTTTGGTCCAATTTTCATGCAACTTGAGGGCCATAGACTTCAATGTTAACCCTCAAACGTTGCATGAAAGCTGTACCTGAATGTCCTACAATGCAACAGTTGTGCATCAGTTGTCCATTATCACTGGTCAAAGCCAAAGTCGTATCCAAGTTGCAGCCATCCAAAGTTGTAACAAAGTTACATAAAGGTTGCACCAAAGTTGCACTCTAAAGTCAACGCAACTTTGGAGTCGTACAAGTGTGAACGGACCCTTAGGGAGATTTACCCTCTCTATTTGTCCTGTTTACCATTATCATTGAAAGTAAAAGAAAATCCCAATTTTTAGGTTGTCCCCAGAAAAGTAATAGAGGGGAAATCTTCCAATGGGGACACTAGTTCTGGTGACCTGGGTGCCTCAAGGAATTCCCTTAATTTGCAGGGATTTCCTGTCACTTCCTGTGTGGTTATGGGACAAGAAGTGAAGGGAAATGTCCCCAATGGGACAAAGATGGCAAAAATAAAACTTACTGGGGTTATAACCCTCTTATCCTATCCAAAATGCCAGTAGTTCCATTTCAAGGTCATCACAAACCATCTTACGTTGGTCACATTCATAGCTCTCAAGTACCCCTCTTTTGGAGGGACTTTTCCTTTATCTTTTCCTCCTACACTGTGCCCTTCTTTGGTTTAATGTATAGTTCTCGATAAAATATTCTATTTAACCACCAAAAGTGTTGCACTACACTAAACCTTTGATGCAGCCTCTAGACCAGTGCTGGTCAACTTTCTTGATATAGTGGGCCTCCAGTGTGGCTCCTGTCATCACCAAAGGACCAAAAATAATATTTAGAAAATGGCATTACATTCAGAAAGTAGTCAAGGCTGCAGACATGCATCAGAGTATGATAAAGGCTACAGGCATTCTACAAGAGATGGCCAGAGAATGCAGACATGCTATAGTAGATAGTAAGAAAGGGTGAATATGCTATAGAAGTTGTTAAAGACTGAAGACGCTTCCGAAAACATAGCTTGGCCTTGGAGACACATTACTTGAGACTGCTAGAGATTACTTGCTTTTACAGGACAATAAGGAAACACTTTACTTTTTGCAAGGGTTCCAAGGGCTGTATCAAAAGTTTAAAATGGCCTTGTGCAGTCCATGCACGTTGGGCAACAGGGATCTAGATTGTTGCATTTGTTATTTTGAAAAGCCAGTATATAGAAACGTAGTGTTGAAAAAAAATGTATCAGTTTAACCAATACATTTTTGGGTATTAATTCTTAATGGTCCATGTAACTGGGAGGAGTGTTGGAAGATGTACTATATGCTCTTTATCAATATATTTTGTACTAGGTGTCCCATTCTCTCATCTCAGAAGGTTTGGAGATATTTTACATGCTAACAGGGCTGGATCTAGGGGGATGCTGGAGCAGGCTGTACCCCCACAAATTTTGGTAGGATCCTTCCAGCACCTGAGCCCTGGCCCAAGGCCACCCCCCCCAGACTAGAGGGTACCCTCAAGAGCCACTGACAGCCTGCTTAGCACTCCATCTCCATCTTTCTCCTGACTCCCCCCCCCCCCCCCCGGCATGACCCATGCCTATTTATGAGGTGGCCTGCCCCCTGCCAGCCCTTTACTGGGGATTAGCTGAGGCCCTCATAAATATTAAAAAACAGCCCCTCCTAACATCCACCCGCTATGTCTGGAACATTCTCCAATGTCCCAGAAAACAGGGGGAGGCACCAGAGAAGCTGCTAGGATGAGTCATCCAGCCCTGAATTACTAAACTCTGACCCATATTCATAGCTCAGGCTTAACCCTGAGCTAAACTTAAATTTCCCTACACTAACAGCAACACTAACAACCTAGCACTACTAGAGGGTGCTACATAAAGGCTATACAAGGATAGGATTGTGCAATCAGCCTATAATGTGTATGGCTTGCTTTTAGACTTAAAGATCAGATGGTAAAAATCTGTCTGTGCACATTCTGAATGACACATTCAGCCAATGAAACTTTGCTGTATACCAAGTGAAGGATGGCAAAATCCCATAATATTACTACTTTAGAAACCATAGCAATAGTGGGTCCCTGTGAATACTTACACATAGAATGCTGAGAATGATAGAGAGCGTACCATCGCTGTACTTGTGACCATGACAATAAAATAACCGATCCCTGCTTTGGTGGTTTATTGTGTGGGTTTCGGGCACTCTACCATGTGTTTCCTGTGACTCCAGATTGGTTCCAGCACCCGAGGTCCATGCTTGCTCTCTAGCCCAAAAAAAATCTCAAGTCTATGCATTTCCACAGATGACCCAGAAACTATTATTAAACAGTAGCTCTGCCCTACTCCTCCTACTGTTCCAAAGTATGCTATGTGGCTGCTACAGAATTACAAAAACAAATAATAATTTTATTAATATTGAGGCCTTGTTCACACGAGCGTACTTAAAAGCGGAAATACACTGTATCTAAGCACCACAAACCAAAAGCACTATGCAATTTATTTTTAATATTTAATGCAAACTCCCCCATCCATCCATGTCTCCATGTTTTATTTTTCTGAGAAATCACTTTGAAAAACACCCTCTAGCATTTCTGGCAGTGGCCATCTTGAGTAAGGGCAGATAATTAATGTATAAAAAATGGAAACAGTGCAGCGTAATTCTAAAATGTGCGTAATAATTCCTAAATAACAATAAATCATAAATCAATAAAAGTCCAGAAAGGTGCATGTGAAAACAGCACAAATCCTGATTCTGTGCGGTGAAATGAAGAGTAAGATGGTAAATCCAGTGATAATGATCTTTCCACCACAGGTAAAGCTGGCCTCTCCCCTCATGTGTACAACAAAGGGTTTCCACAATTATGTTGTGATAGCAATGGTTACATCTGGAATTGAAGCACAGTGAACTGATGGGGTCCAAAAATGGGTTCATTACAAACATGAATTGTATCTAAAAGCCTACATGTTTCGGACAGTTGTACACCACACCCTTCATCAGGGCTTGAAAAAATAGAGAAACAAAGTATATGGACTCAAGCAATAGTGCAGAATCTTGAACAAAGATATGTACAGAACTAAATACAAAAATGAATATAAAATGTGTTTTGTTTTTTTTACCAGGTCATTTGTTGAAATTAAAAGTCTGGATGAAGCCACTTCTTCAAGCCCTAATGAAGAGGGCGGTGTACAGCCCTTGAAACACGTTGGATTCGTTATACAATTTATATTTGGAATAAACCCATTTTTGGACTTGAACATTACAGTATGGAGCTTCTGTTCCAGATTTACCCATTGTCATCATGTACAACATAGGACCAGCAGTCCTGCGTGTGTGAGGATGGTGAGGGCCTGTCCACATTCCAGAGCATCAGACGACAGTGATGAGTGCTGGGGGAATAGGATTAAAGCAAGTATTTGTACTTGATAAAGAAGGGACTCCAGTGCATAGGCAAGTTTAACAATAGTTCAGATTTGGTTACATCTCTGTTAAAGCCTAAATTACCCAAATTACCCAAATTACCCAAATTTGGGGCCCCGTATCTCAGGGCCACTTGGTGCTAGGAACCCCAAATCTGGTGTGCTAACACAGTGGAACTGGCACTACAAGATGTCTAAATGTGGGGTTCCTAGCACCAGGTGACCCCAAATATGGGGCCCCAAAGTCGGGTGGCAAAATGTCATTCTCTGCTGCAGTTTACCATCATATTTCTGTTTTTTCTGGTCCAAAAAATAGGGTTCCTTTAAAAACACTTATAAACGCAAACACGGCTAAACGCGGTACTGGCGTTTAGCCACATTTGGCGTCTGAAACGTGGAAAACGTTTGCGTCTGAACCCATTTTTTTGCTTCTGGAAAAACAAGGTTTAACACAACTGCGTAAAAATGCCAACAAACTAGACTGTGTACATGTACACATAGGATAACATTGAATGAGTTCAGGGGCAGTTTAAAAAAGTGTCCAACTGCCTCTGAACGCGCATTTAACAGCATCTCGTGTGCATGAGGCCTAAGCAGTGTGGGGATAATAAGCAAATATGTTATATTGTCTTACTAGGGCAAAGCACAGGTTCACTTTACCCATCTTCTTAGAGCTTCATTTTCATGCTCTGTACACATGAAATAGAACCAGTGTTGGTGTGTCTCAAGATGAACACCAAGTCTGTACTAACTATGGATAAAAGACACTGCAATAAAGATTTCCTAATTTCAGCAATTTTTATATTTATTTTTCTACAATTAATCTGCATACTTTTATATTTATCGAGTAGAATTAGGAGAAGCAGCTGAATGAAGCTGTGCTCCAGGTCATCAGATCCAGCGGTGCTCTAGTTGCAGAAAACACAAGATGACTCTCTGACAGCGCCAAGCCTTGGATCCTTGCCAGACCTAATACACAACATTCACCTAGGAAGTGAACAAAGCCCACACTTGAAATTATCTGGATTGTTTTCTCAGCCAATGGAACATGAACCCACTGGAAAGATACATTTTTTATACATCAGCCACATAGTTAACACAAAAAAAACAGCAAAATTAACATCTGAGATTCACAAAATGCTCAAACTGCTCTAAGCCAGTAGTGCCCCCAACCGCATACTCTAGTTTAGGAAATTACCTGGGGCTTCAGTCGTTCAAACCCAAATGCCAAAAATCATAACTGACTTATTATGTGAAGACAAACAACATCTGCCGATTCCATTTGTTATTTTTGGGGTTGAGAAGTCAACAAGTTGACATCAAGAACCTCCAAGAATGCGCCACTCTCCAAGAGCACCGCCTGCTGTGACAAAGTAACCTGCTGCTGAAAACTGTCAATCATAACAAAACACATTACTAAAATGAAATATTCATACAAATTATGTCCTGAGAAAAAGAGCGACCCATCAAAAACAGAAATGACCATAGCAGAAACTAACATCAACAATCTGATTTTGTACCAACAATACCAATAAGAGGATGGGGTGACGGAGGATATCTGTCCTTGATGCTAAAGGGAAGACTGGGAACACAACTGTTCCTCAGGGGGGAATACAGGTCACTACCACACTAACCCACTCTAATTGACCCACTTGTCCAAGAATACTTGCCTCTAGTCAAGTCACAGTGAGGTTTATTTACTAAAGGCAATTCCACTTTGCATTGCCAGTGCACTTGGAAGTGCAGTCGCTGTAGATCTGATTGGGACATGCAAGAAAAATAAAAAACAGCATTTTTAATTGTACATGATTGGATGATAAAATCAGCGGAGCTTCCCCTCATTTCAGATCTTCCCCTCGGATTTACTGGCAACTGCACTTTCAAGTGCACTTGCAATGCAGAGTGGATTTGCCTTTAGTAAATAAACCCCACTGTGTGCTTAAAGCGGAAATTTACTCTTTCAATCAACAGTAACTATTTGCAAAAAAACGTATGCTCTGCCACATGCTACCCAAATGTGTAAAAGTCTATCAGCTGCTGCAAACCACTAAATGTAAGTTCAAAGCCAATCAGAAATTGCTACGAAAGAAACTGGGCTGAGAGAACCCAAGAGGTAGTTTCACGGAGTATATATATATATATATATATATATATATATATATATATATATATATATATATATACATACACACACACACACACACACATACATATATATATTATACCCTCTGGTTGACCCAGAATGCTGCTTAGGCTGAGTGAGTTGCTAATCTGCCTATAGTGACGTTCAAGTTAGCCAATAAGAAGCAGAGTCCAAGGAAGTAGACAGTCCACTATCTGGCCTAGACATGTTGCTGGGAATGGAGCTCCGCTTTGGCCAGGCACACACAAGCAAGTATATATGGGGCTTACAAAGTGGCTGTGGTAATGCAGAATAAGACCCCTTTCACACCGAGGGCGTTTTGCAGGCGCTATAGTGTTAAAAATAACGCCTGCAATCCGGCCTCAAACAGCTGCAGCATTGTTTCCAGTGTGAAAGTCCGAGGGCTTTCACACCGGAGCGCTGCGCTGGCAGGACGTCAGGAAAAGTCCTGCCAGCAGCTTCTTTGGAGCGGTGTGTTTGTAAGCGGCCGAAATGTGCCGCTAATCCGACGGTAAAACGCCGCTAAAAATAGCGGCGTTTTACCGCTGACGCTATCGGCGGCTCGGTGTGAAAGGGCTCTTAACCAACCTATCCTTGGACTCTGCTTTTTAAGCTGGGTTCACACCTAATACGGAGGCGGCTCACAGTAGTGGTCCGGTGCATCCCTGTTCTCCATTTCAAGGACAAATCAAGGCCCGAATTTGGACCTGAAACCTGAGCCAAAGACACACAGGACCCCTGTGCAATCTGCTCCACAGCCGCCACGGAAATGTGTGAACCGGCTCCATTGAGCACACTTTCCTGTCATGCAAATTGGATGCGAGGAAACCCGCATTTCAAATTTGCACTAGTGTGAACCCAGCCTTATCAGCAATTTTTTTTGTTTCATCTGGTGGAGGGGAGGAGGGGCTTTCTCAGCTAAGCACACCCTACTGTCTGCATGCCAGATCTAAGGGTAGATGGATTTCAAGTAAATTCTGTTTTGATTTTTACCACCTCATTTATTCACTTAATGATAAATAAAATAAGTGATCACAACCTCTTGTCTATATAAAAATGTAGCCAATACTGATGCAGATATTACCTATAAAATCAATTACAAATGATAACTGTGCTAAAAAATAAAGATATCATATATTCATACAGAAAAGAAGCTAGTCACTAATCAAATATAACCAAATAAATTGTAGCTGGTAAAACTTTTAAAGCAATAATGTTATCAATAAGAACGGATGACATTTGATATATGGCTATAAGCTGACACTTTGGATTACTGTTATTTTATTTTATTTTTATTCTTGCTGACACGAAGGATCCCCTAGTGGTGGAAGTTTGAATTACATCTTATAACCTACTCCAAATCACCAATTTATTTAATTCTTGGACATTACATGAAGGTGAGGATTTTGTGACCACTATTTTGTAGGTATTTTAACCCTTACCTGTGCGTCTTATTAGATATTCATCTCCCATCTTTTTGGCATTATTTGAGCACAAGAACTTTATTTATTTATTTATCTTTGATCATATTGCTGATTTGGTCAAGAGACTGAACTATCATCTGCCCGGACATTGTTGGAATATGTGAATGTTTTTTATTTTATTTTTTACACTTTGTACACTAATGTATTATTTAGAAAGCATTTGACTCTTTTATTGAATTTATTATATATTATATATTGAGTTAGGTTTGCCACACTGTAGCGCGGAATCACTTTTTTAACAATGTTATCAATAAAATACAATGTGCACTTTCTAAAGAGTATATAAAGCTGAGGACAGCAGATATACATGTAAAACTTATGTAGGGAGATTTGTGTAATCTCTGAGGCGGTTCACTTCACTGGGTATATGTGAGGGTTTACATCCACTTTAACCACTTGCCGACCAGCCACTGACGTTATACGGCGGCAGCTCGGGTCACCTGCGCAAATCGCCATAGCTGTACGGCAGCGCGGGTGGGCGCACCAGCTGCGGCAACGTGTGCCCACGGGTCGGGCGGACTCGATATCCACCGGCGACCCGCGATCGCCTAGTACAGAGGCAGAATGGGGATCTGCCTTTGTAAACAAGGCGGATCCCCATTCTGACAGGAGACATGACAGATCGGAAACAGTGATCTCTGTCATGTCCCTGCCAGCCCATCCCCCCCTACAGTTAGAACAAGCTGAAGGAACACATTTAACCCCTCGATCGCCCCCTACTGTTAACCGCTTCCCTGCCGGTGTCATTTTTACAGCACTGATCAATGTAATAATGTAACTGGTCCCCAAAAAGTGTCATTTGGGGTCAGATCTGTCCGCTGCAATGTTGCAGTCCCTCTAAAAATCGCAGATCGCCGCCATTACTAGTAAAAACAATAAAAGTCCCTAAATCTATCCCATAGTTTGTAGACGCGATACATTTTGCGCAAACCAGTCAAAATACACCTATTGCGATTCTTTTTACCAAAAATATGTAGAAGAATATATATCGGCCTAAACTGATGAATACATTTTTTTTTATATATATTTGTTTGGATATGTATTATAGCAAAAAGTTTGTTTTTTTTTCAAAATTGTTGCTCTTTGTTTGTTTATAGCGCAAAAAATAAAAACCGCAGAGGTGTTCAAATACCACCAAAAGAAAGCTCTATTTGTGGAAAAAAAGGACGTATAGTTTGTTTGGGTACAGCGTCGCCCGACCACGCAATTGTCAGTTCAATCGGCGCAGTGCCGTATCGCAAAAAATGGCCTGGTCATTAAGGGGGCAAAGCCTTCCGAGGCTGAAGTGGTCACAGTATGATCCTAGAAGCAAACTAAGTAGTTGATGTTTTTTTTTCAAATACCGTAATAACTCTGCTAGTAATACCTGTGAAATATAATCCAGTTAGCAATTTAAATGTAAAAAGGGTACACTTTTATACAATATAACACTGGCAATAAATGTACAAACATTTGTGGATGGCTTTCATATAATGGCAAGCACCAGTGACTAATATTGTATACATTATAAAATATGCACAACCTACATATGCCGATATTGATGTATGTGCTTTTTTTCCTAATGCGATTTCTCTGAACGGATGAAATGAATGAATAACAAACATTTTCCAGCTACGTTGATAAGACCTGTGTGACTACATGCCTCACACATAAATAAAATGAAACCAAATATGCCTGAACAAATATCCAACAGTCAAAGGCATAAGCAGGGACAACATCACACTCCCCATTGCCGCTCCTGGTCACGTCAAAGCATACCTCTCTCTATTTACACTATAGAGAATGCAGGGCTACCTGGTGTTACCAGCATACAGAGGAACATATTCCAAGACCTTCTTTCTGAATCTCCAGACACTGCTTCTGAAATATATTCACTAGATAAGATGTGCAGCCAACACCATCATCAACATGAAGATTTTGTAAATAATCATAATTTCACAGAACCCATGCGCTGGTATAATGCTGAAAATGTTCTTCAATTCTGATAAGAATGTGCCAAAGAATGATGGTGTTATCTATACAAGTGGTAGTAAAGTCCCATTGGACACTTCTACCTACATGTAAGCTTATAATAAAGCTTACTTATAGGTACAAGGAACGCGCACCGTTTAGGAGATATTCAGTGTCTCTGCAGCTGGTGACATCACCGGGGCGCATTCGCTCTGAAGGAATGGCATACCTGTGTTGTTACTTCAGAGCCCTGTGCCGTAAACGACGACTCTCACAGGAGTGACGACATCGTGCCCCGGCCATTCAAAGGACCACAGCCCGTGAACCGGGAAGGAAGACCGGATAAAGATGGAAGCCCTATCGGTGGAGACGTTGAAGGGCTTTGTTTCAAAGCAAGTCTTTCATAATGTACTAGTATGCGATGCATGCTAGCACATTTTGAGTTAAAGTATAACTTTACTTCCGCTTTAAGGGAAGCCCGTGTCAGTGGGCTTTTTTTGGGCTTGTGTCAATGGCACCTGGTAGACATCAGTATGAGATGCTTCAGTGACCATTCAGATTTTATTTGCAGGTGCGGGTTAACCTTTTTCTGATCAACTTTGACTGGGTTTTGCATTCCCCAATGACATGAATGGAATGCAAAACCCACTTGAGGGGAGCAAAAGTCCACTGACACAGGCCCCAAAGCAATCAATTGGATCCCCAGTAAGAAAATAAAAGGAGGAAGCTGTTGATTATTTTGGCAATAAAACATGTTCTTGTGACACATTTACAAATAAGCGTCTGGTGAAAGGAATCTATTGGACAGTAGAGTTTTATTTTTTATTTTTGCATTCTGTAACAGCTCTGTAAATGCTGAGATTTCACTGGTCAAGTACAGGGCTATTAAAGAATGCAGAAATAAAAAATAAAAATGTCACTGTGTTCTATATAGCTACATACAGTGGCAGCTGGTGTTTTTTTCTTTTGGGGGGGTGGCAAACAATTACTCCCCAAACCACCCCCCCGGACAGTGGCAACCCCCCAACCCCCGGATGACGGTCGGGACATCAAAGCCCTGCACACACCCCCATCTAGGAAGCGGGCAGGCAGCAGTTTTCTTCCTTCCTGCTCCTGTGGATCACAGCAGCTTCCACCATGCATCTTCCTCCTCCTCTTAGGCGTCCAATAGGATTGCTTATCCTTTCAGCCAATCGGGAAATGGGTACCAGACCTGTACTTCCTGATTGGCGAAGAGGCGATTCAGTGTTAAAATAGCGAATAATCATTCGCTTTTCTAACACACTTGGGTGGGCTCTGAGTGCAATGCTCTGCGTCTGTAGCCCACCCTAATTTGAAGCCTATTAGAGCAACTGGCTTTAATCAGGTGCTTCAAAAATAAGACCCTGCCGCTGTAATTCATGTGCCCAGCGTCCTGAAAGGGGCCAGAAGCATAAATAGGGGGTGGCGGCGGCGCCTGTGCGCTGTTAATGTACAGGCCGCTCCTGGCTACCAACAGTCCTGATTTTATTAAAGCAAGTCCGTATGTTGGTTTAAATTAGTAAACTATGAGAACTAATAAAAGTGCCATATATAATCTATATTAGGGATATGCAATTATCAGACCTCCAGCTGTTGCAGAACTACAAGCCCCATGAGGCATAGCAAGACACTGAAAGCCACAAGCATGACACCCAGAGGGAGAGGCATGATGGGACTTGTAGTTTTGCAACAGCTGGAGGTCTGCTAATTGCATATCCCTGACCTATATAATAAAAGAATAGACCTTGAACCATTCTCTGATTATATATAGCACCTTCATTAGTTCTCATAGTTTACTAATTTAACCATCATAAGGACTTGTTTTAGCATATTTGAACGGCGTTCAAACAACGCGTGAGGTATTGCCACAAACGTTAGAGCGAGAGCAATAATTCTAGCAAAAGACCTCCACTGTAACTCTAAACATGTAACCTGTAAAAAATGTTAAAGCGTCGCCTATGGAGATTTATAAGTACTGAAGTTTGGCGCCATTCCACAAGCGTGCACAATTTTAAAGCATGACATGTTAGTTATCTATTTACTCAGTGTAACAACATTATACAAAAAAAAAAAAAATCGGGCTAACGTTAGTGTTTTTGTTTTTTATTCATGAAAGTTTTTTCCAAAAAAAATGCGTTTAAAAAATTGCTGCAGAAATACTGTATGACATAAAAAGTTTCAACGACTGCCATTTTATTCCCTAGGGTGTCTGCTAAAAATGAATATATAATGTTTGGGGGTTCTGAGTAATTTTCTATAAAATTTTTTTTGATTTTTACATGTAGGAGAGAAGTGTCAGAATTGGCCTGGGTGGCAAGGGGTTAATTACCATAAGTAATATACAAATAATTATTATATAATGTTTTTAAGGCAATTTACTATATTTTCGAAAACTGTGGCTTAACGGACAAATTACTGATGTTTGAAGTTATAACTTCAAACCAGTAATTTCACAGTAAATAGATAAATAATAAATGATGTTATAACATTAAAGTGGTGTTCCGGCCGAAATTATACTTTTTAAAAAAAAAAATACCCCTATAATACACAAGCTTAATGTATTCTAGTGAAGTTAGTCTGTAAACTAAGGTCTGTTTTGTTTATAGCAGTAGTTTGTTATTTTATAAACTTACAGCAGGCCGTGGCCATCTTAAGTGTGGGCATCTGAAGCCAGACTGTATTTCTTCCTGGATCTCATCCTTGCAGATCTCGCACAGTGCAGCACAAGCAGTGTAGTAGGTTTCAGGTCAGGTTTCCATAGCAACGGCAATGTCAGAGGAAGTTGCCGCCCCTTCCCAGAAGGCATTGCAAACAGGAAATGATGCGATGGGCCATGGCCAGGGAGGAGGAAGTGAAAAATGAATACAGCAGATATACAGTAGGTGCTGAAAAAAAATTAAAAATATCCAATTTGTTTACAGTGCACAGTTTAGTGAGGGATGCTGAAGAGTTGTAAAAGTGGGTGGAACTCCACTTTAAGCATACTAATATATTATTTAGCTTAGTTAAAAAATTATCTTTTCAGCAGCAGCAGTTTCTCCCTCTTAACTGTGTGATAAAAACATGGTATTATAGGTAAACCTTATACCCATAAACATGTATTTTCCTTCTAGTTAGGAGGGCTGGGCTGGAAGGGAGCATGTGTCGGTTAGACACATGCCCCCTTCTATGACACTGCAGTGAGAGGCGTACCTCCACTGCAGCATTTTTATTGGACAGCTTGGACCAATGGTGCTTTACCATTGGTCCAAGGCTCCAAGCTGTCCATTGAGCTCAGTGCCTCTGACAAGAAGTGAGGAGAGGCACTGTGAGCTCATCCTCTCAGTCTGCTGTCAACAGAGTGTGTCAGCTTGTATTTAAACTGGCCGCTCTGTATGTAGCTTCTGACAGTCTGCGCAAGGAGCCCCGTATCTCCGGAACCATAGGTTCTAGGGAGCCCCAAATTTTGACCAGTGGTGGGGTAGGACTTCGGCTACAAATTTGGGGTATTTGACTCTAGGTCGCCGAGCTAGGATCATCGAAGCTTAATCATTTTTTTTTTTCAGGGCAGGTGAGGCTCTGCCTTACCTGACTCCCTTGACTGCACGTCCCTGATGAATCCCCACATGCTGACATCAAATCATCTTACAGTCCTTTGTTGGATTACATTTTTTTTTATGTTACATATAATTATGTTCACCCACTTCCTGGTCTGTTGAGGTGCTGGTGACATAGCCAGGGCCTCAAAGGTGCACCTAGGAAGGCTAAATCATCAGTGCTTTTTAGGAAAATCTTACCTGATCTCATGCATGCGCAGGCTCTCAGCCTATTCAAACTACTATTCGCACACATTGAGCATACGCTGCTCATATGCATGCATTTGTTATTTGTCTATTTAATGATTGTAGGGCATGGTCATTTTTTTAATTGCTCAAGTCCTATTTGTTTCAATAAATCAAGAGCTGACAAATGTGCAGTCTTAGCAAAGAGAATGTACTCTGTTATTTCAATAGACCAAGAACTGATGCATGTGCTGTACAAACTGATATTGAATCTAAAAGTGCCCTATAGGCTTCAATAGCAGACTCTACGGAATGTGCGAAAACAAGAACAAACATCAGCAGGGCAGCACAGAATAAAGGAAGCAGATATTGGCTGCTATCTTTTTTTTTTTTTAAATGGCGGCACTGTTTTAACAAAAAAAAAAAGAAGAGGTAAGTAGCTATTATTAATTGGACTGTCTTTAAATTATGTTTGTGTATGTAAGTATGTATGTATGTATGTATGTATGTATGTATGTGCGTGTGTCCACTCTTATTACCCATTCATTTCCAAAGAAACTTTTTAGAAAATGGATTTTCCTTGTCTATGATTTGATTATTAAAGGGGTTGTAAAGGTTCACGTTTTCTCACAATGCCGGCCCCCCCGTTTTACTTACCTGACCCCTCAAAAGTCCCGCGCTCGCTCCCGACATCCTCTTCACCGCTCAGCCTGGCCATTGATTGGCTAGAGTGGATGGATTGACAGCAGCGCAGCCATTGGCTCGCGCTGCTGTCAATCACATCCAATGACGCGACGCGCCGGGGCGGAGTGATACAGTCGGCTATAGCTGCCGGCTGTATCACGGGAGCGCGCCGGCAAGAACTAAACACCATGCGAGAGAGCTCACATGAAGGTGTTTAGTTCTTGCGGGGAGGAGCTGAGACAGCTGCCGAGGGACCCCAGAAGACCAGGTTCGGGGCCACTCTGTGCAAAACAAGCTGGACAGTGGAGGTAAGTAATAACAAGTTTGTTATTTAAAAAAAAAAAAAAAAACCTTTACAACCCCTTCAATGTAAACACAGCTTCACCCTCTCAGTGAACATTCACTTTGCAAGGTGAAAAGTAATCCACCTTAAAAAAGTCAAGCCCACTGTCTATATTTAACCGCTTAGCGGCCGCTCCATGTATATTTACTGCGGCAGGGCGGCCGCTCTAGTACGTGATCTCACACTCCCAGGTCTGGGGCAGGCGGGCGCATGCTGCCATGGATCGCTCCCGCTGTGATTGGACACAGCGGGAGCCAATCAGCAGGTCCCGCAGACTCTATGCTTGCCAGGACCCGCAGATTGTTTGGGAAGGAAACCGAATGGCGGTCTGCCTATGTAAACAAGTCAGACTCTCGTTCTGTCAGTAGGAAAGACATGGATCCTGTGTTTCTGCAAAGCAGGAAAACAGATCTCTGCCTTCCCATAGTACAAGCACCTCCCCCACAGTAACTAATCACATTTTAGGCACACAGTTAACCCTTTGATCACCCTTGATGTTAACCCCTTCCCAGACAGTGTTATTAGTATAGTGACAGTGCATATTTTTAGCACTGATCACTGTATTGGTGTCAATGGTTCCCAAAAAAAGTGTCCGATTTGTCCGCCGCAATATGGCAGTCCCACTATAAGTTGCTGATTGCTGCCATTACTAGTAGAAAAAAAATTAAAATAGTAGAAAAATTCCATAAATATATCCCATAATTTGTAGACGCTATAATTTTTGCGCAAACCAATCAATATACGCTTAATGGGATTTTTTTAACAAAAATATGTAGCAGAATACATATTGGCCTAAACTGATGGAGAAATTAGATTTTGTACATTTTTTTAATGGCTATGTTTTATAGCCATTTTTTTCAAAATTGTCTGTCTTTTTTTGCTCAGATTTACTTGCAAGTAATATTTTATTTCAATAAACTGGATGTTCATACTCTATACTTGGGCTCCAGAGGGAAGCAAAACATACAGGGAACAGATTACAAATCAAGCACTCTTTATGTGATTTATCAGTTTACAAAGAGCATGTTCTGGTAAATAATGAGGATTGATTTAGGACGCTTAACAGAACATTGGCATTTATACTGCAACTTCAGGAAAATGCAAAGAATTTTTTTTACAGAAATCGAGTGTTAGGAAATAATTAAATGATGAAATGAAGCTGGCTTGGGACACGTGATAATGAAAACTCCAGCTGGGTGCAGCAGCTCTAATACCAGAAAGAACAGGCTGCATTTTAAATGTCCCCCCCAATTCAGGCTCCCTGACTAACTGGATTAGACCACCTGTCACCCATATGCCGTCTGTACGTCTCAACTTTCAGGAGGCAGCAACCAAGAGGATAATCGGCCTTATGTCTGCTCCTGGAGACCCTCTTTAGAGTTGTACTGAATGCAGATTTTTCCTCCCTGCCCCTCCCCCGAGACCCTAACATAAAGAGATTATTTCCCTGGCACTTCGCAGAGACTGGCTCGCTAGTAACCCATTCTTTGCCCCCAAATCCAAGCTCTAAAAGACATGCAAACACGTGCCCTATTGTGCCTAAAGGCCACTAATTCAGATATTATCAACCAGCCCACAATGTACACACACACACATATAAATATATATTTCTTGAATTGCATGTCTTGGTTACATACATGAGCATACACAAGAAATATGTAATTAACTTTGGTATGTAAATGAGAATTAAGCAAGTCTATTGCCTTTAATTGTACCCAGGGCTTTTTTTCAGCAGAAACGCGGGGAATGCAGTTCCAGCACCTCCAGCACTGAATGCATGTAATAACATGGGGTGTGCTGGAGGGTCTATTGGATGTTGGCTGCTGGGGGATCTAATGTCACTGGTGAGGATCTGATTTTGTGTGAGGGTCTATTGTTGCTGATGGGGAATTTATTGTTGCTGGGGGGGTCTTATGTTGCTGGAAGGAATCTACTGCTGAGGGAGAGGTCTATTTTTACTGGCTGCTGGGAGATCTGTTGTTGCTGCTGGGGGGGGTCCAATGTTGCTTGGGTGGATAGTTTGTTGTGGGTGGTTCACTGTTGCTGCAGGGAATCTATTGTTGTTGGGGTGGAGTCCATTGTTGCTGGTGGAGTCTATTGTGTGGGGATCTATTGCTGGGATTCTATTGTTGCTGACTGCAGGGGATCTATTTTACTGCTTTTCTTTTTATCATCAACATGTTTCATACGAATGATTTAGCACCACAAAACGATACTTGGTTCTGTATTCCCTAAAAGGGGCAGTACTGGTAGGTGGGTAGGGGGTGGAATTAAGGGACGGTGGTCAGGGGGGCAGAGACAAGGGGTGACTCAGACGGGGGAGGGGGGGGGGGTTCCTGCACCTATTCTCCGAGAAAAAAAGCCCTGATTGTACCCATCTATTACTGGCAATATTTTTCCCTCCCTTGAAAGTGATTCAAGATACGAGCGGTCTTTATTATACTCATCAGTTTTAAAATATGTGCATATATGATACAGTATGTGTATAGGCTTGTACACACTAAGAAAATCAGGCAAACATTTTCATCCGAGGAACTTTCGTCCGATTTTCATGTAGTGTACACAACTTTCTACAGCCGATTCCGAGCTTCTGGATGAAAATTTCCCAAGGGACCCGCTCCAAATATTTCTCGTAGGGAACAGAACGAATGATTTTCGTTTAATGTTTACCATTTTTGTATGAGAGAAATCAAAAGAGAAAGACTGCGCATGATCAGAAACAAACAAAAAAAAAGCCTTTGTTGTACAAGAATTTTCATATGAATTTTCCTTCTTCGGTTCCGATTTGCTGTAAAACAACGAAGAAAGTTGGACAACTGTTCACCCGATTTTCTTATAGTGTGTATCCCACTTTAGTTTCTGTTCACTCCAGAAAAAAATAAAGTTTAAAACAAATTAAATTTGTTGGTATCCCTTTATAGTCAGTGGCGGCTGGTGGTTTTTTGTTTGGGGGGTGGGGGGTGCAGAAAAGCAACAGAACCCCCCCCCCCCCCCACAGCGTGGAGTTCAGCTTTAAAGCCAAACTTAGGCCAGCCATACACTGAACTTAGGGCAGCTGGTCTACAGACTGAACGAAAAAAACAAACTGATTTGTCCATTCATGCTAGACAGCACAAATGAATGAAACCCCTTGCTAGGCTACTGTATTCTAACAGTCAGCGATGGCTGCTGTCACAATCTCAAACATCAGCTGCATCTGACTGGATGTACCTATTCACCTGACAGGTTTACTTTAAAGACTACCTGTATACCATGCCAATCCTGGTTTTAGTACAGTAACATGCACGCCTTTTCTAAAGTTCTTGTCTCTTTTCAGGATCTAAACATATGAGCAGAGCCTCTGCATTCCTGCAAATTGGAGGATCAATTGTTCAGGTAGAGCTGGTAACATACCAATGAGTTTCAACACCATAGATATCCCATTTTTTTTGGTAAAATATAAAAGATGATGTTATGCTGAGTAAATAAATACCAAACATGTCATGCTTTAAAACTACGCACATTCGTGGAATGACGCAAAATTCCATTACTTAAAAATCTCCATAGGCAATGCTTTAAAAAAAAGTTTACAGGTTACCAGTTTAGCGTTCGTTAGGAGTTCTAATGCGAGAATTATTGCTCTCGCTCTAATGTCCGCGGTGATACCTTACGTGTGGTCCGAATGTCGTTTACTTATGCGGGCGCGACCTATGTATGTGTTGCTTCTGCGTGCCAGCACAAGAGGACAAGGCCGCTTTAAAAAAAATGATTTTATTATTTATTTTATTATTTTTATACCGTCTCTATTTAAAAAAAAAAAAAAGAAAAAAAAAATTGATCTCATCACAAATTTTGTAAACATCCCTTGTAATAGGAAAAAGGCGTGACTAGTCCTCTTAATGGAGGACAATAAAACCCCCAATATCTCCTCTACCCTGGAAAGCATGAGATGATGTTTCCAGGGTAAAAGACAACAAGTGGAGAGGCGCCTCTGGGTGCAGTTGTTTTTATGAATAAAAATGCTTTTAATAAAACAAAGGTAAACTCACATTTTAGTAGCATGATAGTATATGTCAAGAATGGCGCTTCCGGTCCTGTGCACAGAGGCTCCTCTGTGTATGAAGCCGGCTTATTATACCCGGAAGAGCTGTCTATACTACCACAGCAGAGACTGTCTACAGGCACAGGACCGGAAGGGCCATCCTTGACATATACTATCATGTTTGTTTTAACTACTAAAATGTGAGTTTACCTTTGTTTTATTAAAAGCATTTTTATTCATAAAAACGACTGCACCTAGAGGCGCCTCTCCACTTGTTGTCTTTCAGCCTCGAGAATATGGTTTCTTTCTCATCATGATGGCAGCCCTGCTTGCTCCTTCTGGACGTTTTTACCCTTCCACCCCATTTTTTAGTAATACATAGACCATTGGTCTGTGCTTGCCATATGGATTGTCATTTCTTTTGTCATTTCTTTCTTTTTATTCATTGAATGACTTTTGATACATTATTTGTGTAGAACTGATCCAGTGGATTTTCTGAGTTATTGCGCCTACACTTGCTTCCAGGGTAAAAAACTGGCAGTGTTTACATCTGCCAGCGCTGGCAGTGACGTCGCATCCAGCCTCCCAGGATCATAGAGACATAGTAACCTGCTGCTGGATTGGTTCTCCAGGTCCCCGATTGCACGGGAGAGCTCGGAGAGTGGCAGGGTGGGGTGTCTCCTACTGTGGCTCATGAGCTGTGAGGATGACCCTGCCGCTTACCTTTCGCCACTCTGGAAACAAGCTCTTTCTTAACTTGCCTCTGTCTTTTACCTTTGCAGTGCATATCTTTCTTGTCCTGGAAGAGACTTGAGGGGTGCCACCTTGTTAGGGACCTTCCCCACTACAGTATGCAAAAGTTTGATTGGGGTATTCTACCTCAACTGTTGGCAGAGTCCCATGTGGTAACTAAACCAAAAACCAAACCTCTTCAAAATAAATGTTCACTATTTTTTTGTGTGTGTGTGTGTGTGTGTGTGTGTGTGTGTGTGTGTGTGTGTGTGTGTGTGTGTGTGTGTGTGTGTGTGTGTGTGTGTGTGTGTGTGTGTGTGTGTGTGTGTGTTTGTTGTCAAGCCGTGTATCCTTATACGCTTGAAGTTTATCTAAGCTTTTGTACTCATATCAATAAAAATATATGGAAGTAGAACAAAATAGGATAACACTTTATCCCAGCTTGACCAGTGATCTTTTTGGAACAATTTTTGTTAGTGGACATTGCAAATTTTATATAGTAAAAAATGTTATACTGATGAACAGAAGAAATAAAAAGAACTGAAGACTTAAGATAGGGGGGGTTAAATTACACCTATGCTATAAACCTCGCATAATTTTATATAAACATTGTTACGTGCCAGAGATGAAGGTTTCAGCAATCGTACAGCAAGGACTATGGACAGAAATCTGTGTAGTGGCCAGCAGAGGGAGCCATACCAAAACTAGTACACACACAATTTCCTGGCAAGGCAATGAGACTGATGATGGCTGATGGTGACCCCTGTATTTCTCTCATAAAATATTTAGTTAAATAGCTAAAAGGTGATATTTTAGAGACTGACGTTTACACTACATGAATAAACTCTGCTATCCAAGGCGAGAGATTTCGTCTCACTTACTGCCCGGTGACAACAGTTTTACTAGACAGGAATTAGGGGAAAATCTCCAACAGCATTCACATAAATAAAAAAAAAAAAAAAGTACCATTTCTTTTAGATTTAACAAAACGGTGTTATATGAGGACAAGCCTGAATGATCCACTCAGTTAGTGTTAAAGCTGAACTCTAGCTTTTGATACATTTTACATAGTTTGTTTGGACCAAGCTGGCCCAAACTGTCCCTCACTAACATGTGAGGCCGCTGGATGTGCGGTATAAACTTTATGTAGCTGAGGATATATACAGCATACCGCACTGTGTTCCAGGTTCGAGCCGAGACTTCCTGTCTTGTACCTGGAACACAATAGAGTCTATCTTATTAGCGCTTGGCTATTCAGCGAAAGTGATGAATTCTAGCAAGAGGTTGTGACATCATCAGCCCGCCTCTCTGACTCAGCCGGTCAAAGGAAGCTTTGTATTTATTGCTGGGGTACATCACTTTCTTTGAATGGCTGGGCGACGATCAGATAGACGTTATCGTGTTCTGGGTACGTGACTGGAAGTCTCGGCTCCAACCAGGAACACAGTGCTTTATACCGCACATTCAGCTGCCTCATGTTAGTGAGGGACATCATTTATTTGGACCAAACAAACTATGTAAAGTGTATAACAAGTTTTAAGTCAGGAAGACCTTGGAATACATAGTTAAATGGTAGATCTAAAAGAGATTGTACAATCAGATTGTAAAGCATATGGTCAGTCAGAACGGTTTCCATTAGTCTCTAATAAGCATGGATGGCCCCATACATTACTCGTGGACAAGGCAGGTCCGGAGTTTACACAGCAGGTTCTCCTGCCTTATGAGCCCAGGTAGGGCAGCACGGTCGCTTTGTGGTTAGTACTTCCGCCTCACAGCACTGGAGTCCTTGGTTCAAATTTTGGCCAGAACAATATTTGCATGGAGTTTGCATGTTTGCATATATACGTTTGTGTGGGTTACCTCCCACACTTCAAAGACAGGCTGGTAGGTTTAATTGGCACCCATCCATATTGGACCCAATATGTGTGTACAGATTGGCCCTGCGTGTACAGTGCCTTGAAAAAGTATTCATACCCCTTGAAATTTAATACAATTTGTCATGTTACAACCAAAAAACATAAATGTATTTTATTGGGATTTTATGTGATAGACCAACACAAAGTGGCACATAATTGTGAAGTGGAAGAAAAAAAAATTGACAAATGGTTTTCAATTTTTTTTACAAATAAATATCTGACAAGTGTAGCGTGCATTTGTATTCAGCCGCCTTTACTCTGATACCCCTAACTAAAATCTAGTGGAACCAAATTGCCTTCAGAAGTCACCTAATTAGTAAATTGAGTCCACCTGAGTGTAATTTAATCTCAGTATAAAGACACCTAGCTGTTCTGTGAAGCCCTCAGAGGGTTGTTAGAGAACTTTAGTGAACAAAACAGCATCATGAAGGCCAAGGAACACATCAGAGGTCAGGGATAAATTTGTGGAGAAGTTTAAAGCAGGGTTAGGTTTTTCTATAAGGCTGTCCACCTAAACTGACAGGCCGGGCAAGGAGGGCATTAATCAGAGAATCAGCCAAGAGGCCCATGGTAACTCTGGAGGAGCTGCAGAGATCCACAGCTCAGGTGGGAGAATCTGTCCACAGGACAACTATTAGTCGTGCACTCCACAAATCTGGGCTTTATGGAAGAGTGGGAAGAAGAAAGCCATTGTTGAAAAAAAGCCATAAGAAGTCCCGTTTACAGTTTGCGAGAAGCCATGTGGGGGACAGAGCAAACATGTGGAAGAAGGTGTTCTGGTCAGATGAGACCAAAATGTAACTTTTTGGCCTAAAAGCAAAACGCTGTGTGGCAGAAAACCGTGAAACATGGTGGTGGCAGCATCATGATGTGGAAAAGCTTTTCTTCAGCAGGGACAGGGAAGCTGGTCAGAGTTGATGGGAAGATGGATGGAGCCAAACACAGAGCAATCTTAGAAGAAAACCTGTAATGCCGCGAACACACAAGCTGGATTTTCAATTGGAAAAATCTTGGATGGTTTTTCTGATGGAATTGCACTCAAGCTTGGCTTGCATACACACGGTCACACAAAAGCTCTCGGAACTTTCGACCGTCAAGAACGCGGTGACGTACAACACTACAACGAGCAAAGAAAATGAAGTTCACTGCTTCCGAGCATGCGCGCTTTTTTGCCCGTTGAAATTGCATACAAACGGAATTCCCGATAGGAACTTTTTCCGACGGGAAAAGAGAGAACCTGCTCTCAATCTTTTGCTGGCGGGAATTCCGCCAACAAAAGTACGATGAAGCATACACACGGTCGGAATTTCTGACCAAAACCCTACATCTGACTTTTGCTGGCGGAATTTCCGACCGTGTGTACGTGGCATTAGAGTCTGCAAATGACTTGAGTCTGCGGCAGAGGTTCACCTTCCAGCGGGACAACGACCCTAAACATACAGCCAGAGCTACAATGGAATGGTTTAGATCAAAGCATATTCATGTGTTAGAATGGCCCAGTCAAAGTTGAGACCTGAATCCAATTGAGAATCTGTAGCAAGACTTGAAAATTGCTGTTCACAGACGCTCTCCATCCAAGCTGACAGAGCTTGAGTTATTTTGCAAAGAAAAATGGACAAAGATGTCACTCTCTAGAGCAGGGATATGCAACTAGCGGACCTCCAGCTGTTGCAGAACTACAAGTCCCATGAGGCATAGCAACACTCTGACAGCCACAAGCATGACACCCAGAGGCAGAGGCATGATGGGACTTGTAGTTTTGCAACAGCTGGAGGCCTGCTAATTGCATATCCCTGATCTAGAGGTATAAAGCTGGTAGAGACATCCCCAAAATGACTTGCAGCTGTAATCGCAGTGAAAGGCGGTTCTACAAAGTATTAACTCAGGGGGGCTGAATACAAATGCACGCCCCACTTTTAAGATATTTGTAACAAATGTTGAAAACTATTTATAATTTTCCTTCCACTTCACAATTATGTGCCACTTTGTGTTGGTCTATCACATAAAATCCCAATAAAATACATTTACGTTTTTTGGTTGTAACATGAAAAAAAATGTAGAAAAAAAACGGAGTTACTTACCGGTAACATCCTTTTCCAGGAATCTTTCAGGACAGCACCATAGAGAGACACCGGCTCCTCCCCTCTTAGGAAACACCGCCTTCCAATTCAGTATTTAAATCTCATACTCCCAACGGCCCCTCAGTTCTTCACGAGTTCCTCCGGCCAGCTGGGGAGACACAAGAATACGTCATACAAATCTTTATCTTACCTGAGGTTCTCATGCGATGAGTTCTCATAGATAATCAATAAGCTGGGTGGGTACTAGTGCTGTCCTGAAAGATTCCTGGAAAAGGATGTTACCGGTAAGTAACTCCGTTTTTCCCCATTCATCTTTCAGGACAGCACCATAGAGAAAAAACAGGGAAGGTACCCTAAAAAGAGGATCAACAAAGAACACTATTTGAAATTACAAACCAGCTTTATTATTTACCAACAAAATAAACACCAAGTAGAAATTAATAAGCAGCAAAAAAGAAGCAGTGTGGGCAGACGGCTGCCACAACCAATTAAAAATTGGACAACGTTGTCACAAAGGGGGGGTTTATAAAAACAGATGGGGAGCCGCGGCATACATCCACTCAACCAATCAATCGATACATCATACATCCACCTATAAGTAATTGGGGTTGGTAAAGTCCGTGTTAATTGGGTATTGGTTGCAGATATCAAGTTATCCTATAGGAAAGTATCCAGAATATCACGGACAGTTCTAATACCAGCAGTATGATGAGAGATTAGAGTGGGTGCACGATCTGGCCGTAAAAACTGAGTGTAATATAGTCCAGTATGGAGAAATTAGACTAGTTGCTAGTTGAATCATTGATACATAATAGTTGTCTACCGGCTAGATCAGCAGACTGCATGGGGAACCATATAGACTGCTATGTTAAGGAGATGTAAATTGCTTGGCTAGAGCAGTGGGTGATTATCCAAGGAGACAGCAGTAAAAGGATGCAGGGAAATCGACATACATTTGTAAGCGCTGAGTGGAGTAGAGAAGTCTCACCAGTCACGCTGTCCTCGTCGTCGAATAGTGGCAATCCTTTGTTCCAGGTCTCTGTGTAGATGGAAATCACTTACGGGCCGTATTAGAAGCTCAGTGGGTTTGCAGTCTGAGTAAGGTTCCGTCCGTAGCTGAAAGGCCTCTATGAGGCGGTTTTTTCGATGCAGTGCGTAGCCGAGTAGAGAGGCTGTGATCAGCTGGTAGATGTGGAGTGTAGGTAGCAGGGCCAGATCGAATAGCGCGCGGCTCCCTGTGACGTGCTGACGTCACACCGCTGACGCGTTTCACCAGCCAATGAACGCTGGTTTCTTCAGAGCTAGGAGGAGACATTTGTGACAGGCTTAAGTAGAAATTTATCAGGTGCAGTTCCTTGCACACAACCACTGGGTGTCACTAAGAGCTTCTCTTGTGTCAGACAGACACAAGAGAAGCTCTTAGTGACACCCAGTGGTTGTGTGCAAGGAACTGCACCTGATAAATTTCTACTTAAGCCTGTCACAAATGTCTCCTCCTAGCTCTGAAGAAACCAGCGTTCATTGGCTGGTGAAACGCGTCAGCGGTGTGACGTCAGCACGTCACAGGGAGCCGCGCGCTATTCGATCTGGCCCTGCTACCTACACTCCACATCTACCAGCTGATCACAGCCTCTCTACTCGGCTACGCACTGCATCGAAAAAACCGCCTCATAGAGGCCTTTCAGCTACGGACGGAACCTTACTCAGACTGCAAACCCACTGAGCTTCTAATACGGCCCGTAAGTGATTTCCATCTACACAGAGACCTGGAACAAAGGATTGCCACTATTCGACGACGAGGACAGCGTGACTGGTGAGACTTCTCTACTCCACTCAGCGCTTACAAATGTATGTCGATTTCCCTGCATCCTTTTACTGCTGTCTCCTTGGATAATCACCCACTGCTCTAGCCAAGCAATTTACATCTCCTTAACATAGCAGTCTATATGGTTCCCCATGCAGTCTGCTGATCTAGCCGGTAGACAACTATTATGTATCAATGATTCAACTAGCAACTAGTCTAATTTCTCCATACTGGACTATATTACACTCAGTTTTTACGGCCAGATCGTGCACCCACTCTAATCTCTCATCATACTGCTGGTATTAGAACTGTCCGTGATATTCTGGATACTTTCCTATAGGATAACTTGATATCTGCAACCAATACCCAATTAACACGGACTTTACCAACCCCAATTACTTATAGGTGGATGTATGATGTATCGATTGATTGGTTGAGTGGATGTATGCCGCGGCTCCCCATCTGTTTTTATAAACCCCCCCTTTGTGACAACGTTGTCCAATTTTTAATTGGTTGTGGCAGCCGTCTGCCCACACTGCTTCTTTTTTGCTGCTTATTAATTTCTACTTGGTGTTTATTTTGTTGGTAAATAATAAAGCTGGTTTGTAATTTCAAATAGTGTTCTTTGTTGATCCTCTTTTTAGGGTACCTTCCCTGTTTTTTCTTATATGACTAAAGGGCAACTTGAACTGCATTCAGACTTGTCTGCATGATTGATCTATACTCACCAGCTAAAGACCAATACTGAATAATTTAAGTTGGTTGATCCGGGCAAACTCTCTGTTTTTCAGCACCATAGAGAGGATAAGCGAGCACCTTACCTTAGGGAGGGACTACTGCCTGCAGCACCTTACGCCGCCCAAAGGCTTGGTCTTTGGCTGACAGCAGGTCCAATCTGTAATGCTTCACAAACGTGGAAAAACTGGACCACGTTGCGGCTCTACAGATCTGCTCCGGAGAAGCACCAGCCCACTCTGCTTGAGAAGTTGCCACTGCCCTGGTGGAATGTGCTTTAATACCCTCCGGGGGCTCCAAACCCCCGATTACATAGGCCTGGCTAATAGCCAACCTTAACCATCTGGCTATTGATAGTCTAGAGGCTTTGAACCCTTTCCTAGCCCCTGAAAATAATACAAAAAAAAGAATCGGATTTCCTAAACTGTTTTGTACTAAGTACTGAAGGACGCACCTTCTAACGTCCAGTTTATGAAAAATATGCTCCTGTTCCCTCACAGGATTCGAACAGAAGGTAGGTAAAATAATTTCTTGGCCCCTATGAAAACTAGAGGCCACTTTTGGTAAAAAGGCCGGATCCGTCTTAAAAATCAAACGGTCCGGAAAAACCTGAAAAAAAGGCGCCCTAATAGAAAGGGCTTCGAGTTCACTTACTCTCCTTGCTGTGGTGATCGCCACCAAAAACACAGTTTTGAGGGTGATCAACTTCAAGGTACAGGATTCCAATGGCTCAAAAGGATCCCCTGTAAGAGACTGTAAAACTAAGGAAAGATCCCATACTGGGAATGGGGAACTTTTAACAGGCCTCTGTCTGCCTAAAGCTCTAAAAAACCTAGCTACCCAAGGATCTATAGCTAGCGGCTTTTCCAGGAAAACGCTTATGCCGCGTACACACGGTCGGACTTTTCGTCTACAAAAGTACAACGGACGCTGACGGACTAAAGCTGGCTGGTAATCCGATCGTGTGTGGGCTTCTCCGGACTTTCAACATACTTTTTTAGCCTCAAATCCGACGTACTTTAGATTTGAAACATGCTTCAAATCTTTACTTCGTAACTACGACGGACCCCGAAATCCGCTCGTCTGTGTGCTAGTCCGACGGACAAAAAGCCACGCTAGGGCACCTATTGGCTACTGGCTATGAACTTCCTTATTTTAGTCCGGTGTACGTCATCACGTAAGAATTCGATGGACTTTTGTGTGATCGTGTGTAGGCAAGTCTGTTCGTTAGAAAGTCCGCCGCAAGTCCGTCGAAAGTCCGCCGAAAGTCTGCCGGAAGTCTGTCGGACAGGCTGTCTGACTTTTGTAGACGAAAAGTCCGACCGTGTGTACGCGGCATTAGTGCCGATACCTGTCCTTTCAAGGTGCTAAGGGCTAATCCTTTGTCCGCTCCTGCCTGCAGAAACTAATACTGCTACAGAACTTCGTACATCGAAGGAGCTTTCTGTGCACCAACTGTTAAAGCGTTTCCACACCTTTAGGTAAATGGCTTGCGTCTCTCTTTTCCTGCAATTTAGGAGAGTTGTTACTAGCCGATCCGAGAAACCTTTGCCCTTCAGCAATTCTTCCTCAGTAGCCACGCTGCGAGGTTCCATCGCTCCACCTGAAGGCAACAGATTGGGCCTTGAGAGAGAAGATCCTCCTGGATAGGCAGAATCCAGGGAGGTTCCACTGTCAGACTCTTCAAGAGAGAGAACCACGGCCTCCTTGGCCAGTGTGGTGCTATCAGAATGAGGGTTGTGTCTTCTGACCGAAATTTTCTCAGAACTGCTGGAATCATTACGGGAGGGGGGAAGGCATAACACTTTGAGAAACGCCAGCTCTGAGCTAGTGCGTCCACCCCGGCTGCTCCGTCCCATCTGTTTAGGGAAAAGAACAGACGAGCTTTTGTATTTGCCTTTGAGGCGAAGAGATCCACAGAGGGAACCCCCCACTTCCGAGTAATCATCTCGAAGATGTCCTGGTTCAAGACCCAGTCGCCTTCCTTCAGCATTTTTCTGCTCAGAAAATCTGCCACTTGGTTCTGCTCCCCCTTCAGATGTATTGCAGAAAGAGAGAGAATACTCCCTTCGGCCCACCTGAGGATGGATTCTGCCAGACCCCACAAGGATTTGCTCCTGGTTCCCCCTTGCCTGTTGATGTAGGCCACTGCTGATGAGTTGTCCGAACGGACCCTCACATGCTGCCCCAGGAGCTCTTTCTGAAAAGCTCTGAGAGCCAACTCTATTGCTCTCAGTTCCCTCCAGTTCGAGGACTTCTTTGCGTCTTCTTTTTCCCAGGTGCCTTGCATCATCTTGGAATCTAGGTGTGCTCCCCACCCTGTGCCGCTCGCATCGGTCGTAACCGTTCTGGACACTGGAAGAACCCACTCCAGGCCCTGTGAGAGATTGGACCCTTTCCTCCACCACCAGAGGGACCTTTTGACCTGACTTGGCACAGATATAAGGGAGTCCAGAGATGCTGGGCTGTGGTCCCAGACACTCAGAATAAACAGCTGTAGGGGGCGAAAGTGCAGCCCTGCCCACTGAACTGCCGGAAGCGTGGAAGTCAGTAAGCCCAGTGCTGACATTGCTTTCCTTACTGAGATCTGACTGCTGCCCTGGAGCAGTAATATTGCTCTGTCCACCTTCTGGATTTTTTCTGCTGGAAGGAACACTTTTTGTTTTGTTGAATCCAGTACATAGCCCAGGAAGGTGACCTTTTGGGCCGGAACCAAACTGGATTTTTCCAGGTTCAAGAGCCATCCCAGGTTTTCTAAGCTGTCTCTTGCTACCTGAAGATCCTGGTACAACTGCTCCGGCGAAGGAGCAAACAGGAGTAGGTCGTCCAGGTACGCGACTACAGAGATGCCTCTGAGCCGCAAGAAAGCCAGGACCTCCACCATCACTTTGGTGAAGATGCGGGGGGAAGAGGATAGTCCAAAGGGGAGTGCTTTGAACTGTAGATGAAACGTTCCTTCCCCAGTTTTCACCGCCAGTCTGAGAAACCTCTGGTAACTTTCTGCGACTGGAATGTGCAGATAAGCGTCCTTTAAGTCTATTGACGCCATGAAGCAATTTGGGGGAAGAAGCGCTTTCACCGAATAGATAGAATCCATCCGGAATTTCCTGTAGGTAATTGAGACATTCAGAGGTTTCAGATTCGTGATAAGCCTGAATTTTCCCGAAGGCTTGCGGACCACAAAAATGTGGGAGTAAAAGCCTCTGCCTGTCTCCTCTACAGGAACCCTCACTATCACCTCTTGTTCCTCTAACTCCTGTAGGGAGGATAGAAGAGCTGACGCTTTCTCTGCACACTTTGGCAGCTCGGTGACCAGAAGTCTGTGCTGAGGAGGTTCTGAGAACTCTATCTGGTAACCTCTTCTTATGATCCCTAACACAAACTGGTTGGAGGTGATCATCTCCCATTGTGGGAGGAAGGCCTCCAATCTTCCTCCCACCGTGGTTACCCCGTCATTGGGTCTTCTTGGGCTGTTCAGGAGGGCGAAAAATTGCCCCTCCCCGCCCCTTGCCCTTCTGCCCCCAAGCTTTTTTCTGCCGCTCTCCTTTTGGGGCTTCAAACTTTCTCTGAGGACGAAACTTTCTTTTAGCCTGCTCCCCAAATTTCTTTTTAATGGGAAAGGCCTTTTTCTTATCGGCCGTCCGGTCTAAAACGGTCTCTAAACCTGGGCCAAACAAGAGATCTCCTGTGAGGGGAATTCCACAGAGTTTAACTTTAGACGCGCTGTCTCCTTGCCACGTCTTAAGCCATAGGGCCCTTCGAGCCGAATTAGTGAGGGCTGAAGACCTTGCGGACATGCGCACTGATTCGGCGGAAGCGTCCGCAATATACGCTACACCCTTAAGTAGCATGGGGAAGGAAGCCAAAATAGTCTCTTTTGGCGTTCCTGCCTCAATATGCGCCTTTATCTGCGTAAGCCAATATTCCATATTGCGGGCTACTACTGTGACCGCCATGGCAGGCTTAAGGTTTCCCTGTGATGAATCCCAGGACTTCTTTAAGAGAGAGTCCATCCTTCTGTCCATGGGGTCTGCAAGAACCCCCATGTCCTCGAAGGCCAGATCTGTTTGCCTGGAAACCTGAGAAAAAGCAGCATCCAGCCTAGGGGTCTTATTCCAGACTAGAGACTCCCCTTCTGAAAAAGGAAACCTTCGCTTCAAAGCCCTTGAAAAGAAAGGTTTTCTCTCAGGATCTTTCCATTCATTCTTTATGGCCTCAACCAATACATCATGGACTGGGAAATCCTTCCTTTTTTGTTCCCCAAGACCTTTGTACATTTGGTCATGGAGCGATAACACCTTCTTTTCTTCCTGAATTCCCAAAGTGGTGTGAATAGCTCCCAAGAGCTCCTCCACTTCGTCCAGGGAAAGCTTATAGCGAGAGGTTTTTGTGGATTCCCCATCCACCTCCTCCACATCCGATTCCCTTTGAGAATCTGAAGCGGTGCTATCTGGCTCCTCCTCAATTTCCACTCTGGAGCCCCCTGGTCTCTCTCCACTAACAGAGGGAGTATCCACTGGGCTAGGTGTAACACTCTGCTGCACTGGTAAAGGACTGCTTTGGGCTTGCGGCAACTGGAAGCTAGAAAAGAGTGCTTTAAAGGACTGAAAGGTGCTAGAAAGCTCCTTGACGGATGCAGCAAGATCTGTACCCTGTTCTGCTGCCTGTTCCCTGACTAATCCATCAATGCACTCCTTGCAAAGTGCCTTGGTCCAGGATTCCCCCATACTAACTCTACAAGAGGGGCATTTTTTCTTTGAACCATGAGGCGACTTGCTTTTCTCTGTGGCTTTCTGAAAAAGAAAGAGAGAGAGAGTCGCCATAAATGCCCAATCCCACCAGTGCTTTTACAGAGGACCACCAGGAGTGCCCCCCCCCCCCCCAGGACCAACCACCACCAGGGTCCCAGACACACTCCCCTTTCCCCCGACCACCAGTGAGGGGAGAACACCCGTGAAGCTATCGGGATTTAGGTAAGGGAACACCACCCCAGGGTTCCACTTACCTTAGCATGGCTGGTGCTACTGTCTCCTGGAGCAGTTCTAGAGACCTCTGTCTCCGACATGTCCGCTGAGGATGGTGGTCGATCGTTTCCCCCGACAGCTGACTCTACAGCAAAGCAAGAGGGTCGCACCAGCCGAACGCTCGGTCCGTTTTCTTCCCCGCGTCCGGAACCGGAAGACGCGGAATCGTCGGAAGTGCCCGCCCTCGCCGGAACTGACGTCACCCGTCATCCGACCCGGCCATAGAGCTTCAAACGCTGGCTGCTTGAACAAGCAGGAGAGACTCAGGCACTTCCCACAGCGCCCCCCTGGGCAGAAGAAACACGGACCTCCTCAGCTGTCTCTTTCCCCAAGAGAGGCTGAGGCGCGCCAGTTCAGTTTTTTTAAAAACAGGTAAGTATGGCTTCCCCAGCCTTTACCTAACTGAATAAACAATGGTAGAGGGAAAGAGCTAGAGAGACCCGACTCCCCCTCTTCCTCAGACAAAATCTTTGGCTTCAGCCTCCCTGACTGATCTGCCACGGTTCCCAAGCAGTGTCTCCCCACCGGAGGAAACACCTGAACTGAGGGGCCGTTGGGAGGATGAGATTTAAATATTGAATTGGAAGGCGGTGTTTCCTAAGAGGGGAGGAGCCGGTGTCTCTCTATGGTGCTGTCCTGAAAGATGAATGGGGAAATTTCAAGGATACGAATACTTTTTCAAGGCACTGTATCATTGCATTCTGGTCCCAAGCCAAGCAATTCGGGAGGTTTGAGGAAAACCTGACAACCTACCTGATAGGAAATGCTATAGAAAAGGCTTTTAGGCTGGGTTCATACATGTGCGGTGCGAACTGAAGATCCGTTTTCACAGCTAATTGACAAAGTAGTTGTTCAGCGTTTCACGTCAGTTTTTGATCAGGATCAGGTCAGGATTGCATGAGGATCAGGTCAGGATTTTATCCTGTTCACAACGGAATGCATCTGCCAATCAGGTGCGTTCCCATAGAAGATAATATGCTTGCAATTCGCACCACAATGCCCAGAAAACGCACACTTTTTTGGGCAATGCGGAGTGCGAATGCAACGCACATATGTGAACCAGCCTCATTCAAATGAACGTATTTCAAAATGTCTTGCGAACTGGATGCGGTGTAAGCCTCTTTCAATGCTCATAGGTGTGAACCGGGCCTTAAGGGGTGTCAGATATGGCCTGCAGGATCACCATAAGTCGGGCACGACTGATCAATACATACAAATGCCTAGGTCAGATCATTTTATGTGTTGCAAACAAGAAAACATTTTTGTAACATTCGGCTGGTCTTTTCATACAAGACACAACACAGCAAAATGTCGTCATCAACAAGCTTTTACTGTATTTTTTTATAAAATAAAACATGTTTCTGCAGTTTGGAGTATCAGATGTCTATTACAACCATTATTTACAGTTTAATTCCAGTTATTTAGTACGTTGTACACAGACAAAGCGCAAATCTGAGGTACTCACATATCATGCTCTAAAACAATCCACCTTCCTTATCTGAACACATTTATGACTTTTGAAGCCCAATTCTTTCAGGGGACAACTTGCTGGTGAAAAATATACTGCAGGGCACAGCTCTGTATTGAAGGTGAGTAGTGCAGCCTAAGGTACTTTTTATCATTTTTTTTTTTGTTTTATTTTAATTTGTACCCTGCCTGGGCTCATTTTAATAGAAAACAAATCATTAAAATTTGCCTGCAGTTGAGCTTTACATTAGTCTGGATTTGCTGTAATCACAGTAGATGCAGCATATAATAAATCAGAACTCACTTTATTTGTATCACTTTCAATTACAATGGCCCCAGGGCCAGACTCTTTTCGGGGGAGTTTTCAATGTGATTTCCAAGTTGCTTACGAGATGTATTTATTTCCCCTACCTGCTTCTGAAATGTCTTCCCTGTTCATTTGAAGGCTAAATCCATCCCAAACTGACATTTCAGTGCTGTGTGGATGTTGGCATGTCATAGCATGCTGGCTGTGCCAACGAAGATGTTCCTGGCTAGAACCCCTCTACCTCCCCCAGGAAGGAGTCAAGGGATGTCTTTGGGTGGGAACACCTTGATGACTGGAGCATTTTGTGAAACAATAGAAATATAGGCAAGAACTCATTTCATACTAAGGATATATAAATATCATTAGGCCTCTTATTGTAGCTCCAGTAAACTTTTGTAAATTGCATCTGTATCTTCTGGATAACTGTTTTTCCAACTGTTATTATTAGGATTGAGGTAAAAATTTTAAAATGTGAGGCCTCTTTAGCCCCCTTTACTCTGGACGCAAGCCATCCAAGGCCGGTAGGGAGGGCTCTTAATCTTTCTACACTGTGATTGGCTACACAGTGCTGACACCATCAGAAGCCCGTTCCTCCAACCCCTGATCATCAGCATGTGACCGTGAGCTATCAGTGACTGCTTGGTTACAGTCCTAGGGGAGCCGACAGAGCGCACCCCAGAATTACACAGCGAGGCAAAGATGCAGCAGCTGGGTGCTAAGGCCCACCTGCCTCTGCCCCATAGATGTGTACAGCGGTCATACACAGGGTTAATAAGAACGTAAAGCAATAAATAGTGCAATAGCACACAGTTCCACTTTTCCTCCACCCTCCGTCCCCTTCTTCTCTACCACTATTAGAGGATTTTTTTTTCCTTGGGAGCAGGTACCCATTTCTGACGGGTACACGCTTCACTTCCACTCAGCTTGCCTATGTGTGGGGCCATGTCCTTGATCTTCACGCCTAACCCTGGGCACAAGAAAAATATCCTTACAGTGCCCCTGCAGTGCAAGCGTTAAATGCTTGTTAAGTCCAGGGGTTAGGAGGATGTATTACTTACCATATTCAGGTCCAGCAGGCACTGGCACAGTCTTTTTCTCCCTGACACTCCAAAGCTGTAAACGGTCCCTTTGCATCAAGTACAATGTAGGACTAATAGTCTAGCATTGCAAATGAAGGGGTGGGTAAGTGCTTCAGAGGCTGCGAGGGACTGGTTTCCCAGATGGAGGTTTTCTGCAGGAGCGAGAATTAAGGTTTGACATCTTGTTTCTCTACCCCTAGATCCAACAAGTATTTAACCCTTGCAATGTGGGGGTAATTTTATTCCTGTGTCCAGAGGCTTTAATGCATTTAGAGTTTTATTATATTTAAAGTTGTTCTAAAGGCTCAAGCTTTTCTACCTTCATGCATTTGTATGCATGAAGGTAAAAAACCTCTGTGCAGCAGCCACCTCAATACTTACCTGAGCCTGATCTCCTACCAGCACTGTGCACAAGAGCCTCGGCTCTCCGGGGACTCTCCCTTCTCATTGGCTGACAGTGGCGGGAGCCATTGGCTCCCACTGCTGTCAATCATAGCCAGTAAACCAATGAGGAGAGAGGGGCGAGGCCGAACCACAACTGTGTGTGTGAATTGGACACGCAGAGCAGTGGCTCAGGAGCAAGCCTGCCTTGACGGCACCATAGTAAGCTGCTTTCTCTAGAGACACTGAGCAGGAGAGAGGGACCACGAGCACTGGCGGGGGACTCGGGAAGAGGAGGATCAGGGCTGCTCTGTGCAAAACAACTGCACAGAGCAGGCAAGTATGACAGGTTTGTTATTTTGATGTAAAAATATTCAAAGCTTTAATAGGTATCAGTCACATGTCTGCCCTTTCCCATTTTCCTTCAACCTGTAAATATTACGTTCCTGAAGTTTCTCTTGATACGTTTTATCCCCTAGACTTTCCCCCATTTTTGTTGCCCCTCTCTGAACTCGTTCCATCTTATCAATGCTGTAAGTGAGGTCTTCAGAACTGCACACAGTATTCTACAGTATTCCAAATGCAGTCTAAGGCCGGTCATAGAAGGAGCAAATTTCTTTCATGCAACCCGTTTGATACCCCCATCAACACAGGCAGTGTTGACAGGAGAATCCCTCCCGCCAAACCATTGTTTTCTCCCAGCAAAGGAGGCCGTGTCTGCTGGGAGAACACAGTGATTATTGCTAAAGGCTATAACAGCCTCTAGCAATAAACGCATGTAAAATCCAGCAGGCTGGTTATACCCAAATTGAGCAATTGCTCAACTTGTGTACATTCATCCTGCCCATACATGGTTTGAATTTCCTGCTGAACCGGCTGATGTTCGAACCGTCTATGGCCGACTTAACTAAACATATAGGAGAATTCCTTTAGGCCCCTTTCACACTGGGGCGGTAGGGGGCGTCGGCGGTAAAACAGCGCTATTTTTAGCGCTGTTTTACCGCGGTATTTGGCCGCTAGCGGTGCGGTTTTAACCCCCCGCTGGCGGCCAAAAAAGGGTTAAAACCACTCGTACAGCGCGGCTATAGCCGCGGTATTGCCGCGGTATAGCCTCGCTGTCCCATTGATTTCAATGGGCAGGAGCGGTTTAGGAACGGTGAATACACCGCTCCTTCCCCGCTCCAAAGATGCGGCTAGCAGGAGATTTTTTTCTTCTCCTGCCAGCGCACCACTTCAGTGTGAAAGCCCTCGGGCTTTCACACTGAACAAACAGCGGAGGCTGTTTAGGGGCGGTTTGCAGGTGGTATTTTTAGCGCAATAACGCCTGCAAACCGCCCCAGTGTGAAAGGGGCCTTAGAGATATACCCCAAAATTGTATTTGCTTTCTCCAGCGCCAGGGTACACTGTTTTCTCATTTTGCAATCATCTGAAATAAGTACTTCCAAATTTTTTTCGTCCGTAGTACTGGCCAACAATGTACCCCCAATATCCGAGGATTCCTTTTTCTTAGGTGCATTATTTTGCATTTAAATATGTTGAACTGCAATTTCACTTAGAGCAATCTTCCAGCAATGCCAAATCATGTTCCAGACATCTCCAGGGATATCCAACCCTATTGCACACATTTGTGTCATCAGAAAAAGACATACCTTACCTACCTTCAGTTATATAATTTACATGTAGAATAAATAGAACAGAACCTAGTACAGAGCCTTTTGGTACACTACTAGTGGTTGGTCTCTGTTTCAAATAAACCCCATTTACAACCACACCTATATCTATCCTTTAGGCTTCTTTCAGACTTTCGGTACAGCGGTAAAGCAGCAGCTAACTGGTGCTACTGGCGCCTACTGAACTCGTTTATTGTTCATTTCGGATCGCGATTGAGATGTGAACCTCATTGAACTTAAGTCAAATTCTGCTTCCAGAGTTAAAAATGCAGCAGCCGTGACACAAAGCATCACAGCACATATACAGCCCTGTCTGGCTGTATTGTCAAAATTTGGGTGGGCAGCTCAGCTGCCTGTTTTTACTGCCCTTCATCTGAAAGAGCCCTTAGGAGACGGTTTACCCACTTAACACCCTGTGGGTAAATCCTAGTGTGTAAAATAAAACCGTATTAGCAGCACTGATGGAATTGTAGAAAAGAACTGTCTAAAGACAGTAAAGAAGTAAACAGTACTAAAACGAAGACAGTTACTGGTTATCAAATACAAGTTCACAGTAGGTTACTATAGGAGACAGTTACAACCCTGTCAATTATCTCCTTCCAAATAATGCATACACATTTCAGTTCAAGTTCACAGGAGATTTACGAGAAAAATTAACGCCAATATTGTAGCTGTGCAGGACTGGCAGGTCTCAGTCATTATACCAGTTGCAGCATCTCTGCAGTGCCAGCTCCCATTCAGCCATAGTGTTCTCATAGTCTTTAAGTTTACGCTGTGGTTCAAAAAGAAGCTCAGGTTCTCTCAGTTTCTTCAGTTCCTCCTTGTTGGACCAAATCCCTTAAAGCAAAAATGGACACATTGGAGTATTTAAACAAAGTCAGTATTTTAATCAATACTGTGGCTATATGATTTTTCCATCGTCCTTCCTAGACCTAATGCACAATTCTGGTACTTTTATTTTAGCAGCGGGTGAAATTTTGTGAAAAACTCACCTACAGCTAGTCCGGCTAGAAACGCTGCTCCAAGGGAGGACATGTCTGTGTGTTTTGGTTTATCAATAACTTGGCCAAGCAAATCTGCTGTCATCTGCATGACAAAACTGTTGTTGCTGACTCCTCCATCAGCCCTGCGGGGAGAGAAACAAATCAAGTCATCGTGATGTGAGAAGCAATGCCAGATACTATGGTCCTCATATACTGTATGTCTAACAAACCGAACCTTTGGGTTGACCATACACTGTATGAATTTCAACTGGTTTTTGAGGAACTGGGCGTAATATGCTCAAAGGGTGGCCCCATCCCCTTCGACATTCCTCGACTGACAAGTCAAAGGAGGCGGGCATAAAAGCGGCAGCCAAACAGATGCAACCGCTGTTTAGGTATTGCGACAGCTGGCAGGGCTGTGTTTTTTTTTTAGAAGGCTAAAACGGGAAATAATCACTTTTAACGCTTTGCAACCACACTAACACCATAGGTGGTGATAATTATTTACCACTGGGTTTATTTTTTACTAAACGAGAGAGTGTGTGTGTGTGTGTGTGTGTGTGTGTGTGTGTGTGTGTGTGTGTGTGTATATATATTCTTAGTTTGTTATAAAATTTTGCAAACAGGTAGTTTTTCTCCTTCACTGAAGGAAGCGGATTAGGCTACGCTGATGGGCAGGCACTAATATCAGTGCAGTCCCACCAGTGCTGCCAATCAGGACAATGATAAATCAGTGCCCCCGATTATCAGTGTAGATGTCCCTTTAACAGAAGCCGGTTATTGGCTCAGCGTGAGGAAAGGAGTGCCGATAACCGGCTTCTGTTTACATTGTGATCAGCTGTCGTTGGACACAGCTGATCACATGGTAAAGGGCTGCTGTGATTGGCCCTTTACCCTCATCACAGAGCGCACTGCAGGAGGTGCCCAGCACGATTATGGGAGGATGTCATATGACGGCTTGCCGGCAAAGAAAGCCTGGGCTGTAGCCAGAGAAAGCATGCCCAAAGTTCCTAAGGTGCGGTTGTAGCACATTTCAATAGAAGTAAATGGAGGCATTTGAAAACGTCAACGTTTGCTAAACTCTGCAGGCAGCATTATTTCGCCTCGCAGCAATGCAAAGCAACGGTAACGCTGCAGTGTGAACACCTCCATCCTCTCCCCATTGTAACAATTTTAAGTGGCAATTATAAGCTTCCAGACATGGATGTTTATTTGTGGCATAAAATAGTTCCCATATATGTATTTAGCAGTTTACCAAAAGCTTAAAGTAGAATTCCATTCAAATCCTAACTAATCCTAAAAATGCTCCATCCACTCCCTCTTAACACCTATTCTGACTAACTTGTATAAGACAAAAAAGATGAATATACTTACCTATTTTCAAGCCGCTCCAGTCCAGTCACATGATCTCACCTGTGTCAGCCTGTGCCGACTGCAGTGATAGGAGAGAAAAATGTCTGGCAACGCATAGGGGTAGTGACATCACCCATAGGCTTCCAATGTCCAATCTGCTGTCAGCATTTCCTCCTCTCCCCTGCAGCTGGCTGATACAGGGGAGCCAGATCATGTGATGAGACCAGCGCGACCTGAAAGTAGGTACGTATATACATCTTTTCTTACACAGGTTAGTCAGAATAGGTGTTTGGAGGGGAGGGGGCATTTTTAAAAAGGAGTGGACTAGAATTCTACTTTGTGTTAAAAATGTAATACGTATGCAGAAATTTTAAGGCCTTCATTCAGCCAATCTACTCATTCCATAGGTACTTAAAGCGCCCCACGAGAACACAAGTTGACCAAATCATGAATTTACCTGATCTTTAAAATTTTAATGGAAGTCTCCCTGCGCATTATATCATACAGCTGCTTGTTCCTAAAAGTAGAATTTGAAAAAAGATGGTTATGTCAACTAAAGAAAAAATGTACACCACAACATTGATTAATATTATTGTAGTGACAGATATTGTCAATTGTAGCAAAATAAAAAAAAATTCTTGAAAATTTTCTAAACAGTACACACTATTTCCCAGGAACACCTTTATTTTGCTTCTATCTTAAAGTGGTTGTAAAGAAAAAGAGTATTTACCACTAATGCATACTCTACAATGCCCAGCAGCCCCCCTGACACTTACCCGAGTCCCCTCTCATTGTGACTGGCTTCAGCTCTTCTAACCCCGCTCACTGCTCTCACAAGCTTGGCTGTCAATCAAATTCTGCGAGGAGGGAGTGGGTGGGGTGGGGCTCAGCCACACTATGTGTGTCTATAGACACACACAGCTCAGGAATTGAGCCTGAACATTCGCCCCCATAGCAAGTGGCTGGCTATGGGGGCAGATGGAAAAGAGAAGGAGCAGACAGCACTGGTGGGGGACTCCAGAACAGGAGGTAAGGGGCGACTTTGTGCAGTACCATTACACAGAGCAGGTAGGTGATTACAAAAAAGAAAAAAAGTCAGATTTGCCAATTTAAAGTATGCATACAGGTGACCGTAGTTTGTAATTCTGGATGCAGTACAACGATCAAAGTGGATTGCTTGCTCTGCAAATCCTCCATTCAGAAAAGGACTTACATTCCATTCACAGAAGGCGTTCTGTGAATGGAGGAGGTTCAGATGAGCATTCCCTCCTCTCCTCCAATCACATTACTCCATGCAAGGCTTTTTCTAAGGAAGTGAAGGATGTGCTTAGCAAGCGACCCATTGTGACATCTGTATTACAGACAGAACTGGAAGTCTCGGGGCCGGACATTCAGCACCGACAGGAAACTGCGGGCTAAATAAAATTAAGAGATTTAACAAACACTACAGCAGCCAAAGATAGGGCACACTTCATTAGAGGTAGCTTACTGTTCCTGTGCAAATGTCTAAAAATTGTTTTTGGCAATACTTTGGCACGAAGTCTTTTACATAGTATCCATGCCCAAATGCCATTAACAGTTCATTTAATGATTTATATTGTTACCTAGAGCAGTTTTTGACAGTACTTCATAGTAAGAAGAAGTAAAAATAACTGACAGAGGTATGTCTGTGATGTAGCTGAAGTTGCTATGCGTTTTTCAGATTCCTCCATTACTGACATATCACATAACATTTTAATTTACTAATAAATCATCCACAGCCTCCAACATGGTCAGAATATGTTTGTATACTCTACATGTTTAGTAGTATTCGATTGTACTGGAATAGACATTAGGGATTGCATATAGTTGCAGTTAATGCTGGTTTTTAATAAAGTGAGCTGTTAAAGCTGGAGATTCTACATGGTGCTAGATTTTTTCTGCAAGAGATGACAAACAAAAATTGTAGTAACCATTGATGTCACATGTTCGTAGATGAGAATGTACAGTGGGGGCGGAAAGTATTCAGACCCCCTTACATTTTTCACTCTTTGTTATATTGCAGCCATTTGCTAAAATCATTTAGGTTCATTTTTTTTCCTCATTAATGTACACACAGCACCCCATATTGACAGAAAAACACAGAATTGTTGACATTTGTGCAGATTTATTAAAAAAAGAAAAACTGAAATATCACATGGTTCTAAGTATTCAGACCCTTTGCTCGGTATTTAGTAGAAGCACCCTTTTGATCTAATACAGCCATGAGTCTTTTTGGGAAAGATGCAACAAGTTTTTCACACCTGGATTTGGGGATCCTCTGCCATTCCTCCTTGCAGATCCGCTCCAGTTCTGTCAGGTTGGATGGTAAACGTTGGTGGACGGCCATTTTTAGGTCTCTCCAGAGATGCTCAATTAAGTTTAAGTCAGGGCTCTGGCTGGGCCATTCAAGAACAGTCACGGAGTTGTTGTGAAGCCACTCCTTCGTTATTTTAGCTGTGTGCTTAGGGTCATTGTCTTGTTGGAAGGTAAACCTTCGGCCCAGTCTGAGGTCCTGAGCACTCTGGAGAAGGTTTTCGTCCAGGATATCCCTGTACATGGCCGCATTCATCTTTCCCTCGATTGCAACCAGTCGTCCTGTCCCTGCAGCTGAAAAAGACCCCCACAGCATGATACTGCCACCACCATGCTTCACTGTTGGGACTGTATTGGACAGGTGATGAGCAGTGCCTGCTTTTCTCCACACATACCGCTTAGAATTAAGGCCAAAAAGTTCTATCTTGGTCTCATCAGACCAGAGAATCTTATTTCTCACCATCTTGGAGACCTTCAGGTGTTTTTTTAGCAAACTCCATGCAGGCTTTCAGGTGTCTTTCACGGAGGAGAGGCTTCCGCCGGGCCACTCTGCCATAAAGCCCCGACTGGTGGAGGGCTGCAGTGATGGTTGACTTTCTACAACTTTCTCCCATCTCCAGACTGCATCTCTGGAGCTCAGCCACAGTGATCTTTGGTTTCTTCTTTACCTCTCTCACCAAGGCTCTTCTTCCCCGATAGCTCAGTTTGGCCGGACGGCCAGCTCTAGGAAGGGTTCTGGTCGTCCCCAACGTCTTCCATTTAAGGATTATGGAGGCCACTGTGCTCTTAGGAACCTTAAGTGCAGCAGAAATTTTTTGTAACCTTGGCCAGATCTGTGCCTTGCCACAATTCTGTCTCTGAGCTCTTCAGGCAGTTCCTTTGACCTCATGATTCTCATTTTCTCTGACATGCACTGTGAGGTCTTATATAGACAGGTGTGTGGCTTTCCTAATCAAGTCCAATCAGTATAATCAAACACAGCTGGACTCAAATAAAGGTGTAGAACCATCTCAAGGATGAGCAGAAGAAATGGACAGCACCTGAGTTAACCACTTGACGACCGCCTCACGACGATGTACGTCGGCAAGGTGGCACGGACAGGCAAAATCAGGTACATGTACGTGATTTGCCTTCCGCGGGTGGGGGGTCCGATCGGTGCCCGAGGCGGTCGTCTTTTGTCCAGCGGCGATCAGAGGTGAGGGGGAGACCATCCGTTCGTGGCCCCCCCCTCGCGATCGCCGCCGGCCAATCGAATCATTCCTTTGCTGCTGTATGCTAAACAGCAGCAAAGGAAATGATGTCATCTCTCCTCGGCTCGGTAATTTCCGTTCCGGCCCGAGGAGAGAAGACATGTGAGTGAGTGCACAACACTACACACACACACAGTAGAACATGCCAGGCACACAAAACACCCCGATCCCCCCCCCCCCCCCCCGATCCCCCCCCCCCCCCCCCCGTCACAAACTGACACCAAGCAGTTTTTTTTTTTTTCTGATTACTGCATTGGTGTCAGTTTGTGACAGTTACAGTGTTGGGACAGTTACTGTTACCCCCCTTTAGGTCTAGGATACCCCCCTAACCAAGTTTTAACCCCTTGATAACTCCCTGTCACCAGTGTCGCTAAGCGATCATTTTTCTGATCGCTGTATTAGTGTCGCTGGTGACGCTAGTTAGGGACGTAAATATTTAGGTTCGCCGTCAGCGTTTTATAGCGTCAGGGACCCCCATATACTACCGAATAAATGTTTTAACCCCTTGATGGCCCCCTAGTTAACCTTTTCACCACTGATCACCGTATAAGTGTTACGGGTGACGCTGGTTAGTTCGTTTATTTTTTATAGTGTCAGGGCACCCGCCGTTTATTACCGAATAAAGGTTTAGCCCCCTGATCGCCCGGCGGTGATATGCGTCGCCCCAGGCAGCGTCAGATTAGCGCCAGTACCGCTAACACCCACGCACGCAGCATACACCTCCCTTAGTGGTATAGTATCTGTACGGATCAATATCTGATCCGATCAGATCTATACTAGCGTCCCCAGCAGTTTAGGGTTCCCAAAAACGCAGTGTTAGCGGGATCAGCCCAGATACCTGCTAGCACCTGCGTTTTGCCCCTCCGCCCAGCCCACCCAAGTGCAGTATCGATCGATCACTGTCACTTACAAAACACTAAACGCATAACTGCAGCGTTCGCAGAGTCAGGCCTGATCCCTGCGATCGCTAACAGTTTTTTTGGTAGTATTTTGGTGAACTGGCAAGCACCAGCCCCAAGTAGCGTCAGGTTAGCGCCAGTAGCACTAACACCCACGCACACAGCATACACCTCCCTTAGTGGTATAGTATCTGAACGGATCAATATCTGATCCGATCAGATCTATACTAGCGTCCCCAGCAGTTTAGGGTTCCCAAAAACGCAGTGTTAGCGGGATCAGCCCAGATACCTGCTAGCACCTGCGTTTTGCCCCTCCGCCCGGCCCAGCCCAGCCCTCCCAAGTGCAGTATCGATCGATCGATCACTGTCACTTACAAAAGACTAAACGCATAACTGCAGCGTTCGCAGAGTCAGGCCTGATCCCTGCGATCGCTAACAGTTTTTTTGGTAGCGTTTTGGTGAACTGGCAAGCGCCAGCGGCCTAGTACACCCCGGTCGTAGTCAAACCAGCACTGCAGTAACACTTGGTGACGTGGCGAGTCCCATAAGTGCAGTTCAAGCTGGTGAGGTGGCAAGCAAGTAGTGTCCCGCTGCCACCAAAAAGACAAACACAGGCCCGTCGTGCCAATAATGCCCTTCCTGCTGCATTCGCCAATCCTAATTGGGAACCCACTGCTTCTGCAGCGCCCGTACTTCCCCCATTCACATCCCCAACCAAATGCAGTCGGCTGCATGAGAGGCATTTTCTTTATGTCCTCCCGAGTACCCCTACCCAGCGAACCCCCCCAAAAAAGATGTTGTGTCTGCAGCCAGCGCGGATATAGGCATGACACCCGCTATTATTGTCCCTCCTGTCCTGACAATCCTGGTCTTTGCATTGGTGAATGTTTTGAACGCTACTATGCACTAGTTGAGTATTAGCGTAGGGTACAGCATTCCACAGACTAGGCACACTTTCACAGGGTCTCCCAAGATGCCATCGCATTTTGAGAGACCCGAACCTGGAACCGGTTACAGTTATAAAAGTTAGTTACAAAAAAAGTGTAAAAAAAAATATATAAAATAAAAAAAAATAGTTGTCGTTTTATTGTTCTCTCTCTCTCTATTCTCTCTATTGTTCTGCTCTTTTTTACTGTATTCTATTCTGCAATGTTTTATTGTTATTATGTTTTATCATGTTTGCTTTTCAGGTATGCAATTTTTTATACTTTACCGTTTACTGTGCTTTATTGTTAACCATTTTTTTTGTCTTCAGGTACGCCATTCACAACTTTGAGTGGTTATACCAGAATGATGCCTGCAGGTTTAGGTATCATCTTGGTATCATTCTTTTCAGCCAGCGGTCGGCTTTCATGTAAAAGCAATCCTAGCGGCTAATTAGCCTCTAGACTGCTTTTACAAGCCGTGGGAGGGAATGCCCCCCCCCCCACCGTCTTCCGTGTTTTTCTCTGGCTCTCCTGTCTCAACAGGGAACCTGAAAATGCAGCCGGTGATTCAGCCAGCTGACCATAGAGCTGATCAGAGACCAGAGTGGCTCCAAACATCTCTATGGCCTAAGAAACCGGAAGCTACGAGCATTTTATGACTTAGATTTCGCCGGATGTAAACAGCTCCATTGGGAAATTGGGGAAGCATTTTATCACACCGATCTTGGTGTGGTCAGATGCTTTGAGGGCAGAGGAGAGATCTAGGGTCTAATAGACCCCATTTTTTTCAAAAAAGAGTACCTGTCACTACCTATTGCTATCATAGGGGATATTTACATTCCCCGAGATAACAATAAAAATGATTAAAAAAAAATAAAATGAAAGGAACAGTTTAAAAATAAGATAAAAAAGCAAAAAAATAATAAAAAAAAATAAAAAAAATAAAGCACCCCTGTCGCCCCCTGCTCTCGCGCTAAGGTCGAACGCAAGCGGCGGTCTGTCGTCAAACGTAAACAGCAATTGCACCATGCATGTGAGGTATCACCGCGAAGGTTAGATCGAGGGCAGTAATTTTTGCAGTAGACCTCCTCTGTAAATCTAAAGTGGTAACCTGTAAAGGCTTTTACAGGCTTTTAAAAATGTATTTATTTTGTTGCCAGTGCACGTTTGTGCGCATTTGTAAAGCATGTCGTGTTTGGTATCCATGTACTCAGCCTAAGATCATCTTTTTTATTTCATGAAACATTTGGGCAATATAGTGTGTTTTAGTGCATTAAAATTTAAAAAAGTGTGTTTTTTCCCCAAAAAATGCGTTTGAAAAATCGCTGCGCAAATACTGTGTGAAAAAAAAAATGAAACACCCACCATTTTAATCTGTAGGGCATTTGCTTTAAAAAAATATATAATGTTTGGGGGTTCAAAGTAATTTTCTTGCAAAAAAAAAATAACTTTTTCATATAAACAATAAGTGTCAGAAAGGGCTTTGTCTTCAAGTGGTTAGAAGAGTGGGTGATGTGTGACAAGCTTCTAAATGTTGTGCATAAAATGCCAGGACAGTTCAAAACCCCCCCAAATGACCCCATTTTGGAAAGTAGACACCCCAAGCTATTTGCTGAGAGGCATGTCGAGTCCATGGAATATTTTATATTGCGACACAAGTTGCGGGAAAGAGACAAATTTTTTTTTTTTTGCACAAAATTGTCACTAAATGATATATTGCTCAAACATGCCATGGGAATATGTGAAATTACACCCCAAAATACATTCTGCTGCTTCTCCTGAGTACGGGGATACCACATGTGTGAGACTTTTTGGGAGCCTAGCCGCGTACGGAACCCCGAAAACCAAGCACCGCCTTCAGGCTTTCTAAGGGCGTGAATTTTTGATTTCACTCTTGACTGCCTATCACAGTTTCGGAGGCCATGGAATGCCCAGGTGGCACAAAACCTCCCAAATGACCCCATTTTGGAAAGTAGACACCCAAAGCTATTTGCTGAGAGGTATAGTGAGTATTTTGCAGACCTCACTTTTTGTCACAAAGTTTTGAAAATTTAAAAAAAAAAAAAAAAAAAAGTTTTTTCTTGTCTTTCTTCATTTTCAAAAACAAATGAGAGCTGCAAAATACTCACCATGCCTCTCAGCAAATAGCTTGGGGTGTCTACTTTCCAAAATGGGGTCATTTGGGGTGGTTTTGTGCCACCTGGGCATTCCATGGCCTCCGAAACTGTGATAGGCAGTGAAGAGTGAAATCAAAAATTTTCACCCTTAGAAATCCTGAAGGCGGTGATTGGTTTTCGGGGTCCCGTGCACGGCTAGGCTCCCAAAAAGTCCCACACATGTGGTATCCCCGTACTCAGGAGAAGTAGCTAAATGTATTTTGGGGTGCAATTCCACATATGCCCATGGCCTGTGTGAGCAATATATCATTTAGTGACAACTTTGTGCAAAAAAAAAAAAAAAATGTGTCACTTTCCCGCAACTTGTGTCAAAATATAAAATATTCCATGGACTCAATATGCCTCTCAGCAAATAGCTTGGGGTGTCTACTTTCCAAAATGGGGTCATTTGGGGGGGTTTTGTGCCACCTGGGCATTCCATGGCCTCCGAAACTGTGATAGGCAGTGAAGAGTGAAATCATAAATTTACACCCTTAGAAATCCTGAAGGCGGTGATTGGTTTTCGGGGCCCTGTACGCGGCTAGGCTCCCAAAAAGTCCCACACATGTGGTATCCCCATACTCAGGAGAAGCAGCAGAATGTATTTAGGTGTGCAATTCCACATAGGCCCATGGCCTGTGTGAGCAATATATCATTTAGTGACAACTTTTTGTAAATTTTTTTTTTTTTTGTTTTGTCATTATTCAATCACTTGGGACAAAAAAAATAAATATTCAATGGGTTCAACATGCCTCTCAGCAATTTCCTTGGGGTGTCTACTTTCCAAAATGGGGTCATTTGGGGGGGTTTTGTAGCACCTCAAGAAATGACATAGGCAGTCAAAAACTAAAAGCTGTGTAAATTACAGAAAATGTACCCTAGTTTGTAGACGCTATAACTTTTGCGCAAACCAATAAATATACGCTTATTGACATTTTTTTTACCAAAGACATGTGGCCGAATACATTTTGGCCTAAATGTATGACTAAAATTGAGTTTATTGGATTTTTTTTATAACAAAAAGTAGAAAATATCATTTTGTTTTCAAAATTTTCGGTCTTTTTCCGTTTATAGCGCAAAAAATAAAAACCGCAGAGGTGATCAAATACCATCAAAAGAAAGCTCTATTTGTGGGAAGAAAAGGACGCAAATTTAGTTTGGGTACAGCATTGCATGACCGCGCAATTAGCAGTTAAAGCGGCGCAGTGCCAAATTGGAAAAAGACCTCTGGTCCTTAGGCAGCATAATGGTCCGGGGCTCAAGTGGTTAAATATGAGTGTCACAGCAAAGGGTCTGAATACTTAGGACCATGTGATATTTAAGTTTTTCTTTTTTAATAAATATGCAAAAATGTCAACAATTCTGTGTTTTTCTGTCAACATGGGGTGCTGTGTGTACATTAATGAGGGGAAAAAAATGAACTTAAATGATTTTAGCAAATGGCTGCATTATAACAAAGAGTGAAAAATTTAAGGGGGTCTGAATACTTTCTGTCCCCATTGTATGCTAAATGCATCTTCAGCTCATATACTGATCTGCTCCTAGTCTTTCCATAAAAAAATCTATGCAATGAGATCACACTGTTGAAGTGAACTGCTCTGTAAAAGAAAAAAAAAAAAAAACTCCATATGTTATTACCAGTATGCAAACAGCGAGACTCTAAGGCCTCATCCGAATATATATATATATATATATATATATATATATATATATATATATATATATATATATATATATATATATATATATATATATATATATATATATATATATATCCTCCTGCTCATCTGTCCCACCTCTGAACCCCTCCTGTTCATCTGCTCCATCGCTGTACCCTCTTCTTTTCTATGATATGCGTGATATGCAGAGTGGTGAAAGGAAGCAGAGATGAGACACATCTACCTGTCCTGGCACACTCATCCTACTGATCCAACTCTCGCATCTAGCTCACGTGCTTGTATGTGATGTATGTGATGTCACATACAAGCATCTGGAATGGATGCGCAATGACGAGCTCGGGTCAGGGGCATTTTCTGAAAGCAGTGGGCCTGTGTGCAGGATCATAAGTTGGGCCCCCGCAGCTGAGAAAGTGCAGCGCTTTGCGCCACAGGAAAAGTTGGGTGTAATTTTCATTGCGCTGAATACTGGCTGTGACTTAAAGGGACACGGAGTGCCGGGGTTCAGTAGTAAGTGACGCAAAAGTTCAGGAATAATTTCAACAAAACAATCTCTTCTTTCTGAGATGGTAGTGGCAACCAAGCGAGTCATCTTCCTTGCGATAATGGGCGGGGCTAGCAGGACTGTGATTGACTTTAGCAGTGGCCAATGACAGTCCTCCTCCTCCTGGAAACAGAGCCCCTAGTAGAGCTGCACTCAATCTCTTCTCTATCACAAAAGCTGACGATCGCAGCTACAGCAAAGTTAGAGAACCAAACAATGTTTCCCATCTTTTTCAATGCGTGTGGGCACAGTGCCTCCCCCTCAGTGCAGGTGCAGCGTGGGGAATTCTGAGATTGGAATGCAATAGTGTCTCACTGACACTTCCCTGCGCTGCTCTGCTGATGGGGAGGGAGTCGAGTGCCAGCAAAAGAGGCTTCATGTGCCGCTTGCGGCACCAGTGCCAGGGGTTGCTTACCCCTGTTCTAACGCTTCTCCATTTATCCAACATGGGATAGATTTGGCTGGAGTTGGGCTTTAAAGTGGAAATAAAACCCTTCAACCTTTCAAAGCCAAGAAAGCTGCCAGCTTAGCTTTTGCCTGATCTACAATGTCCATGGTGCTGCACATGTGAGATAGGACACCAGCCATTTGAAGACTTGACAGTTTGGTTGAGAGCCAACATAAGGCAATCTTGACAGTTTTCACCAGCGATGTGCTGGTGAAAACATACAATAACTGTTTTCTGAAACCTTTAAATTGCCATGTTTAGTTCTGCATTAAGATTGTCATTTGATATAATATAGAAACATTTCAACTTCTTGCAGATTGATATACTAAATTTTTGCTTTAGGGCTCGTTCACACCATACCTGCATGAAAACTGATGGGCATTGATGGGAAAACCGTGCATATTTCACTTGCAGAGACATCAGTTTACATGCATGTTTCAGTGAGTTGTTATGCACATTGACATCAGTTTTCACACTCGTCAGTTATGTGCCCTGTTCACACCAATGTTAATGTCATGTCAGTCTTTTTCCAGTGCAGAAAGCTGCATACATGTTATAGATTCCTGCGCAGAAAAAATCTGCACATAATACCAGTGTTGTGAACAGGGCACATAGAGAGCAATTGTTTTTTGTTGTGCCCTTGCAGAACGCATACAGAAAAAACTGACAAGTGAATGAGGCCTTATAGGTTAGCTAAAAAACATGCACACAATGACTTGGGCATGCCATGAATCTATACCTGAATGCCACAGACTCCAGTATAGCCCGTACAAGGTGGCTTTTGCTGGTGGAAGGCTTTAGTCCCATGAATGATGCACACGCATAGGGATCGTTCACTGGCGCCTAAAAGAGACAAAGTGCTGAGTAAGGGAACCCACTCCCTGCCCCTGCCTTTTATGTTTTATAGTAATAGATGAACACTTACATACATGTACCGGCAGCAGGAAGGGAGAAAACAGACAAGTTACAAGCAGACAACACAAGCTATATGCATAATCTCTGTCTCTTAGAGCGAGATGTACATGCATATAATACAAATTTACAAATGCAACAAATGTAGCCAGAGACGGATCTAAAAAATTAAGAATGATTGTGCTTGTTACAGGAATTTTTTATTTTCCTTGTGCATTGACCCTTTAACCAGGACCTGAAAGAATTACCTCCTACAGTGTGGATGCAATGCAGCCAAGCCAGATTTGTTACAGGTGTGGGTGTTAGAAAGAATGTGCCACATATCAGCTATTATTTCTGCACTGAAAGAACCAGCCCACACAACAAACAGCTATGTCTAATAAATAAACCACAGTACAATGCAAGAAAGGTCAGTATGTAGTTTGACACTGGGCTACAGCGCCACCGCTGATCAAGATTGAAAGCAAACACATCTTACTTCTGGAATCACTGGACACATATTATACCTGTAAACCTGTAAATGAGGGTACAAAGTAAATTCCTCCAGAGTCTGGGACACTTTTAGCCATTTCTTCTGTGTCTGCTACATCTGTGTAGAGATCTTTAAGAGACAGGAAAGAACTTAAAAAGCCATCTGTTCACAGTTATAACATCAGTCATATGGGAATGCCATTTCTAAATGTTAGGATCTCTGGTGCTACAGGGCCACCAGCTATGGTATAAATCTGTCAAGTGCATTTTAAGAGTTAAAGAATTCCAAGCCAATGTAACTATGCATATACCATACCTGGCCGATCCTTCTGGAAGCTGGAAATTACCACTACCCCAGTGATCTCCATTCGTTTCCAGGTGATGTCACTGCCCCCATCTCATCCAATCAAAGAATGATTTGCATTCATTCAGAAAATGCAAAGAATTTTCTGAATGGTGGCTGCCTTGAGTGGCCGAACTCCTATCATAATGCAACCGGGCAGCCGCTTAGCATGGGACCTGGACGCAAGTGGAGATTACTGAATTAGGGGTGTCTACTTCAGCGATTTCCAGCTTCCAGGGGCATTGGCCAGGTATGGTATATACATCGTTACATTGGTCAAAGCTAGACCAGTGAAACCGTGTATAAAATATCCATACCTGGAATTCTTCTTTAAAGTGTATGTAAAGCCTACCCATAAATAGCTGTTACTTGTTCTCTTTTGGCCTGTTAAATATACCATTGAAAATATTTTGTTATACAGTGGTGCGCATAAGTTTACATACCCTGGCAGAATTTATGATTTCTTGGCCATTTTTCAGAGAATATGAATGGTAACACAAAAACTTTTCTTTCACTCATGGTTAGTGTTTGGCTGAAGCCATTTATTATCAAACAACTGTGTTTACTTTTTTAAATCATAATAGCAACAGAAACTACCCAAATGACCCGGATCAAAAGTTTACATACCCTGGTGATTTTGGCCTGATAACCATGCACACAAGTTGACACAAAGGGGTTTGAATGGCTATTAAAGGTAACCATCCTCACCTGTGATCTGTTTGCTTGTAATTAGTGTGTGTATAAAAGGTCAATGAGTTTCTGGACTCCTGACAGACACTTGCATCTTTCATCCAGTGCTGCATTGACGTTTCTGGATTCTGAGTCATGGGGAAAGCAAAAGAATTGTCAAAAGGATCTGCGAGAAAAGGTAGTTGAACTGTATAAAACAGGAAAGGGAGATAAAAAGATATCCAAGGAAATAAGAATGCCAATCAGCAGTGTTCAAACTCTAATCAAGAAGTGGAAAATTAGGGGTTCTGTTGAAACCAAACCACGGTCAGGTAGACCAACTAAAATTTCAGCCACAACTGCCAGGAAAATTGTTTGGGTTGCAAAGAAAAACCCACAACTAACTTCAGGTTAAATACAGGACTCTCAGAAAACATGTGGCGTGGCTGTTTCAAGCTGCACAAAAAGGAGGAACTTGAAGAAAGATGGGCTGCATGGTCGAGTCGCCAGAAGAAAGCCATTACTACGCAAATACCACAAAGTATCCCGCTTATAATACGCCAAACAGATCAGAGACAAGCCTAAAACCTTCTGGCACAAAGTCATTTGCAGTAATGAGACGAAAATTTAGCTTTTTGGCCACAACCATAAATGCTACATTTGGAGAGGAGTCAACAAGGCCTATGATGAAAGGTACACCATTCCTACTGTGAAAAATGGAGGTGTATCGCTAATGTTTTGGGAAAGTGTGAGCTACAAAGGCACAGGAAATTTGGTCAAAATTGATGGCAAGATGAATGCAGTATGATATCAAAAAAATACTGGAGGAACATTAGCATTCATCAGCCAGGAAGCTGCACATGGGACGTACTTGGACATCATTGATGTTAAAGGGACACTAAAGGCTCATGTTTTTTTACCTTAATGCATCCTATGCATTAAGGTGAAAAAACACCTGTCCTTGACCAGCCCCCCCCCCCCCCGTTTTACTTACATGCTTACATGAACCCTCAAACTTGTCCCACGGGGACGCTCTCTCTCTCTGCAGGGGTTCTCGGCTCTTGATTGGATAGACTGATAGCAGCGCAGCCATTGGCTCCCGCTGCTGTCTATTAAATCCAATGAAGCAGGGGTTCTCGGCTCTTGATTGGATAGACTGATAGCAGCGCAGCCATTGGCTCCCGCTGCTGTCTATTAAATCCAATGAAGCTTACATGAACCCTCAAACTTGTCCCACGGGGACGCTCTCTCTCTCTGCAGGGGTTCTCGGCTCTTGATTGGATAGACTGATAGCAGCGCAGCCATTGGCTCCCGCTGCTGTCTATTAAATCCAATGAAGCAGGGGTTCTCGGCTCTTGATTGGATAGACTGATAGCAGCGCAGCCATTGGCTCCCGCTGCTGTCTATTAAATCCAATGATTTAATAATTAATCCAATGATAAGTCGTCTATGGACGCCAAATGCTGGACTCGGGACCGCACCGGCAAGGTAACCCCCGGGAGAGTGCTTTTCCCAGGGGGTTATCTGATGTGGGGAGGAGCCGAGAGAGCCGCCGAGGGACCCCAGAAGAGCAGGATCAGGGCCGCTCTGTGCAAAACGAGCTGCACAGTGGAGGTAAGTATGATATGTTTGTTATTTAAAAAAAAAACAAAAAAAAAAACCCAAACCTTTAGTGTCCCCCCTCTAAAGGGTGCAATACACGGTATTAAGAACTGGGGTATGTAAACTTCTGATCAGGGTCATTTAGGTAGTTTCTGTTGCCATTATGATTTAAAAAACGTAAACACAATTGATTAACAATAAAGGGCTTCAGCAAAACACTAACCATGAGTGAAAGAAAGGTGTTATCATTCCTATTTTCTAAAAAATGGGCAAGAAATCATAAATTCTGCCAGGGTATGTAAACTTATGAGCACAACTGTAACTCTTTAATAAGTGCCAAAATATATCATTTGGTCATGCCCAAAATTCAATGCTGCCCTATGTCTTGTACACTGTGCAGTGTTATCTCAGGTAGTATTATGTTCCTGCACAGCTCATCTATGTGGACCACAGAACAACCCCCATATGAACAGAGTAGGTGGTGTTCTGTAGTCCTAACACTTCCTGTCCTATGGTGACAACACTGCTCCTTCATAGATACAGTACAGTGTATGAGTGCGGTCACCCTATGACAGGAAGTAGGTTAATGTCAGGATCACCAAGTAAAAATTAGGGGAAAACGCCTGAAAAAAAGAGAACGAATGTCCACATGTTTAAATGGCAGTGAGCAGAGGTTTATTCACAAGGTAGACTAAAACTAGCTATGCAAGAGGATACAACCGTATTAAAAAACAATTGTCTCTATGGAAGATCCCCAAAAGTACTGGGGGGAGGGATACTTTAGCTGGCTGCAGTATTTTCTGGAGGAAAGACTCCACCTGTAAAAAAGATCACCTCCTGATCTTTAGTCATGTTGTGCCGAGGGAGCTGAGCCATCATAACCTGTAGGTCAGCCAACCCAATAATACAGAAAGTGGCCATACGCAATGATGTCATAAGTATTTAGTGCAAAACGCCTTTATTCAACTGTCAAATACTAAAATGTACGGGTGTTACATAAATGATAAATATTTTTTCATGCAAGACCCCTTTCTATGAATAACCCTGCCCATATAACATTTGTGGAACATCCTATGTTAAAAAATTAAAAACCACAAAGGGTGATCAGTCTGATCTTCTCCAGTCATTTGGCTTGTGATATTATGTGACTTACGACTTACTTAGCACTTACTAAGCTTTTGTGCCCACTTTATAGCAGTTCCGGTGTCTGAAGCATTGCCCTCTGCTAAACATACCACTTCGTTGCCTATCTTCCAGCCAATCAGGGGATACAGACCTGTCAGATGGGAAACAGATAAATAGGATTTCTTCTTGACCCTTTGTAATTTAAGTATGACATACAACTGCTAAAAAAAAGCCATTTTTTTTTTTAAATTAAATTAATTTTTGTTTTGTTTTCTTCATATAAACTGGTTTGGTACAGGAACATGCAAGATTCCTTGATGATTGAGTACAGCACAACCAAGGTAAGTGTAGTATTAAGGGCTGTACACATGGGCCAAAAAAAACGGACGGCATTTGGCCCGTGTACACGGCAGCCGGTCCAACTGAAGCTGGTCTTTTGGCCCGCTTCTGTCAAAGGGGCATGGTCGAAAAAGGTCGGTCAATCAGCATCCAATTAGCGCTCTCAGCCAATCGCTGAGAGCGCTGACCGGTGTATTCTGGTGGGGGGACGGGCGTCTTCCTGTCAGAACATAATAGCTCACAAGGGGAGATCGCTGTATTAACAACGCATAGTTAGTACAGGATCTCCCTCCGAGCTCTTCAGTTTTTTTTTCATTTAGCCCGCTGGGTTGAACGAAAATAAAAAACGAAAAGTGTGTGCTAGGTTTTAGGAGATAACAAAGAATAGGCATGATAAGAAAGTGCCTAAAAAGAACAACAAATCTTTCGTAACTCAGGATGGATGGAGGGGTCATAAAGAGCTATAAAATAACAGGCTTCCGTACTAAAGAAGATAATGTAGCTGAGAACACCACCTGATAGGAACTGGGACTGTGGACCATAATGTCCAGAGGTATGCCAAAAAAAACCAAAAAACAACAAAAAAGGGGCAAAGGGGGAAGGGGGGGTTGGGAAGAAGGAAAAAGGAGAATGAGGAGAAGGTAGGACTCAATCTTCCCAAACCTTACCTACCTTATAGCGTCAGTCCGTATAGTTGGGAGTTTTTTTTTTTTTAATAAAAGCATGCCCTGGAGAACCTGGTGCAGAAAAGCTAGTTTATGTTCTCACCACCTACCTGCTATAGAGGTGTGCAGATTGTTCCCTGTGTTAATTGCCATAAATGTTCCTGTTCCCATTGTCAGCTTTACATCTCCTACATCAAAGCAACACTGGCCAAACATTGCAGCTTGCTGGTCAGCCACCTGTCAGGAGAGAAGATGCAATTACTATGATTTATGGGTTTATTAACCATTTATGACAAATCAGTGACATCTGAGTACCCCAGAATATTGTTAGTTTAAGAACTAGTTATAATTACTCACCAGTGCCCGTATGGGGATTGGCGTTCCAAATATGCTGGGATTTACTACTCCAAAGCTGTAGCTGCAGACACAGAATATAAAGTCATAATTACCATGGGAGAGACTTGCAGCAGAAGCATGGCATGATGATAAATATGTGAAGTATGTCTGGTGTTACCTGGTGTCCTCAACAGGAGGAAATATTGAGAGGGGGATGGACAGTACAGAGCAGAGAAAAGAGCTCCAACACATCTGTAACAGAAAAAGGAGGTAAAGCATTAAAACTCTTTTTTCTTTAACTACACAACATCTATTCCTTGATGGGACAGAAAAGAGCAAGCAATACAAAGACTGAATAACATGATTCTGCCAGGAAAATCTTCCTCATCGGGGTGATGGTGTACCAGTGATCTTAATGTGCCCATAGTGTGACAACATGACCTGGAAAAAAAATAAAAAGAAAACAAAAAGAAAACACGCGGGGGAAACCATGGGCATTTTGAAAATACCTGATTCAGCTATAGCTTTGGAACATAAAAAGCTTAGAGCCACAGGTCTGGTTTCCTATGTAATACTTCAGCAGTTCTGTTTAGAGGCATCTTCAGGGCAAAGTATATACTTTAGAGCTGAGTTACACCTTCCCATAGTTTATTTTACTACAGAGAAACTTGTGTTCAAGGGGGCCAGATGTGGCCCTTTCCATTTAACTTGTCATATCATGTAACTATTAAAGGGTGTCCTAAATTCCCTGCCTGATGTGGGCTGTTTAGGGTTACTACTAGGGGGAAAAAAAAAGAATAACTTCTGACCCTGCAGACTGTAAAACCTCTGTACAGCGAAGTCAGCTCCACCTAGTTCCCCCTGTATATAGATCATGTAACAAATGAAGATAGGCAGAGGGCTTCCCATCGCTCGTGTGCACAGAAAGACATTTATTCCTATGTCCTCCCTTTGTCCAACAAGCACATAAAAAAATATCCCGCTGTTCACTGCTGGCCCAGTGCACACAATCATTTAATGAGCCAGCAGAACTTTTTTTTATCGTATGGCAGGTCTCTTTGCTTGGGTATTTAAATAAATAAATAATAAAAATGCCATAAATCTATCCCCTATTTTGTAGACGCTTTAACTTTTGCCTTTTTAAGGTGTCAGCATACCAACACATTTTGGAGAATTTCATGCTCCCAACATGATTGTGCGCCAGTGCGCAAAGCAAGAAGAATAAAGCCTACCCTACATTGAAACCATAGGTGCATTACAGTATGTTCAGCATGATTGCAGTATTCCCTGCATATAATTTGCATTCTGTTGTTTGTATTAAATTTAGCATTAAATTGTCTTTAACCACCTCAATACAGGGCACTTTCACCCCCTTCCTGCCCAAGCCATTTTTCAGCTTTCAACGCTGTCGCATTTTGAATGACAATTGCGCGGTCATGCAACAATGCACCCTAATGACATTTTTATAATTTTTTTTATCAGTTTGAAAAAACACAATTATTTTTTACTATAATAAATATCCAATTTTTTTTTAAAAACAATTTTTTCCCTCAGTTTAGGCCGATATGTATTTTTTTACATATTTTTGGTAAAAAAAAAAAAAAAAAAAAAAAAAAAAAAATCGCAATAAGTGTATATTGATTGGTTTGCACAAAAGTTATAGCGTCAACAAAATAGGGGATAGATTTATAGCATTTTTAGAATTTTTTTTTTTACTAGTCATGGCGGCGATCTGCGATTTTTATTGTGACTGCGATATTGATGTGGACATATCGGACACTTGACACATTTTTGGGACCATTCACATTTATACAGCGATCCGTGCTATAAAAATGCATTGATTACTGTGTAAATGTGACTGGCAGGGAAGGGGTTGACACTAGGGGGTGATCGAGGGGTTAAATGTGTGTCCTAGGGAGGTGATTCTAACTGTGGGGGGAGGTGACCGATCGGTGTCCCTATGTACAAGGGACACACCATCGGTCTCCTCACCTCTGACAGGACGTGGATCTGTGTGTTTACATACACAGATCCATGGTCCTGCTCAGTTTCTGGCAATCGCGGGTGCCCGGCGGACATCGCGGCAGCTGGGCACGCGCATCGGGTCCCCAGTGACGCGGCGGTGTGCGTGTGCCCCCTAGAGGCTTGGGAAGGCGATAACGTCATATGACGTCCGCCCAGAACGAGAGCTGCCTTGTCCCACAGTCATATGGCGGCTAGTGGTTAAATTGATATAAACATTTGCATTTGGTGCAAAAAAACATTTCCTATAAGCCTTCAAAGTTGCAAAACACCAAAATGTCAAAAAATGTCTACAATTTTTGCCACCACTGTATAGTAACAGCGCTTGGCCCTGCCACAGTGTGAGCATAGGAAAAAGCCACACAGGGTTCACGCTCATGCAGAGTGCAAGGCACCAGAGTACTGTGTCTGAGCGGAGAAGACTGAGGTTTCAGTTTTCGTTGTGTTTTGTAATCCTAGGTTGGGGGCTGAAGCTTAGAGACTTGAAAGAGATTTGGGTGGAAAGAAGTCTTCAATCCTGTGTCCAGATCTTACTGTGAAGCCCCGCAGGCTGTATGTGTGTGCAGGTGTACTTCATACTTGTTAAAAGTGAGAACTGGCCAAGGTTCAGGAGACAGGCGAACTCCCATTAGAAGAGGTGACTCACTCGCGAGACTTGGAGATCCCCTATTGAGAGGCCAGGGAGTGGGCCCGTGTAGCTGGGTGCTGCAAAAAAAAGGCTGAGGGAGTAGCCCAGAGGGTAAGGAGAGCTGAACCCAAAAGATCTCCTCAAAATAGCAATGGAGCTGCTGAAGAGTGAGCCAAGTGGCTTAGTATTATCATCTGTTGTGTTGCTGAAAATCCCTGCGTGGGCTTAGTGACCTTTTAGTTTCCATTTTAGATAAAGGGCTGGCAACCCTTAAAAACCACATTTCGAAAATAAATTATATATATATATATATATATATATATATATATATATATATATTCCTCAATGAACACGAGAACAATTTCCAAAATTTTGACAAAACTGAGAGTTTTATAGAACATTTGTTTAGCTCACTACATGAAAGTTTAATAATATAACTTAGATTACAAAAACTTATTTTACTCAAATTAGTTGATGCAAAAAGGAATACACCCCACAACAAAAGCTACTATGTCTGGTATTTTGTATGACCTCCAGGCCAACGCTGTATTCTGGCCTAGGCCGACAAGGCTCAGGCCTAGGGCAGCACTTTGCAGGGGGCAGCACGGAAAGAGTCCCCACTGGCTTGTGCTACACTGTTAGGATAGCACCAGTCTTATGGGGCGGACTGGGCTGAGAGGCAAATTAGTCTAGCACCCCCATAAAGCGGCCGCACTGCTTCCGGTATGCGGGCAGCCGGCAATCCGCAACTGGGGGGGGGGGGGTCGCTGCTTCTAATTTTGACTGTCCTATCATCCTGGACCACAAACCTTCCTCACTGTGCTATATGCATTCTGCTGCACCATTGGCATGGTTATATCTTCTTAGTCCTCTCCATAAAATTATCAGAAATTTGTGCTTAAAGTAGAACTATAGGCAACACTTTTTTTTTTCATTTTGGATAGAATAAGGGAGGGTTATAGCCCCTGTCAGTTTATTTTTTACCATCTCTGTCCCATTGCAGAGATTTCCCTTCACTTCCTGCCCCATAGCCAAACAGGAAGTGAGAGGAAATCTATGCAAATTAGGGGAATCCATTCCCCCAGGCCCTCAGAACTAGTGTCCCCACTCAAAAATTTCAGGGCGGGTCTTAAACAGCAAGGGGTGCGGCCTTGACAGAAAGGGGTGGGTCATATTTACATTTTGGGGTGCACGAGTTTAGTCAGGCCTAGGGCAGCACAAAACCTAAATACACTACTGCTCCAGGCATAGAATGAATAAATTGGCAACATCAGTGATGCTCAACTTGTCTCTTCAGAATTCCCCATAACTGTTCGATTGGGTTCTGATCAGGAGACATTCTTGGCCACTGAATCACTTTCACCCTGTTCTTCTTCACAAAAACACAAGTGGCCTTAGATGTGTGTTTTGTATAATTGTCAGTGCATGACAACCAAGGGCAGGAAGTGATGGTAGCATCTTCTTTTAATATAGAGCAGTACATCTGTGAATTCATGATACCATCAATGAAATGCATCCCGACACCAGCAGCATTCATGAAGCCCCACAGAAGGACACTGACACCACCATGTTTCACTGTAGGTACCATGCATTTTTCTTTGTACTACTCACCTGTGAGACGCCATAGGTTCCAATAACATTTATCTTGGTCCCATCACTCCAGAGTACAGAGTCTCAGTAGTCTTCTTTTTCAGCATGGGCCCTGGCAAAACCTAGGTGGGCTTTTTTGTGCATAGGCTTTAGGATGACACCCATGCATGCTATTCCTCTGCAGTGTACGCTGTATTTTGTCACGGGAAACAATCACCCCAGTTTGGCCTTTTAATTATTTAGTTAACTGCTGCAAACTTGCATGGTGATTTTCTTCAGCCCTTCTCATCAGAAGACGCTCCTGTCGAGGTGTTAACTTCCATAGATAGCCTGGATGTCTCTGTGAGATGGTTGCAGTTCCATCTTTGTTACATTTTTGTATCACTTTTGTTACAGTATTCTAACTGATAAGTTAGAGCCGGTTCACACGGGGGCGACTTGTCAGGCGACCTAGCCGCCTGACAAGTCGCCTCCTGTTCTGTACAATGGAACCGTTCTAATCGGAGCGACTCAAGTCGCTCCGACTTAGAAGAAAGGTTCCTGTATTACTTTGGGGGCGACTTGCATAGACTTCTATACAGAAGTCGTTTTGCAAGTCGCCATGGCAGTCGTGTGCAGGTCGCCTCGGTGAGGCGACCTGAAAGTCGTGCCGCTTCTAGTGTGAACCGAGCCTAAAGCTTTGCTGATCTTTTGTAGCCTTCACCTTTCTTGTGTAATGAAATTATTTTCTTTCTCAGGCCTTGTGACATTTCTCTTTTGTTGACAGCATGAAATGGAAGGGGTTTTCTTTGTTAAGTAACACCCTTTTATAATCAACTGTTTGCTTGACAACTCTTTAATGGATAATTAGACTCACCTGTAGTTGAATTCTTGTTAATTAGGATTTTGTTTTGTCTAAAATTTAGCTCTGCTCCTAATGCCTGTAACACACAATGAGATTATCGGACGAATGATTGTCTGTTTTGTTTTTTTGCATGCTAATCTCAGATCGAACCTGAAGAGTTTACTAAAGTCACGAAAATTCTCGTACGACAGAATAAAAATTTGGGAGTGATGTCATGTGTTGTAATGCATTTGTATTGCATTTTCGAAAGACAGCTGTACTGATTAAACAAAAATCGTACGATCTGCATGTCCGATCGGATAATATCGGACAAGCTGTGATGATCGGCCCTCGAAAAGCTCTGTACTAACGATCAGATTATTGTATGATCGTTTCAAAAGCGGTATTTTTTGTATGATTTTCTTAATCTGGTTAATCTGTTGGGGTGTACTCATTTAGTCTATTTTCACATCTATGCTGCTTCAGGCACGTTTTGCAGTGTGTTCTGCATTTTTAAACCCGCGTTTTTAATGCGTTTTTGCATGCGGTTTTCATGCATTTTGCGTTTTACTTTTTTTTTTCTCTCTTTCAACGCACTGTAAACACACTGTATATAGCCGGTTGCTAAGCAGGGGGCCGGGGAAGCTGTCCTTAACAACCGATGAACAACATTTCAGCTGAATGTTAGAAAAAAAAAAAAAAAAAAAAAAAGACGTGGGGTCACTCCCAAAAATCCATACTAGACTCTTATCCAAGCATGCCGCTTGGTAGGACAGGGTTGTCGGGAAGAGGCCCCTGTCCTCATCAACATGGGGGAAGGTGCTTTGGGGTGGGGCGCAGAGTCCCCCACGCCCCAAAGCACCCACCCCCCAAGTTGAGGGCATGCGACCTGGTATGTTCTGGAGGGTGGCGCTCGCTCGTCCCCTCCCTTTTCTGACCTACGCAGCGGCATGCTCGGATAAGGGTCTAGCATGGATTATGGCGGGGGCCCCCGAATCCATACTAGACCCGAAGGGCCTGGTATAGACCTGTGGGGGGACCCCATGCCGTTTTTTTTTCGTGATTTTTTTTTGTTTTTGCGGCAATTTTTTTTTTACATTCAGCTTTGGAGTGGGGAAGCCCGCTGACAGCTGATGACTCACTGGTTGTTAAGGACGCGGCAGCCAGCTTCCCGGGCCTCGCTTAGCAACCAGCTATATACAGTGTTAAAATAAAAAATACAAAACACATGAAAAATCTCATCACAAACACTTACGTTTTTGGTGCGGTTCCATTGAAGTCTATTACCCGCAAATTGTGGGAAAAAAGTCCCCTACCCTTTTCAAAAACGCACGGCCGCAAAATGCATAGATGTGAACTTGTACTATAGGAAACCATGTTAAATGGACTGTAGTGAATTTCTGCAAACTGCAAAACACATTAAAAAAGGCATAGGTGTGAACCTAGGGCTATGACAACCACACTTATTGGATGAAGCAATAATCATTGCTGCAAATTGGGATCACAGGTGGTGGGATGCTTGGGGGTTAATGTGAAAAGTGAGTCTGGGACCAAGAAGCAGTTAGGTCATTAAAGTGGTATTAAAGGTTCAGCTTTTTAAAAAACAAAAAACACGTCATACTTGCCTGCTCTGTGTAGTGGCTTTCCTCTTCTCACGTCCCTCGTCAATGCTCCTGGCTTCTCCCCCTTGACCAGTGCCCCCAATAGCAAGCCACTTGCTATGAGGGCTCTGGTGCATGCTCACTCCCAAGCAGTGCTCTATGCATCCATAAGACACAGAGCGCAGCTCAGCCCCACCCCCAGCTCTCTCCTCTGTGATTGACAGCAGTCGGGGCCAATGAAAAGAGGGAGTCCCGGGACAGCTGAGGCTCTCATGCACATCACTGGATCGTGAGGGGGCTCAGGTGAGTATTAGAGGGGGCTGTGGGGGGAGCAGCAAACAGGTTTTTTACCTTTATGCATTGAATGCATGAGGGTAAATAACCTTCAGCCTTTACAACCACTTTAAGAGCATGGAGAGTATGTTTTACCTATAAATCACCAGAAACTCCAGCACTGTAATACCTGTGTGAAATGTATGGCCACACTTGCCAATTAATCTGTAAGTCAAGCGTTACTCGCTTGTGGGTTATTTTTTAATTATGAATTTAAAAACATTTCATCCCGGCTATATAAACTGCTTAAAGAATGAGAGAGCATAAATGTTCCCCAATCCAATATGTAACACCACCACAACCTGTGCAGTCATAGTAAGGCCCAGATTATATGTTTTATCCTCCTCAACGGCAACACTGCTTTATTTGCATTAGCCATCACGGCTTGGCTGGCAAGTATTCCCTCCCAGAGGGTCCATGCAAGTAGAAAGCCTAAAATCTGCTGCAGATCACCTACAGTGACCACAAGGATTATCAGCGAAACAAGTTATGGGGAAACACAGACAGCGGTACCAATAAAAGTGACATTGCTTGAAGTTACCTACCAAGTAAGGATCAAAAATCCCCGTCCCACTGGCATTTGAATAGTCTGTCGCATGAACAGATCCTGTAATACATTAAAAGATTAGGTCATTTTAAGTTTTTTTCCTTATTTTTTTAGTTTCCAGTTTGCCTTCCCTTATACATAAATCTATCCAAATTCCTAACTGTATGACAGATACAGAATAGCAATACACAAACAGAGAGCAGGCTCACCTGGAGGCAGCCCTATTCTGCATTAAAGGATAGGTTCACCTTGGGAACATGTTAAATATTCCACCCATATTTAGGGTTGAACATGTAACATGTTCCACATCCTGTTGCCTCTCCCACCAATCCTCCTTCACCTGTGACAGCGGGTGGGGATTCTTCTCCCTGCACCTGCTGTCACTTTCATACTCCTGTAAATGAACAAACTACAAGTACCATCTTCCACCATGGCAGATGGACTTGTAGCAATGGGCTGGGGGAGCACTGATGAGCGCTCTTGTACTTCATTGACATGTCCTCTGGCTTTCAAACAGAAAGCCTCTACAGAGGTACAGGCTAAAAGCCAGAGGACATGTCTACAGGAGCCCACATTGCACCCGTGATGTACTAATTGCACGTGCAATACTATCCAAATGCACATGCTCTTGTCTATGGGGCAACTGGATGGAAATGAACTGCCTGTCCATTGCCATCCGATACGTCCCACATCCATCTATTTTAGGCAGGCAGGATCGCTTTCGATGCAGCGAGTGTCAGCAGACATGTGTACGTTGACTTCCGCCCCTTCATAGAAGAGAGGTTTTCGATTATACATAGCGGGAGCCTGTCAGCAGGTCAAGGAGCCCGATTCACGGCCGGGACCTGCTGATCAGCTGTGTACAATTACAGCCCAGAGCTCTGTGTTGGCAAACAACGCAGAGCTCTGTACAGAGATAGCAATCTCTCAGCTTCTCATCCCTGCAAAGGATCAGAAGTAAAAAGCAGCACACACACTACACATAGTTAGGCAGGAACACTTTTAACCCCTTGGTCGCCCTAGATGTTAACCCCTTCCCAGCCAGTGTCATTAGTACAGTGACAGTAGAGCTGCACGATTCTGGCTAAAATGAGAATCACAAGTGAATCTTCCTAACAAGAACACTTCCTAATGGGCAGCACAGTGGCTAAGTGGTTAGCACTTTCGCCTAGCAGCACTACAGTTGCTGGTTTGAATCCCAACCACAGCACTACCTGCCTAGAGTTTGCATGTTCTCCCTATGCGGGATTCCTCCAGGTACTCCGGTTTTTTCCAACACTCCAAAGACATGCTGGTAAGTTCATTGACTACTGTTTAAACTGGCTCTAGTATATGTACTGTATGAATGTGAGTTAGGGATTGTAAGCTTAGTGAGGTTTTAGGGACTGATGTGAATGCACAATTTATAATATATATATATATATATATATATATATATATATATATATATATATACACACACACACACACACATATATACACACACACATACATACATACATACATATATATATATATATAAATTTATGGTGCTATATATGTACCTGTAATAAATAAATAGCAGGGACAGACGGCAATTAAAACCTGACAGGGGTTCTAACCCCTCACCACTCTATCCAAATCTAGGGGGGAAAAAAAATCATTTTTTGTTTAGATACTTTAGGAAATCCGGTTTAACAGAGTAACTTTTTTTTTTTAATCAACAGTAAACTGTGCCTTATTTTAGGAATCATTGAAACCTCCTTTTTAATTCCCAGATGATTCTAAACAAGTAGAAGACAAGACAGATTTTACTGTAGCGTAAAGAAAAAAAGACAGCTGGTTCATCCCATACATAGTGGCCGATCTGTTCCACAGCATTACACAAAGGCTGAATGGGCCCATAACATCATGCACACAGACAGATGGCAAAGTGACCCTTCGTACAGGGAGAGGCTATCATCATTTTTTTCTTCGTGGTCCATTTGTCTTAGTTTGGATATAAATGAAGGGGACGTGTGCTGCATCTCCAATGATTCATTATCTGTGCCCTTCCTACACTTACAGAAAAGAACTCAGCTGGGGTTAGCACAAGTATCACAACCATCTGCCCAAGTTCAAACAACTTGTGATGACGCTCATTACGAATATTTAATGCAAAAAAAAAAAATGCATAAAATACAACTCAGTGAATTTCTGTTTTTATAAAAGGACCACTCGTAGGTCCTTTTTTAAATCTACACAATATTTGCAAAAGTTATTTTTTGGATGTAAAGAAACTCAGAAATACACAGCAGAAGTATAAAATGTCTAAATCCGCATTTAATTTGGTCATTTCATCTCTCATCTACATGACAGTCATAACCGCTACATCTCGTCATTACATTGGAGGATACATTTTTTGATTTTTAAGTAAAAAAATGTTGGAGCAATTATTGCCATAATCATCTTTCATCATAAGAAAATTAATATTAGGTGTTATATACACACAAAAAACCAAAGTGCAGGGCTAGGAGTATCCCAGTATATACTAGACAAATATGTAAAAAAACAAATAAAATAATTATTGAACATATACATATAACACCATCAAATGTGAAAAGCCAGGCAAAAGCCCTGCTTTAATTGGAGTGTCCAAATAAAAAACCAGGACAGAAAAAGGTGAAAGTCTATAACATGTGAGGTAAAGAAAGGTGTCTTCTCCAAACGGAGAATAACAGTAAACGCTGGGAGGCGTGTGTGCAGGGTGATGTGCAGTGTTAGTTTTCCACCACACATAGCGTTTTGCTTTTAGGCCAAAAAGTTCAATTTTGGTCTCATCTGACCAAAGCACCTTCTTCCACATGTTTGCTGTGTCCCCCACATGGCTTCTCGCAAACTGCAAATGGGACTTCTTATGGCTTTCTTTCAACAATGGCTTTCTTCTTGCCACATAAAGGCCAGATTTGTGGAGAGCACGACTAATATTTGTCCTGTGGACAGACTCTCCCACCTGAGCTGTGGATCTCTGCAGCTCCTTCAGAGTTACCATGGGCCTCTTGGCTGCTTCTCTGATTAATGCTCTCCCTGCCCGGCCTGTCAGTTTAGGTGGACGGCCATGTCTTGGTAGGTTTGCACTTGTGCAATACTCTTTCCATTTTCGGATGATGGATTGAACAGTGCTCTGTGAGATGTTCAAAGCTTGGGATATTTTTTTATAACCTAACCCTGCTTTAAACTTCTCCACAACTTTATCCCTGACCTGTCTGGTGTGTTCCATGGCCTTCATGATGCGGTTTGTTCACTAAGGTTTTTTAACAAACCTCTGAGGGCTTCACAGAACAGCTGTATTTATATTGAAATTAAATTACACACAGGTGGACTCTAATTACTTTACTTCTGAAGGCAATTGGTTCCACTAGATTTTATAGTTAGGGGTATCAGAGTAAAGGGGGCTGAATACAAATGCACGTCACACTTTTCACATATTTATTTGTAAAAAAAATTTCAAATCATTTAGCATTTTCCTTCCACTTCACAATTACCGTATTTATTGTTGTATAACACACACAGGCGTATAACACGCACCCCAATTTTAGGAGGGAAGTTTAAGGAAAAAAAACTTACATTTTAAATAAAGAACTTTGAAGCAAAATTAGGGTCACAGCTCATCAATGTACCCTGCTCGGTGCCCATCTGCAGCCATTAAATTGACCAACAATGCAGCCTGTTCAGTGCCCATCTGCAGCCTCACCTTTCCCATCATTGCAGCCTCGCCAATGTTGGATTATCCCTGCTGTCTCCGAGGGAAGAGGAGGAGCGTGCGCCGGTGATCTACACAGAGCCGCGATCTCCTGTGTACCTGGCGCTCCGTCACTCACAGCCACGCCTCCTGGCCCTGCTCATATGATAGACAGAACAGTGGCCCAATGCGGGGCCAGGAGGCGTGGCTGTAAGTGACAGAGCGCCGGGTACACAGGAGATCGCGGCTCTGTATAATGCAGCAGCGCTCGCTCCTTTTTCCTCAGAGACAGCAGAGATCGGTGTATAATGCGCACCCATGATTTTCCCCTGATTTTAAGGGGGGACAAGTGCGTGTTATACGCCGATAAATACGGTATGTGACACTTTGTGTTGGTCTATCACATAAAATCCCAATAAAGTACATTTACGTTTTTGGTTGTAACACGACAAAATGTGGGAAATTGCAAGGGGTGTGAATACTTTTTCAAGGCACTGGAGCACTGTTTTAAGGCAATTGAAGAAAAATCCTATTTCCTATGTATGCAAGTAGATTTACCACAGGGATAGATGGCACCACATTTTGTGAGTAGTCTCCTAAGTGTATTTCACATTAGTGGTAATGCTTTCCGTCCTTTGAAAAGCAATCTGCAATGGTGGTGGTGGCGGTGGTGGGGGGGGGTGGTTGTGGGGAGAGGAATTTCCATACATGGGTTATTGAAAGCAGTAAATACCTAGTAGGGTATCAAACCCTGCCTCCCTGTTACAATTAAGAGAAAAACAAAAGTTTGCCTTGTAATAACAGGGTATGAACATTTGTTCAGGTACTTGACAGGGTTGCTTACTACTTTCATACAAACACCACTCACCATCTGTGAGTTTATACAGCAGCCATGTATCGATGGTCCCGAAACAACAGTTCCCCTCATCTGCTGCTTGCCGTACCTGCAAGGATAACAGAGAGAGTTAAGTTTGTGCTTTTTATAAATTTCACATTAAGATTTCCAAAGTGATGTTGGGTAAAAAAACCAAAACAATTATTTGGTGGATACCATCTATGCACATGCAGTGGGGACGGAAAGTATTCAGACCCCCTTAAATTTTTCACTCTTTGTTATATTGCAGCCATTTGCTAAAATCATTTAAGTTCATTTTTTTTCCTCATTAATGTGCACACAGCACCCCATATTGACAGAAAAACATAGAATTGTTGACATTTTTGCAGATTTATTAAAAAAGAAAAACTGAAATATCACATGGTCTAAGTATTCAGACCCTTTGCTCAGTATTTAGTAGAAGCACCCTTTTGATCTAATACAGCCATGAGTCTTTTTAGGAAAAATGCAACAAGTTTGTCACACCTGGATTTGGGGATCCTTTGCCATTCCTCCTTGCAGATCCTGTCCAGTTCTGTCAGGTTGAATGGTAAAGCCACTCCTTCGTTATTTTAGCTGTGTGCTTAGGGTCATTGTCTTGTTGGAAGGTAAACCTTCAGCCCAATTTGAGGTCACTGAGCACTCTAAAGAAGGTTTTCGTCCAGGATATCCCTGTACTTGGCCGCATTCATCTTTCCTTCGATTGCAACCATTTGTCCTGTCCCTGCAGCTGAAAAACACCCCCACAGCATGATGCTGCCACCACCATGCTTCACTGTTGGGACTGTATTGGACAGGTGATAAGCAGTGCCAGGTTTTCGCCACACATACCGCTTAGAATTAAGGCCAAAAAGTTCTATCTTGGTCTCACCAGACCAGAGAATATTATTTCTCACCATCTTGGAGTCCTTCAGGTGTTTTTTAGCAAACTCCATGCGGGCTTTGCACTGAGGAGAGGCTTCTGTCGGGCCACTCTGCCATAGGTCCCCGACTGGTGGAGGGCTGTAGTGATGGTTGACTTTCTACAACTTTCTCCCAACTGCATCTTTGGAGCTCAGCCACAGTGATCTTTGGGTTCTTCTTTACCTCTCCCACCAAGGCTCTTCTCCCCCGATAGCTCAGTTTGGCCGGACGGACAGCTCTAGGAAGTGTTCTGGTCATCCCAAATGTCTTCCATTTAAGGATTATGGAGGCCACTGTGCTCTTAGGAACCTTAAGTGCAGCAGAAATGTTTTTGTAACCTTGGCCAGATCTGTGCCTTGCCACAATTCTGTCTCTGAGCTCTTCAGGCAGTTCCTTTGACCTCATGATTCTCATTTGCTCTGACATGCACTGTGAGCTGTAAGGTCCTTATATAGACAGGTGTGTGGCTTTCCTAATCAAATCCAATCAGTATAATCAAACACAGCTGGACTCAAATGAAGGTGTAGAACCATCTCAAGGATGATCAGAAGAAATGGACAGCACCTGAGTTGAGTGTCACAGCAAAGGGTCTGAATACTTAGGACCATGTGATATTTCAGTTTTTCTTTTATAATAAATCTGCAAAAATTTCAACAATTCTGTGTTTTTCTGTCAATATGGGGTGCTGTGTGTACATTAATGAGGAAAAAATTAACTTAAATGATTTTAGCAAATGGTTGCAATATAACAAAGGGTGAAAAATGTAAGAGGGTCTGAATACTTTCCGTCCAACTGTATAAAAGCAAAATCCACATAACTACACAGTCAACCCACTGCTAAGCTTTCCCTTAAATTCCCAGCTGGGTCCAGTTCCTATTAAAAACGGCCGCAGACTCCTTTCATTCCTATAGTTGGTCTGTACACCTGGCAGCCCCAGCCATCCATAGGAGTATGTACCTGGCCATAGGAATGAATGAAGGAAGCAGTATGCACATATAGTACAAGCTGGACATGGCCAAGACTTCTTCTTGGTAAGTATTTAGGTATGTGGCATTCACAGGAGGGGTGGGGGAAGACAAAAAAGACAACTTCACTTATAGGTGGACAGATTTAAAAGAAGATAATCATACTAAAGTAAATGAAAGGATAAATTCACCTTTGCTATGCGTTATACCCAAATTTAAGTTGTAACCTGTAACCCCCCCCCCCCCCACTTCTCCCCATGTGACAGTGGGCAGGGATCAATTTAAAAAAAGCGTGGCCGTGCAGGGCTCCACCCCCACGCCTGCATCATTCATTCACAGCTTCCTGTGAATGAACAAACTACAACGACCATCTGCCATTGCAGCAGTCGGCTTGTAGTTCTCAATGAACTGTGAGGGTGCTGTCTTCAGTAACGGTCTGCCCATATGGGAGGTATAGGCAGACAATTATACTGAGAGTTGTTAGGGGCCTGGCATTGCACCTGTGAGAATGACCATGGGTGCAATGCTCTCTAGGCTCCTATGCTTAAAAGAAGAATAAATTCACTTTTTTCTTCAGAAATTTGTGCTTTTTTCCCCAAAAGGTGAACTTGGCCTTTAAACTGGCTTAAAAAAACAAAACATTTTTTTTTAAAAAAAAAAGTGTTGTTTTCCACATTGCTTGTTTTGTCGGAACTCTGGGATCCAGATTGCCCTGGAGATATCTCTCTGACATCAATCCACTATGCTTTATCTTATGTGAGATCAGGACCTAAAATAGAGAACCGTGTCAAAGAGAACAGAGGCTTTCCAAGGACAAAATTTTACATCAGCTACAGCTGACAGAACAGTCATAATAGAGCAGAAGTTGTATTAGTAATCCAAGTCAGTACAGAGACACGAATTACAGTGCAGGAATGTAGAGCCACTGTGTGCACGTCAACGGCGACATGAAATAATTATATAGTGGAAGCAGCATCTAAATACACAGGATCACTCCACACAAATTTGAAAATTAGCCTTGGAATTCACACGGGGAGGGAAGAAACTCTCCTTGGTCACCACATCCATATACCTATAAGCAGCGGTTTGCTATTCAGCACCTTTATTATTGGTTGTTAAGAAAAACATCTAGTGGTTGATATGAAGGTGCAGTTTTTATTCCCAATCCAGACCTCTTCTGAGATCATTATCTATTTATGGTGTGACACAGGACGTAACATTCAATAACACCTTCCACTCTCCTTTGTCAGCAGGCTGGGTCACATTTATTTCCACTAACAGATGCTTCAGTCTCAACCAGAAAGTATGGCATATGTAAAACGTTAAGGCTCCATTCACACCTGTTGTGTACTGGAGTCGCAGGCAGAATCGTCCAATTCTGCTCGCAATTCCAGATTCGCAGCAAAACACAGAATACATTTGCGATGCCTTTATTTCTTGATGGCACCCCAAAAGTGGTATCGTTTTGCCACGATTGATCGCAGCAAAAATCGCAACGCAAAACACGCCAGACTCTGTGCCAAAATTTGGTACAATGAGCTTCTTTGGCACGTTTTTGGAGTGGAGTTACCCATTCAAATGAATGGTGCCGTTCCAAAAATGTGTTACAAAAACACACAAAAAAAATAATAAAAAAATAAAAAAAAACCTGGTGCAGCAGGTGTAGCTGCAGTACGCTTAGGTGTGCATAGAGCCTTAGCAAGGTTATAGTTTACTCTGACCGTTATGCTCATCAATGAAATATTTTCAGCGTCAGATAAGCAGAAACTCCAGTTAAAACTAACAATGTATAACTGAATGGCTAGGAAGGTCTCTGGATGGAGGGTGACTTTTAGAATATACACCTTCATTCCAGAGATTTAGGGTCAGTTCACACCCTAGAAACCCAGTCTGGATGCTTCTCTGCATGCACATTTTTGAAGCCTTCCCGTGCGTTTTTGATGCATTCTATCCCCCTCTTTTTTCTTCACCTTAAATAAGGACGTGTGTTCCAAGTGCGTTTTACTGCATTCCAGTACAGTTCAGAAAAAAAATGCAGCATGTTCTACTTTTTTTTCTGGAACTGGAATGCCCTGGAACTGACCACCACTGGTGTGAACTATGCCATTGAATACCATATAACCTACTATCCATGTGTTATTGATGCAGAAAAAAAAAAAGGGAACGCCAGGGACTGCATGTGGTGTGAACTGGCCCTTACCCCACAGTACTTTTTATGCATCTAGATGTCCTCAGTCTGGTGGCCAGTATTCATATTGAATGAATATTATTATTCAACCTACTTCCTCTGCACCCAGGTCGTCCAGCCCCAGCTTGTGACTGGGCATTGAAAGGGGAAGAGGCACTGTGATGAGCTCAGCTCATCTCATCTCATCTCACTGTCACTCTGTTGCCTTTTTTCTATCAGTATGCTTTTTGGTTAGGCTTACTCCTTGTAGTGCTTCTTCCTTTACTGTTCTGTTATTTAGGGACTACAGAAAGCTGATGTGAGGTCAAAATCAGTTACTAACTTGCAATTTAAACAAACATTAATTTAATAATGTTATAATGATTATTGCATTAATTTGTGTCTTTTACATCTGCTTATTATTATTCGCGATTTATATAGCGCCAACAGTTTACGCATCGCTTTACAATGTATAGGGGGGACAACACAATTACAGTACAGTTCAATACAAAAGGTACAGGAGGGCCCTGCTCGTAGAGCTTACATTCTAAAGGGAGGGGGTGGTGGTACAAAAGGTAATAGCTGCAAAGAATGATTTGATGGGGGTGGCTTAGAATTCAGCTTTTAGGAGGACACCCGGGAAAGAAAACAGTGGCAATCAATGGCTCTAAAACTGAAAGCTGGTTTACAGAAGTATGGGAAGGTTTTTTTTCTTGAACCGTACTTACCTAGGTGAAGCGATGCTGCATCTTTCCCCTGTCGGCTCTAACACTGAGAACCGAGCAATCAAACACCGCTCATAGTTCGGTTCTCAAATATCCATGAGCAAAGAGCCGATGAATGTCAGTCAGCAGCTCTCTGCTCTGCCGCCACGCCCCCCCCCTGCGCTCACTGGAGAGCTGGGCTGTGGAGGGGGCGAGAGGGGCCGGCTCAGGCTCTCAGCGGGTCACAGAGGCTGAACCAGGTGCCAGTCCAGGCATGTGGGCGGATCCCAACTATATGGTTGTGCTCTTTCCTGAGCCTGGACCAGCCCTGTGATGTCAGCCGACAGCGGGCTTCAGGTCACTGGAGGGCAGAACGAACTGCACTCCTGTAATCCACAGGGGAAGTACAGCCAAATGAGCTTTTGCTGTACTTCTTTTTTAACTCCATCTAATTATATGAAGGACACTATGCTTTAACAATGGCCTATATTTTAAGCCAAGCCTTGGGCAGCAGGCCACAGGCCGCCATGAGCACCATATGCCTGTGTCTGAATGTCAGCAGTATTGCACAGTTGCCCAATTTATTTCAACGCAATAAAACATTTACTATTAAAAAAGGGTCATTCAAGTGTTTTGGTTTTTTTTTTTAAACACAAAACTCTCTTACCTAACCCTTGAGGTGGCTGGGTAGGATGTCCATCTACAATATAGACATCCTCACTCATTTTTTATACATTTTCCAAACTTAACCAGTCTATGTCCTCCAACAAGGTTTTTGCTCTGTGCGAATGGCCCTGCTTACATATTTGTGGCCCTGAACCCCAGCTCAATACATCACGACATACTAGTAAAATAGATAACAGAGGGCAGAGCAGGCCTATTACAGTTGAAATTATACTACAGGGCAGTTGAGCTCTGTAGGGTCTTAGACATGATTGGTCCAAACTGTGGGAAAGTATTGAATGACAAATCACCAATGTTCCTACTTTGGATATGCCCAGTCCAATGGCCCTGGAGCATTTCCACATACATTGGTCTGTTTACACCAAATTTTTGGTAATCCAGAATTCCATACGGGTATGCATTGCAAACGTTTCCTATGTTGGAGGGAATCAAACCCCTCTGTCAAACAGGCAGTAGGCCCATCTGGGCTTAAATATCTTACAGATTTTTAACCGCCGATACTCCTCACCAGGGAAGATGGCTTCACTACCTGCAGCTCTGACATTTTCTAGCCAAGTCTGCAGGGTTTGGGCAGCTTCACAGGGACCTGAAATCTTGAAGCCTTTTGCTTACGAGACTCAGACTGCCCACATCCTATCCCTGAGTTGTACAACATTCTCCTCTCTGGGGCTTTTCTGAGATTGGGACAACCTATCTCTGAATAGGACTGGGATACATCCTTTTTTTCCCTTCAAAACTGGTATAGCTACTCAAGCCCAGGAGGTAAACTTTAAACTTCTGACCAGGTGGTGCAGAAATCCGGCCCTCCTGCATAAAAGTACACTATCAATCCTGGGGCTGGAAATGTGAAGAATTGGGTGGCATACTCCTACATTTGGACCTGTCCTCATACACGACCTTTCTGAAATTCCATTTTCCAGCTGTCACCTCATTACGGTTTAAAACCTGCCCAGAAACTCCAGAGGTTGCTCTTTTTTCAATCATACTTGGGTCCGTTGCCCCAAGCAACCGATCAGTAAGGACCCTTGGATAAACCTAGTCCTTTGCCCTGCATCTCAAGGGGACATTATACTTATTTAGAACATATCACTGGATCTTAAGTAGTGCCCTGGGTTCCACATTGCTAGACTTTCTGGGCTCCTGAGGCACTATTTGCAGTTTGCTGGCATATTAGGTTTGTATAATGTACCTTCTTTTCATGCAAAGTGTAATAAAAGTAGACCATAACCATAGAATTAATTCTGGTATAGACTTTTGCTGGTATCTTCCTTACCTCTGGAATATTCTGTAATACCCAGACCAGACGCAAGGAAACATGTTGAGTAGTAAAGTTGATTAAGCTGGCTGCCAGGAATCTTTTTCTTCGAGTGAAGAAGTGAAGGAACTTGCAAGATCCATGAATTGCCTACAAGAAAAAAAGTTACCTGGCTATTTAACCAAATAAAATTGCAAATATTTTTATTTTAGACAATATACCTGTCATGAACACAGAATAAAAAAGGTAATTACTTTGCTTGAGAATGACTCATCAAGTAGCTAACCGTTTAGAAGGTCAACTTTTCTAAAGAATGGAACTTGGCTGGTACATACTGCAAAACTCACTTCATGGCTCATGCAGCCAGATGTATACCTTGTAGATTAAACAAAAAAGTGATGTTTTTGTCTTGATACTAATATTACTACACTTTGAGGGGTATCTTTGTAGTTTTTGCCATTATGAGCGAGGCACAAGGAGAGGTGGACATGTAAGAGTGTCTTAAAGGAACCTAACCCTCACATTAAGAGGTTTACTGGGTGAAATCCTGAGAGGGCCCCCAGTGGACAGAGGACTCAGGAGGACACCATATGTGGATGATTTCACATATATGCGAAGTCACAAGCATAAGGAAGGTAAGAGTTGAGGTGGAAGCAGACTACACAAGGCACAGATATTTGCACAACGGTGATGGGAAGATTATAACACAAAAGACTTTCTTCTATTCATGTTTATTTACTGTATTCAGTCATCCCATTTACCATTCTTATTGCACTATTGTTTTATTGTGTTTGTTCAACCTAACCACTGAATACAGTGATTACACATCATTAATATTGACGTCATATTTAACGGGTTACGAAGACCACCAGTAAGCACATGTTTTTATGTCACACAGGTTGTTTACACAGGTATAAAAAGCTGAGCAACATCACTTTTTGGTTTAATCTACATTTGTAGAATTGTGGGAACACCATTGGATGTGTGCAGCAACTGTTTATGTTTAGTCCGTTTTCATCAGATCTCACCCGATCCGATAGCGACAGACCTGGACGTAGAGCCATCCATCTGCTTTTAGCGGATCGGACGTCAGCGGACATGTCTCCGCTGACATCTGACGCTCCATAGGCTAACATGGAACGCCCGTTCAGGTCCGCCGTCAAAACTGACAGGCGGACCTGAACAGTCCGATCGTGTGAAAGGGGCCTTACAGAAGTAAAGTGGGAGCGCGAGAGTACACCTTATGTATAACTTGCACTGATGTGCTTTAGATTTGTTGAGTTTCTGACAATCTACTCTGTACTATTTAAATTAAATTGAATCGGGAAATTGTTCATGAATGTGCCCAGACTTTTATTATGTCATTGCATGGTGTCTGCTCTAGAAAACGCAGAGAAGTGCATGACAACGCACTGTGTGTGAATATGTGCTTATGTGGTTTTAATTGACTCAGTTTAAATACCCTATGGGCTAGAAAAGAATGGGAATATTTTCACTGTGAAGCTATACACAATCTTGTGACAGATTGCAACTACCGTGTTTCCCCCGAAAAAAAGCCCAGGTCTTCTATTCATTTTGGCAACAAAAGACCCAGTAGGGATTATTTTCAGGGTACGGCTTGTCTTCTCTCCCCATCTTCCTCCCTGCCTGTCAGGAATCTTCAATGAAATTGAGTAAAAGTGCTTGCAGAAATCCACTTCTGTGACCCGCCTGATAGGTCTTTCCCACTCCAAGCACTGTAGAGGGAGAAGTGCCCTGATATCCCCTACTGACAGCTGGAGAGGAGAAGAGGAGAGCAGCAGGGGATCAGCTGAGCGCTGCTCTGCGCTTCCATGACCCACCTAAGCTGTCTTCTCCGCTCCGGGCACTGCAAGGGGGAGGGGGCGAGATTCCCCGCTGTCAGCGGGGGATCAGCTGAGTGCCGAGCGGTGCTGTAGCGAAGGTATTTATCACAAATAGATTACAAAAACATACACACCTTACATGATATGATACTGTAATACAGTGCATTTTAGGATTTTACAACCACTTTAAACTAGGGTTTATTTTCGGGGTAGGGCTTTTTGCAGCCCTCTCCGAAAAATCACAGTAGGGCTTATTATCGGGGTAGTTTTTATTTTCGGTGGAAAATGGTACTAGAGGAGCCATTAAAAGTTCTGAACCATAGTCCTGAAACTTTGGGCAATGGTAATTTATTTGCTCTAATGCTCCTAGTAGGTGATGCTGGGTCTTTTTAAGGGGGAGTTTACACAACATGAATAAGACTACACCAAGGGGGACAAGACCAGTGACTATACTGGGAGAGGTATAGTCAAAAATTTACTTATCCCCTAAAAAGGCACCACAGTCCAGGTAGGTGGAACAAGCAGAATGCAGATTCTGCTTGAGATTGTCATGCCGGGTTCACACATGTGCGGCCGCGGGTTCTTGCCTGGGGTCCGGTGAGTTTCTGTACACCGTTCAGGTGCAATTCAGGCCTGAATTTTAGCCTCAATTCGCACCTGAACCGGACCCAAAGACGCACCAGACCCTTTTTCAAATCTGGACCGCGGCCGCCCCGGAGATGTTGGATGCGGGGATAATAAACAACATACAAATTAAAAAAAAAAAAAATTCCTTTCTCAGTTTAGGCTGATATGTATTTTACATATTTTTGGTAAAAAAAAAAAACTAACACGCAATAAGCGTATACCGTATTGATTAGTTTGCGCAAATGTTATAGTGTCTACAAAATAGGGGATACATTTATGGAATTTTTAGTATTTTTTTTTTTTTTATTAGTAATGGCGGCGATCTGCGATTTTTAGCGGCACTGCGACATTGCGGCAGACAGAGCGACACTTGAGACCATTGACATGTATACAACGATCAGAGCTAAAAATAGCACATCGATTACTGTATAGATGTCATTGGCAGCGGGAAGGGCACTATGGGCTCAACTATGGCGAATCGCCATAGCTGTACCGTGCTTGCGCCCCCACAGTGCCCGCGGATTTGTTACAGAACCGATCAGTCTTCAGGTCCAGGCCAGTGATTTCTGGCCTAGATCTGCTGCTCGATTCTGGCAAATGAAATTCCTCCACTGCTTGTGCAATGCAAACACAGGCAGGGGAAGTGATGTCATCTCCTCTTGTGGAACTCTTTTCGGTTCCAGAGAGAGGAGAGAGGATGTCTAACAGTAAGTTGCACAACACTAAACTAACACCAGTACACATAGGCACACTTGTCACCCCCCTGATCGCCCCCCAGTTAACCCCTTCACTCCCTGTCAGTGTGTCAAGTGCAGTTTTTAGATTTTTCACTGATCACTGTACTGGTGTAATTTGTGACACTAATCAGCATTAGGGCAGTTAGTAGAAGGCCCAGGTACCCCCCCTAATAAAAGTTTAACCCTTGATCGCCCCCCAGATAACCCTTTAACCCTCTGTCACTAGTGTCACTAATATAGTGTACAGATCTTATTTCTGAACACTGTATTTAGTGTAACGGGTGATGCTTAGCTAGTTACTGTCACCGTCAAGTTTTTATAGCGTTGGGGTACCCGACATATATTGCTGAATAAAGGTTTAACCCCCTGATCGCCCCCCCCAGTACAGGTTTTAGCATCAGGGTCAGCGTCAGCCCCAGGGAGAGTCAGAATAGTGCCAGTAGTGCTAACACCCATGCACGCACCATACAACCCCCTTACTAGTATAGTGTTTGAATGGATCAATTTCTGTGATCTGATCAGATCTATACTAGCGTCCCCAGTAGTTTAGGGTTCTGAAAAATGCAGCGTTAGCGGGATCAGCCCAGATACCTGCTAGCACCTGCGTTTAGCCCCTCAGCCCAGCCCACCCAGGCCTGATCCCTGTGAACACTGACAGTTTTTTTGGTAGCGATTAAAACAGCCTCTGACAACAAGTTTTTTTTGCCTGTGAGTCGCACTAGTTGTACCTGTAAATTTAGAGGCCACAATGTCCAGTCGGAGGTACAGTAGTGAAGAGGCCTACACGTTTCTGAGTATGAAAGATGAGAGTGAAGAGGAAGTCACCCATCTGTCAGATTCAGGCTCAGAATACGAACCAGTAAACAGCAGTAGCACCCTGACAGATAGCTCTGACGATAGAGTTGTGGTCCCTGCCAAGGTCAGGCGTACCCGACCCCGTTCTTCTGTTGTTGAGGTGCAAGAACTGCAGGGCTCTTGTATGGAGCAGAGAGCCAGTACTAGCGCCGCTCATCCTTCTGGTGAACTGGCAAGCACCAGTGGCCTAGTACATTCTGGTCATACATCCAGCACTGCAGTAACACGTGGTGACGTGGCCAGTCCCATAAGCTGGTGCGGTGGCTAGCATGAGTAGTGTCCCGCAGCCACCAACAGGACAAACACAGGCCAGTCAAGCCCATAGTGCCCTTCCCGCTGCACTTGCCAATCCTAATTGGGAGCCCACCACTTCTGCAGCGCCCGTACTTCCCCCATTCACTGGCCAACCCGGAATTCAGATGGAAACAGTTGATTTTACATCATTTGATTTTTTTTCGCTGTTTTTTACGGAAGATCTCTAAAGATCTATTGTGGACCAAAGCAATTTGTATGCTGGTCAATTCATCGCCGCTAATCCCCAGTTGACCCCTGCCAGAGAATGGAAACCCCTTACGGTTTCCGAATTTAAGACCTTTCTGGGCTTATCCTTCCTCATGGCATAACTAAAAAAAGTGAGTTGCAGTCATATTGGTCCACTGACCCAATTTACCATATACCTGTGTTCTCTGCATCCATGGCCAGGACACGACATGAGCAGATCTTGCAAGTTCATGCATTTTAATGACAATGAACTCTGTCGTCCTCGGGGTGACCCTGAATTTGATCAGCTCCACAAAATTCATAAACCACTTCAACCAACAGTTTGCAGCCTTGTTTACTCCTGATCAAGTTGTCTGCGTTGAGTCCCTGATTAAATTTTCTGGCCGCTTGTCTTTCAAACAGTATCTTCCCAGCAAGCGTGCCAGATATGGGGTCAAGTTGTATAAGCTCTGTGAAAGGGCAACAGGCTATACATATAGTTTTATGGTTAAGAGGGGAAAGATAGTCAACATGGAGCCCGGGAACTCCCCAAACTACATAGGGAGCTCTGGTAAGATTTTGTGAGACTTGGTGTCACCCTTATTCGGAAAGGGGTACCACTTGTACGTGGACAATTATTACACAAGCATGTCACTTGTTTGATCATGGAATTGGCGCATGTGGCACCGTGCGATCTAATTGTCGGGGCTTGCCCCAGCGTAGAATCCTGACTTAGGCTGGGGGGGGAGCCTGCTTTAAGTGTAATAATTTGCTCGCAGTGAAGTGGAGGGATAATCGGAATGTTTTCTTTCTGTCCTCCCTTCACGCAGACATGACGGTCCAAATTCAAACGGCGACTGGTGTTGTGGAGAAACCCCTCTGTGTCCACGAATACAATCTAATTATGGGAGGGGTGGACCTCAACGACCAGTTGTTGGCGCCGTACCCAATTGCGCGTAAGGCCAGAGGCTGGTACAAAAAAGTGTCTGTATACCTATTTCAATTGGCTCTGCTGAACGCTTATATGTTATACAAAGAGTCAGGATGAACTGGATCCTTCCTTAAATTCCAAGAAGAGATCATCACAGCCCTTCTGTTTCCAGATGGTTCTGTTGCCCAACTTCCCAATGCAAATGCAGTGAGCCGGCTGTATGAGAGGCACTTTCCAGAAGTCCTCCGTGGTACCTCAGGCCAGAGAACACCCCAAAAAAGATGTTGTGTCTGTAGGAAACACGGATAGAGGCATGACACCCACTTTTATTGTCCCTCCTCTCCTAACTAATCTGATCTCTGCATCGGTGAATGTTTCCAACACTACCACACACTAGTCGAGTATTAGCATAGGGTACAGCACTGCATAGTCATAGGACACACTTTCACAGGGTTTCCAAAGATGCCATCGCATTTTTAGAGACCCGAACCTGGAACCTTTAAAGTTACGAATGAAAGTGTTAAAAAAAAATTATACAATAAAAAAGCCAAAAATAGTTGTCATTTTATTGTTCTTCTCTCTCTCTCTATTGTTCTTCTCGGTTTCACTGTATTGTATAACTGCAATGTTTTAATGTTACTATGTTTTATCATGTTTACTTTGCAGGTATGTAATTCTCTTTTATACTTTACTGTTTACTGTGTTTTATTGTTAACCATTATTTTCTTTGTAGGTACGCCATTCAGTTGCAGCACTGATTTATTTATCTTGACAGCAACAGCGTTGTAGGATGCAATTTCACCACCACAGTTAAAAAAAAAAAAAAACAAACAATGGTGCATGTATGCCCATTATTAGAAGTGGGTGGATGTAGGGTGGTATTCTAATGGTGGGCATACCCCCCGATCAATCTCTTTTTTCCATTCAGCCCACAGGCTGCATGAAAAAAAAAAAAAAAAAAAAAAAAAAGAACATTACAATATATGCCCAACAAGGACCAGCAACGTACTGGTATGTTGCTGGACGTTGAGTGGTTATACCAGAATAATGCTTGCAGGTATCATTTTGGTATCGTTCTTTTCAGCCAGCGGTCGGCTTTCATGTAAAAGCAATTCTAGCAGCCAATTAGCTGCTAAAACTGCTTTTACAAGCAGTGGGAGTGAACGTCTCTCTGGCTCTCCTGTCCCATCAGGGAACCTGATAATGCAGCGCAGTGGTTCCGCCAGCTGACCATAGAGCTGATCGGAGACCAGAAACCGGAAGCTACGAGCATTTCATGACTTCGGTTTCACCGGATATAAACAGCGCAATTGGGAAATTGGGAAAGCATCTTATCACACTGATCTTGCTGTGGTCAGATGCTTTGAGGGCAGAGGAGAGATCTAGAGTCTAATAGACCCCAATTTTTTAGTACCTGTCACTACCTATTGCTATCATAAAAGATATTTACATTCTCTGTTATAACAATAAAAATGATTAAAAAAAACAAACAAAAAAAAACAAAAAAAAATTAAAGTAACAGTGTAAAAATAAAATAAAAAAAGCAAAATAATAAAACAAAAACACCCCCCCCAGCTCATGCGCAAAGGCGAATGCAAGCGTTGGTGTCGTGTTATATAAACAGCAATCGCACCATGCATGTGAGGTATCACCGCGATAGTGAAGTAATTTTAGCAGTAGACCTCATCTGTAAATCTAAAGTGGTAACCTGTAAAGGCTTTTAAAAATGTATGTAGTTTGTCGCCGCTGCACGGTTGTGCGCAATTTTAAAGCATGTCGTGTTTGATATCTATGTACTCTGTATTAAATCATATTTTATATTTTAGCAAACATTTGGGCAATAGAGAGTGTTTTAGTGCATTAAAATTAAAAAAAGTGTTTTTTTTTTTCCCAAAAAAACTGCGTTAAAAAAAAAAAAAATTGCTGCGCAAATACTGTGTGAAAAAAAAATAATTGCAACACTCAACATTTTAATCCCTTCTCGGAACAAAGCATTATTGTCCCTTACCAATATAGACACCATTATCTTTAAAAATGCCGACAAAGGGGGCGGCATAGTCATCCAGAATCGCACCGATTACATTAATGAAGCCAACAAGCTACTCTCAGATTCCATTACATACCAAAAACTCAGCAAAAGATCCTCTGCCTGAGTTCAAGGTAGAGGCACATTGTTTAATTGATGAGGCCGTTCACTCTATCATCATTGACAAGGCGGACGCATCCTTTCCTTAAAAGTTTTTTTTACAACACCCCTTACTTCTATCACATTCCCAAAATACACAAAAATCCCCTCTGTCCCCCGGGCCGTCGCATTATCGCATCCATGGACAGCATCACTTCAGGTTTCTCCGTGTAAGATGACATATATTTACAACCTCTACCATAGAGTTTACAGTCCTACATTAGGGGCGGCACATGTTTTAGAATAGCTACAAGCCTACAAATGGGAACAAAATTACATCTGGATGTCTCTGGACGGTAACTCTTTATACACATCCATTCCTCACCAGTTTGACCTCACAGCCTTAAAACACTTCTTGTCACAGGACCCTTACGAGCCAAGGCCAAACCCAATTTTGTTTGGAAGCAACTAAATGTTGTTTAACTCAAAATTATTTTAATTTCAACAACCAATTCTTCCTACAAACACAAGGCACCGCTATGGGTGCTAATTTTGCGCCATCATATGCCAACCTGGCCATGGGGCTGTTTGATCCCAATACATATGACACAATAATCCTTTCCAAAAACCTAATCTTTTTCGGTCGCTACATCGATGATCTTCTAATCATCTGGGGTGGGCCTAATGAATCCATTATAGAGTTTGTTGCACATTGCAACAACAATCCACATGGGCTATCCTTTACACACGTCACAGACTCACACAAGCTGTTTTTCCTCAATTTAGAACTATACTATATTGGAGATACTATACACGCCAAAAATTACTGTAAGCCCACGGCGGGCAACTCTCTTTTGCGTTACAAGAGCTACCACTACCACAAATGGACCGACAATATCCCTAAAGTCCAGTTTTGTCGACTCAGACGTAACTGTACCAGAACGGAAGATTTTATACAATCTGTCATCTTGAAAAATAAGCTACAGGAAAAAGGGTACCAGACTCCCCAATACAACAAGCATATTCACATTACCTAGTTGACCAACTGTCTAAAAAAGATAAAGAGCCTTTTGATCACACAATTAGTTTCACCACTCAATACCATACAGAGCACAAAAAATTGGAACAAATTCTCAAAAAACATTGCAACATATTGTTGGAAAATCCTCACCTTCAACCTCTTCTCCCAGAACATCCATGAGTCACGTACAGGAAAGCCCCTAATCTCAAAAACAAAATAGCCCCAAGCAAACTCAAACACAAGCATTGCACTCCCTCTGCTAAACTCTGCCTTATTCCCATTGTTGGCATGTATAGGTGCAACAAACCCCTGTACAAAAGTTGTGCGTTCAAACATGGGAAAAAAAAGTGTTGCAAAAGGGAAAACTTACATGTTTGGTGAATGAACTGCTCTTCTGACTATATAGTATATTGCTTAAGTTGCCCCTGCAATTTATTATACATAGGATGTACTATGCGTCCACTCAGAGAAAGATTAGGAGAACATCGTAGGTGGGTAGAGGGAGGCATTGACAAACACAGTGTTCCTCGCCACTTTGCCAAATACCATCAGGAATCATCTGTAGGTCTAGAGGTGTGGATAGTAGAACAGATTTCCAGAAACCTCTCTGCAGCCGAAAGATTTCACAGGCTTTGCGAACATGAGAATTTCTGGATCTATTTTCTAAATACCCTCTCACCTGGCGGCTTGAATGAAGAATTAGAGGTGTCCACTATTTTATAACATCATAATATTAACTTTCCATGCCCCCTGCCCCCTCCTCCCCCCCCTTTTTTTTCTGCAGATCATCATAGTCTGTCATGTGATCCATGAGTATGACATAGCGGGGGTGGTGGGATTCCCAGATCAGTAAGTAAATGTATCTGACATTGGTACCAGGATGCATGTGTTTTAAGACCTATCTTTCCTATCTAATCACTCACAATAATATATACATATATAATCCAATTCTACACTGCGGAACACCATCCCATGTTCTGCATCTATGAGTCGCAATTTACACATCTTATATAATCTAACATATTACTGTTTTTTTCCCCCCTTTTTATATCATACACTCATTTTACTCATATTAATGAGACCCCTGCTCCTATTCTGTGGAATACTATCCACAAATTTAATTAATTTTTTATATAAAATCTTCTAATTTTTTATCAGACAATATCTGGTTATTGCCCATTTACATAAAGGTTACGTAAACATAACCAGTGATATCATATTAATACTGTATAGAATGTTTTTTCAGATATACCTAATTACAGTCTAAAAGCCCCCCCCCCCCCACCTTTTCCTAATATTTACTACATATCACTAGTGTGATATAATTTCCATCTATATTACAATATACTTATTTCCATATCACAAATGCATATTGCCATTGCCTTTTTGAATGCACATATGGAATGTGTGGAATATACATGTGTGTGTATTTTTCTCTCCGAGAATGTATTTTTCCTCTATCCATTTATTGTTTAATGCTTACTAAAAATGCTGCCTGTAGCAATACGAACTTTCCACTAGATGGCAGCACACGGTATATATAAATACTAATACATCCAGCTCATCTGAACTAGCTTGAAAAATGAGCGCGCATTCCTCCCACCACCAGGGTGCGCCAGCCCAGAAACATGTTGCGATCAAGCCTGTGAGGTCATCCCCTTTAGCACTGCGATCCAGGAAGCGTTCCAAGCCTTTCTCCAGCTCTCCATCATCATACTATCTTCCTGCCGGCCGGGAGAGCCCACAGAGCGGCTGAGATAGCATACCATCTACTGACCAGTGTGATGTATGCCCCACGGAGTGTTTACCCACAGATGTACCCTTCCTTGTTTTACCTAGATGCAAGTTACTATGTGTTTTTATTAGTACACACTTTACAGTCTAATTCATTTGTTTTTTTCCACCATTTTAATTTGTGGGGCCTTTGATTTAAAAAAAAAAACATATAAATATTGGGGGGTTCAAAGTAATTTTCTTTTCCAATATTTTTATTCAGAAAAATTTTAACAAATACAAAATCGACATTTTTCTTTTTTTGGTATGAATAAATGTAACAAGTGACAAGTCATTTATAAGATGGTAACAACACAAATCATTTTGTATACCTGTGACGTTTTACGTATCCTTGTCCTTGTTTTAGGTATATATCGTTAGGACCTCAACCGAAAAAATGAAAATTTTAAACAAAAGATAGAACATAGAAAGGAGGGACCTCCTCTAGTTGGCCCTCAAATGTACTTCACATGCTATGTGGGAAATCACGGGGGGGGAGGTCCATCTCTCTCCGTCCCCTCCGCTTAGTGTAACCATCTAATTTGGTCCCGAAATAGGCCTCACAGCCCTTCCTGGCTGAAAGAAAAGAAAGAGAAAGAATGATAGAAGAAAGAGTAGAGAATAGGAAAGGGGGGTGCACTCTGGCCCTGGAAAATGATATTCCTGAGCCACTCCAAACTCATTATGTGGTTGAAAGATAATTGATCCAAGGGTCCAATATTTTTTCAAACAGAGCCATTTTATCGTTTAGAATTGCCGAGAGGCGTTCAAAGTAATTTTCTAGCAAAAAAAATATATTTTCATGTAAACATGAGGATCTTCTTTTTACATTGGTGATTTTTTTCCCCCAGATTCCTAATGCCACTACTTTACTGGAAGCGGCGGTAGCTACTGCTCAGGAAACTCTATTGAATATGGTGTAGAGGAGGGGGGTCTCAGGTAGGTTAGGTGGGTTCTGTTCTGGCACTCCCTCGTAGGGAATTGTATCAATGTGCTTAGAGGAGGGGTGATGAGCCCCAATGGCTGTCCCCGAATAGTCCTCTGTGGTGCAATAAATAAATGCAAAAGTTCTTTAAATTGGAGGATGTATATATATGGGCTAGGTATGGTGTTAAGTATTTGTATCACATATATCAGGACGGTAGGTTGTCCTCCTTTGCGCAACTGAGGGAGCAGTTTGGCATACCCAAGACTTGGCATTTCAGATATGCTCAGCTGCATTGTGCAGCTGTGACACAGTTTGGGGGGGGGGGGGGTTAGGGTCCAAAATACGGCTCTGGAAAAGGTCCTGCTTGATCCTGATACAGTCAAATGTATTTCCAGATACTATAGGGAAGTGGGCCCTGGGAACCCTGGATTGACTGCCAGGACTAGGTCCTCCTGGGTGGCTGTCGCACCGGAGTTGTCTGTGGAGCTGTGGCAGGAGGTTCTGGATACATATCTTGTCTGTTATATCCTCCATGGATAGAATAATCCAGCTTGGATACCTTCATCAAATGTACTACACACCAGACTGTTTTGAATGCGCAAAAGAGACTCTGCAGAGTGTCACAAATGTAAGGGGGCTGAGGGAACTTTTATTCACATGGTATGGGAATGCCCTAGAATACGTCCTCTATGGTCCAGCGTGACTGAATTCATCTCTGATAACTTTGACCTTCCTAACATATGTTCTCCCTTACGTTGCCTCCTGGGTGTCTTTAACCAGGAGGAGGCAAAATGTACATACTAAGTTTAATAAAATAATATCCCTGCGCCAACCGAATATGTATGATAAATACTGCTGCAAACACTGAAGGAAATGTCAGAACCTAAAAATATCATGTAAAATATAAAATCAAGATAGTGTTGCGCTGTAAATTAAATAAAGTGCAAAGGTGCTTATTAATAAATGCACTAAAAAGAGACAATTCTTGTGGTATAAAAAAATATCATAAAAAACATATAAAGGGTATCCTTGAAAGAATACAGATAATAAATGTATCACATGGTAATCTTATTCCTCTTTAAATGAAAACAGTGATAAAATAGTGTGATAAAAATATCCATATAAATATAGGCAAAAACAAAATCCTTTTCATAAGTGGAGAAATGAATGGACTGAATGTGTTCGTGACAAGTCTTTAAAAGTAAAGTGCAGGATGTATGGTGACTGTATAATAATATCAGTAAACAAGAATAAAGTGCAGGTAGTGACTTCGTCTTCTGTGCAGCGCGATATGTGGATGTCCCCTTACCTTACTGCTGTAAGGTAACAGCATGTGGGTATGTCTTTCCTATGGAACCAGTGTGTCCCCTGGCAATCGGCCCAGTCTGGCATCTCTGGCTCTGCTGGTATGTGTTTCTGATCTGTAATCAGAGTCCCCTTTTTGTGTCCCTGTGTCTGGATCAGGTAAGCCTCGTAGTAGGGCATGAGGGGGTGTAAGGAACAGGAAGGATGCTCGAGTGTAGTTTTTTTGAAAGATTTATTTGGTAACAGCAAAGTTAAACAGGTACTCACATTAAGATGTATCAAACAGGCAAAAATAAAAACCAGCAGCAGAGCACGTCACTTCCGGTGTGTCGTGTTCGTCACAGTCACGTGACTTCATCAGGGGCAAACAACAAATGACTGACAAGGCTTAAAGATACAATATAGATAAAAGGGTTTATAGATAAAAACGCTGCTCGTTTTTATTTTTGCCTGTTTGATACATCTTAATGTGAGTATCTGTTTAACTTTGCTGTTACCAAATAAATCTTTCAAACTACTACACTATCGAGCATCCTTCCTGTTCCTTACACCCCCTCATGCCCTACTACTAGGCTTACCTGATCCAGACACAGGGACACAAAAAGGGGACTCTGATTCCAGATAAGAAACACATACCAGCAGAGCCGGAGACGTCAGACTGGGACGATTGCCAGGGGACACACTGGTTCCAATGGAAAGACATACCCACATGCTGTTACCTTACAGTGGTAAGGTAAGGGGTCATCCACATATCACGCTGCACAGAAGACAAGAAGTCACTTACCACCTGCACTTTATTGCAGAGTGGCCACCAACACTTTATTCTTGTTTACAGATATTATTATACAGTCACCATACATCCTGCACTTTACTTTTAAAGACTTGTCACGGACACATTCAGTCCATTCATTTCTCCACTTATGAAAGGATTTAGTTTTTGCCTATATTTATACGGATATTTTTATCACGATATTTTATCACTGTTTTCATTTAAAGACGAATAAAGATTAACATTTGATACGTTTATTATATTTAATCTTTCAAGGATAACATTTATATGTTTTTTTATACCACAAGAATTGTCTCTTTTTAGTGCATTTATTAATGAGCACCTACCTTTGCACTTAATTCTGCATATTTGCACATTATTTAATTTACAGTGCAGCACTATCTTGATTTTATATATATACGAAGTTGTTCCTCAGGATTCTATACTTTAGAGTGCGAAAACTTATCTCCCGGAGATGGCTTTATGACAAACAATTGACATTAGGGATGTGGGTAAAGATAGTGAATGCTGATGTGCTTTTATATATCGGATGACGTATGAGGCCAGGGGGGCTCCCAAATAATTCAGGAAGGTATGGTTTAGGTGGGTTGACTCAAAGAATACACCAGATGAGGATGGGGCTCAGAGCGGTGAACAAACTTAAAAGCAAGAGCCAGCTGGAGAGGTAACACTGACAGGCCACACAAGAAGAGCATCAATCAGAGAAGCAGCTAAGAGGCCCATGGTAACTGGAGAAGCTGCAGAGATCCACAGCTCAGGTGGAAGAATCTGTCCACAGGAAAACTATTAGCCGTGCTCTCCACAAATCTGGCCTTTATGAAAGAGTGGCCATAAGAAGTCCCATTTGCAGTTTGCGGGAAGCCATGTGGGGAACACAGCTAAACATGTGGAAGATCGTGCTCTGGTCAGATGAGATCAAAATGTAACTTTTTAGCCTAAAAGCAAAACGCTATGTGTGGCGGAAAACTAACACTGCACATCACCCTGAACACACCATTGTGAAACATGGTGGTGGCAGAATCATGTTGTGGGGATGCTTTTCTTCAGCAGGCACTGGGAACTTGGTCAGAGTTGATGGGAAGATGTATAAAGCCAAATACAGGGCAATCTTAGAAGAAAACCTGTTAGAGTCTGCAGAAGACTTGAGACTGGGGCGGAGGTTTACCTTCCAGCAGGACAATGACCCCAAACATACATCCAGAGCTACAATGGAAGGTTTAGATCAAAGCATATTCATGTGTTAGAATGGCCCAGTCAAAGTCCAGACCTAAATCCAATTGAGAATCTGTGGCAAGACTTGAAAATTGCTGTTCACAGATGCTCTCCATCCAATCTGACAGAGCCAGAGCCATTTTGCAAAGGAGGACAGGCAAAAATGTCACTCTAGATGTGCAAAGCTGGTACAAAAACATACCCAAAATAACTTGCAGCTGTAAATGCAGTGAAAGGTGGTTCTACAAAGTATTAACTCAGGGGGGCTGAATACAAATGCACTCCACACTTTTCACATATTTATTTGAATTTGACCATTTATCCTTTTCCTTCCACTGCACAATTATGTGCCACTTTGTGTTAACCTATCACATAAAATCCCAAGAACATACATTTACGTTTTTGGTTGTAACATGACAAAATGTGGAAAATCTCAAGGGGGTATGAATACTTTTTCAAGGCACTGTAATAACAATCTTTATTCATCTGCAAATGTGGTAAAATTGTAAGGTGGTATGTGCAGTAATAGCTAAATGCAATTACACATAATAGAGCAAAAGACACATCAAACAATTTCCATGATTAGAAGTCCAGCATAATCCAGCATATTGCAGTTATTGGTGGAGTGATGGTGCCAAATCGAACATTCTTTTATCTAAACTCTGGGCATTTCATAGACCATTGCTGCCCTCCTTGTAGTGTTTGTTGTTCCTGCATTCTTTATTGTATAAAACAAATTAAAAGTCTCAAAGTCAGAAGAATCAGACCCCCCATATACTATTGGCATCAGACGTAAAAGTCTGAGGATTCAGGAGGCTCGGGCATTCACCATTGGAGTACATGAAAGACAGATAACGGTTGGTTGGATAATACCAGACTGCCTTCAGCTATCATTTTCTAAACAGGCAAAAAAAAAAAAAAAAACACAATAAAAGCACCAGGTTTTAATTTTTTTTTTTTTTGCATGTCATGCTCACGTAATCGGCTCGCTGTTTCCCCTAGCAGTTCTCCAAACACTGGGACTTATCAGGTGATTATAACAGGTAGTCTCACCTCCTTAACACATGGTGAAAAAGTAGTGATTATAATGTATGGGGTACAGAATATGTTATAAGTTATACAATTGTTATGAAAAGTTGCACGGGGGGACCGATTGTCTAAGGCCCCTTTCACACTGGGGCAGTGTCAAAGCGCTGCTATTGTTAGCGGCGCTTTACCGTTGGTATTCGGCCACTAGCAGGGCGGTTTTACCCCCCCCCCCCCGGTAGCGGCCGAGAAAGGGTTAAAAACCACCACAAAAGTGCCTCTGCAGAGAGCTTTGCCGGCGGTATAGCCACGCTGCCCTATTGATTTCAATGGACAGGAGCGGTGTATACATCGCTCCAAAGATGCTGCTGGCAGGACTTATTCCGTCCTGCCAGCGCACCGCTCCAGTGTGAAAGCCCTCGGAGCTTTCACACTGGAAACAAAGCAGCGGCACTTTCGGGTCGGTTTGCAGGCGTTATTTTCAGCCCAATAGCGCCTGCAGACTGCCCCAGTGTGAAAGGGGCCTAACCGATGAAAAAAATAAATAAATAAAACAAAACAGAAATTTTCCATAAATTTCCAGTAAGAAACATTGATCTTTTATTGGGGTAGAGGTCAGTGTTTAACTTTTTTTTTTGGTGGGAAGGGAAGTTGCATGTCTGGTGCTCAAATGCAAGTGGGTGGAGCACGAATACTGACAGGTTGTTATGCATCATGTACTGCTGTAATTTCCAAAATTCCCTGTTGATAAAGTTTATTTTGTTATTGCATTGTGATCATTTGTCAATTTATAAAAGGATGTGTTTCCTCTCTGCTTGTTCCTGGGAGTTAGTATACTTCTGCTTGTGGTTACTGGGGTGCCACTCCTCTTTAGCTTTATTTTTCTTTTAGCTTGAAGCTGAATGATGATTCACCAAGTCATGACTATGAATCATTACAGGACAGTCTATGGGTTTTCATTCAACATTGAGAGACACAAGCCAAAAAGACTGCCCCCATGTACATAAATACAAAACTATACACTTGAGACCAGGCTATTACAGTATTACATTATAAAATTGTTTACAATTATTCTGATTGTTTAAAAAAAGATAGCTTCTGACTTTTTTTTTTCTAGTCTCCTTGGAAAATATTATGCCTCGTACACACGTTTAGATAATCCAATGATAAAAAAAATCTTTTGGATTGATCGCATGATAGTCTGATAATTAATACACAGCTTTCTACAGCCGATCTCGACAGTCCGTCCAACAAAATCCAAAGGGACAAACACAAAAACTTAGCTCAGACGATAGCCCAGCGAACGACAATCGTTTAACCGCTTCAGCCCTAGAGGATTTTATCCCTTCCTGACCAGAGCACTTTTTGCGATTCGGCACTGCGTTGCTTTACCGACAATTGCGCGGTCGTACGTTGTTGTACCCAAACAAACAAAATTGATGTCCTTTTTTCCCCACAAATAGAGCTTTCTTTTGGTGGTATTTGATCACCTCTGCGGTTTTTATTTTTTTGTACTATTAAAAAAAGAGCGACAATTTTGAAAAAAAAACCCAATACTTTTTGCTATAATAAATATTCCCCAAAAATTATATAAATGTTTTTTTTTTCCCTCAGTTTAGGCCGATATGTATTCTTCTACATATTTTTGGTAAAAAAAAAAAAAAAAAAAATTGTAATAAGCGTATATTGATTGGTTTGCACAAAACTTATAGCGTCTACAAAATAGGGGATAGTTTTATGGCATTTTTATTAATATTTTTTTTTTATTGAGTAATGGCGGCGACCTACTGACACCACTGTCATTTATACAGTGATCAGTGCTATTAAAATGCACTGATTACTATGTAAATGACACTGGCAGGGAAGGGGTTAACCACTAGGGGGCGATGAAGGGGTTAAGTGTGTCATAGGGAGTGATTCTAAATGTTGGGGGGGCTACCTAGGACATGACAGCAATCACTGCTCCCGATCACAGGGAGCATTGAATCTCTGTCATGACAGAAGGCAGAACGGGGAAAAGCCTTGTTTACATAGGCATCTCCCTGTTCTACCTCTCCACAACGCAATCGCAGGCCACCAGGGAACAGAGTACCGGGACCCGTGGGCGCGTGCGCACCCGAAAGGGTGGCAAATTTAAAGGGACGTACCTGTTTGCCCATTTGCCTGCCTGTGCCATTCTGCCGACGTACATCTGTGTGCGGCGGTCGGCAAGTGGTTAATGCGTCTGCTAAAAATCGATAGACAAACAGCACGCATGATTGGAAACCCGAAAATAACCTGGAAGGAGATGGGCGAACAATACGAACTGAAATAACCAAAGGGTGTGGCAGATACGGGGGGGGGGTCACACGTATTTGACTTCATTTCCAATACGTAGCTACGCAAACAGGAAGGTTTTCCAGAATTGTACGAATAATCAATCGCACATTTTGTATTTAAAGGGATACATTGTTCATGCATTTTTGTTCCGCTTTAAGGGCTGGTTCACATCATGAATTGCACAGGAATGCGCTGTGCGTTCCTGTGCGATTCACATGTGATCTGAGTGCAGTGTGATTTCAGCCCTTTCATTTGATTGGGCTAAAATCACACTGGACTGCACCAAAAGTAGTGCATGCACTACTTTAAAAAAAAATGCACAGCAACTGAATCGCATTGTTCTAGTGTGAGCTGGCCCTTTAAACACTAAAAGCACATGAAAAAGTTAGCAGTGTGAAAAATCCCTTACAGTCTCCCTAAAGGTAACATCTTTTTCTTGATTTAGAAGCTACAACATGGCAGTAATAACTAACACAACCGTTTCAAACGCAATGCGAAACTTCAATTCTGGAATGTGTTGTGGACAGAGGATGTGTTTGCACCGTAACGGGAAATACAGACCAGTTATTCAGCTTCTACCACCCTAGCCATTCAAGATACAATGGGTTATCTGTGTGCCTTAGACAGCACTTGCTCCTCATATACTGCAAATTCATTATGCAATGCTGGAATGTGTCCTATTGAGTCATCTGATATGTGTTACTGACCAACCATAGCTATGGTAAACAAATTTGCAAAAAAGCTACTTTATTTACTTGTCATCAAGTCATTACACTGATCTTCTGAAGCAAAGTCCGTCACTAGTAGGCCTTAGTGACAGTACAGTACATAGTATGGGGTACACAAAACTAGAACAGGCCTTGCAAATGGCACTCTCAGAATGCACTAAAAGCATACCCTCTACAACCTCTTCCAGCACAGCATTATACTAGAGCTGCACGATTCTGGCTGAAATGAGAATCACTATTTTTTTTATTTTTTTTGCTTAGAATAAAGATCATGATTCTCGCGGTGTAACATCTTTCACATTATACAAAAAAATTGTGCCAACTTTACTGTGTAGTTTTCATTCATTAAAGTGTATTTTTTTCCAAAGAAATTGCGTTTGAAAGACCGCTGCGCAAATACAGTGTGACATAAAATATTGCAACAACTGTCATTTTATTCTCTAGGGTCTCTGCTAAAAAATATACATATAATGTAAAATACTGATTTTAACTTGTAAGCAACAAGTGTCAGAAAAAGGTTTAGGTATACATTTAATAAACGGTGTTAAGTTGTGTCAAGCCTTATCACAGAGAATCAGGGTGATAAACCGTGTTAACTAAGGTAGGAACCAAATATCTCCTCTCTTCACCTTACCGTGTTGTCTATGTGATAACTATAGTGACCACCATGACAACGACCCAAAGCATACATCCAAATCAACAAAGGAATGGTTTCACCAGAAGATTAACCTTTTGGAATGGCCTAGCCAGAGCCCAGACCTGAATCCAATTGCAAATCTGTGGGGTGATCTGGAGAGGGCTGTGCACAGGAGATGCCCTCGTAATCTGACAGATTTGGAGTGTTTTTGCAAAGAAGAGTGGGCAAATATTGCCAAGTCCAGGTGTGCCATGCTGATAGACTCATACCCAGGCATGTACTGGCCATTGGGACTACAGGGAGTTTCCCGGTGGGCCGATGGCTCAGTGGGCCGATTTCAGTGACAGTGGACCGCCGCCTCCCTCCGGTCCTCTGTCCCCCCCGCAGCGCTCACCTCCTCTCCCTGGCTAGTTATGCAGCGCGCCTGAATACAGACATGATGCTCAGGAGTCAACACTGAGAAGCATATCATACGATCTGGAAGGAGGGCAGCCACACACAGCTGTAACATAACCTTCCTCGGCACTTGTTCTCCTGCTCTTTCCTTCCCTCGCTCTCCATCCTGTCTGCTGCCGCAGAGAATCTAGATGGAGAGCGGGGGAAGGAAAGAGCAGAAGAACGAGTGCAGAGGAAGGGTATGTTACAGCTGTGTGTGGCTGCCCTCCTTCCGGATCGTATGATATGCTTCTCAGTGTTGACTCCTGAGCATCATGTCTGTATTCAGGCACGCTGCATAACTAGCCAGGGAGAGGAGGTGAGCGCTGCGGGGGGACAGAGGACCGGAGGGAGGCGGCGGTCCACTGTCACTGAAATCGGCCCACTGAGCCATCTGCCCACCGGGAAACTCCCTGTAGTCCCGATGGCCAGCATGGGGGGGACCAGAGCAGCATGGGGGGAACAGAGGAGCATGCAGGGGACTAGTAGAGCACATGGGGGATCAGAGCAGCATGGGGATAATAGAGGAACAGCACAGGGGGACCAGAGGAGCATGGGGGGGGGACCAGAAGAAGCATGGGTGAGGGGACAGACAGCTGACTTAACAGCTATGGCCTGGGAGTTTCTCACTTTACTGCCTAATCTTGTCCCATGGGGGGGGGGGGGCGCCAAACTGATTCTTTGCCACAGGTGAAATAATGTCTAGCTTCCCCACTGGTACTGCCTAGAAGAGAAATAATGTAGAACGGCTAATGGCTAGTGGGGGGGGGGGGGCTTGGGTGGCAGGCCGCGGGAGATGGGTTTGTCCAGCCAGAATGGGAGAGACCTGTCAAAGTGGGCCAGTCTGGATGAAGTCCAGGGCCAAATTTTTGTCCCAGTCCAGCCCTGCTCATACCTAAAAAGACTGAGTGCTATAAAGGTGCTTCAACAAAGTATTAGTGTAAGGGGGTGTACACTTATGCAAACATATTATTTTAGTTTTTTTATTTTTACTTCCCTCCACCTAAAAGATTTCAGTTTGTTGTTCAACTTAGTTGTACAGTTTATAGGTCACATTAAAAGGTGGAAAATGTTCTGAAATTATTTATTATGATCTCTTTTTTTTTTTTTTTTACATCACAGAAACCTGACATTTTAACAGGGGTGTACAAACTTTTTATATCCACTGTACATAAGAGTGGAACACTGTTTGGCATTTTTGCCTTGGGTACTGCATGACCCTGTCCTACCACTTTAACCACCTTCCACCCGGCCTCTGCACATATACGGCCGGGTGGGACCTTTCTCCTTCTGAGTGGACGTTCAGGAATGTCCCTCGAAAGGAGGGGGATCGCGCGCCTGTGCAGCAGCGTGATCCCGATGCGCTCGTGTCACCCGGACACGGCTCATCTTCGATCGGCAGGAGGGTTCTGTGATTGGCCATCCTGATCACATCACGGCTGTGTCCAATCAGAGCCGTCATGTGATGTAAATAGAGAACTGGTTGCTAGGCGATCGGCTCTCCTCTCCTCACATGGAAGTGGTCAGTGAGGAGAGGAGAGAAGATCACTGCAGCCAGCTGGTGATCAGCGAGTATGAGCTGTTTTTTACAGCTTTTTACACACCAATCACTGGCCCAGTGTCCCCAAACTGTAAACACATAATGTAAGCATACAATGTTCCCAAAATAGTGTCCCCAAAACACTATCCCGACACACATGTCCCCACACAGTAAAAACACCTGTCCCCACATATATAACACTAAAATCATATGTCCCAATGATCATCTGCGCACATCTGTACGTGATCATCTGCGCACATCTGTACGTGATCATCTGCGCACATCTGTACGTGATCATCTGCGCACATCTGTACGTGATCATCTGCGCACATCTGTACGTGATCATCTGCGCACATCTGTACGTGATCATCTGCGCACATCTGTACGTGATCATCTGCGCACATCTGTACGTGATCACCTGCGCACATCTGTACGTGACCAACCAATTATTATACACTTAACGGGATTTTTTTTACCAAAGACATGTAGTAGAATACATTTTGGCTTAAATTTATTAAAAATTCATTTCATTGGATCTTTTTTAAAACAAAGTAGAAAATATATATTTTCTTTTCCAAAATTTTTTTTCAAAATTTCCGCTCTTTTTTTCGCCTATATCGCAAAAAATAAAAAATTGATTTGTGAATAAATACCACCAAAAGAAAGCTATATTTGTGTGAACAAAATGATAAAAATTTCATTTGGGAACAGTGTTGCAAGACCGCGCAATTCTTATTGAAAGTGGAAGAGCGCTGAAATTTGAAAATTGGCCTGGGAAGGAAAGGGGCGAAGGTGCCCGGTATTGAAGTGGTTAGGGCTGCCCTGGTGCAGCTGCTGGCAATATGCAGAGTTGCAGTGATGTTCTGACATGCTCTCTGCTTTCTGCACTCTAGCATCCAGTACATAAAGAAGTTGGAACTTTTAGGTAGTGTCCACATGGCAGATAAAATTATAGTCCAAGCTCATCTGGGAGAGAAAGGTTGGCACAGGAGGGTACTTGGCCAATTGCCATTTGTCTTATTTGACAAGTCTATAGATTTACTTGCATTTGAATTATATCATCACAAAATAAGGTTTCTATATTTGTCCTAGAACTTGCAGATCTGGTAGATTAGGCTCTGACCTTCTTTCTAAATAAAATAGTGTACAATTATCAATGGTTACCTTCAGGCTGCATTCACACTTAAGCGTTTCAAAGTCGCGCATTTTTACCGCGATTTTGTTCAGGTCACCAATGTAAAAGGCAGAAAAATGCCTGTATTCTGCCCCAAAGAAGCGAATGTTCTTTTTTGAGCTTAGGGCATTTTTCAGGCATTTTGCTTTAGGTGACAAAACGCTCAGATGTGAACAGGTGCCATTGAAATTAATGGGATTTTGCCTGTTGGACGTTTTTCAGGCGTTTTTTTCGGGCGTTTATCGAGCTGAAAACGCTCAGATGTGAATGCAGCCTCAAAGTGCAGTACAACAACCAACCAGAGTTTAGTTTTGTATGATTGCTGAGTGTTACTACACATTGTGCTTCATCTTACTGCATACGCTGATCTGAGAGCGGGATGAGATAACCGGCATTCCACTATATAGAACAAAATTATGGAAGCACAGGCAGGCCAACCTGTTCTACATATCCAGTAATCTCAGTTCTGCTCTGTGTTTCTTAATAAACACCAAATTTGTTGACACAGATAATCCACAAGTCATCTGATTAAAGTAAATGGTTCCTGCAAGAAACCTGGAGGCTGCCACGTGCGGCCACCTACACCAGTGCTGGGGATTATTATTGCTTTACACCAATGCTGGAGCTTATTTTACTCTCACAGCACAAGCCTTATACAATGCAGAGACAACCATTTTATTTCATCTTCACTTTGAGACCAAGGGGTTTATTTACTAAAGGCAAGTCCACTTGGAAGTGCGGTCGCTGTAGATCCGAGGGGTGCAAGGAAAATAAAAAACAGCATTTTTGCTTGCACATGATTGGATGATAAAATCAGCAGAGCTTCCCCTCATTTCAGATCTTCCCCTCAGATTTACAGCCCCTGCACTTCCAAGTGCACTTGTAGTGTGGAGTGGATTTGCCTTTAGTAAATAAACCCCCAAGTCCACTTTTAGAAACATTCTTGCTCTAGGTAATGAAAGGAGTTTGCAGCTTCTCTAAAATGTTTATGTCTTGGCTATGGATCTGCAAGGCTATCTGTAAATGCAGCCCCGCAAGAAAACGTTAAAATTATAGAAAATGGTTTTACAGTGTTCAAGTACAAAATATTACCGTTAACAGCAGGGAGCTGTTCCAGGAACTGACAAGTTCCGCTGCCCGTAGGTCTTGCCAGCTGATAAAATTATGGAAAGGTTTTCCTGTATTCCTGTAAAAAAAAAAAAAAAAAAAAAAAACATTGTGATTTTCTTTTTTTAATCTGTAATTTTTCTTTTGCAAGAATAAATATCCAAAGACATCACAATTTAGGGCTGATTTACACCAGAATGTGGTGCAGGAAAGGGGCCTCCCATGCGTGTTTCCCACACCGTGTTCAAAACACATTGCCTTTGAGATTTACTGCAGGTGCCATACTAGCACATTATGAAAGACTTATCTGAAAACGAAGCCCTCCAGCGGCACGCTGTCACTGCCGGTCCTGACCACCTGGTCTTCTTTCAGTGTTTGCGGGCTGCGGCTGTTTGAATGGCCAAGCCGCAATGGCATTATCCCCGCACATGGGAGTCACGGCTGCGGCACAGCTACCTCAATGGACAGCTGCCATCCATTGAGAGTGCAGGGCGCCGCTGACATCACCGGCTGCTACACAAGTAAATATCTCCTGAACAGTGCACATTTAGGAGATATTTACTATAATAAGGTTTACCTGAAGGTACAGTATAAACAGAGTTTACTACCGCTTTAAGTGCTTGTTGATTTTCTGGGAATTCTGCATTAGGCCTCATTCACCTGTGTTTATGAAGAAAGAAGCAATTCTCATTACCGTGCCCATAGAATTTATGAAGGGTTTTCATTGAGTTTATGGACTGTGGAAAAAGCTTCAAGAATGCTTGATAAGTGCCCATGAGTGCGTTGCTTTTCTAGTGGGAAGTGCTTACAGTGGAAGTGATGTAGAGGAAATGATCTTCTTTAAAAGGCATGGTTGGGTTGTGGAGTAATAGCAGGAATTTTTGTGAATTCTCTGCAAGATGGTTTCTTATACTGTGATCCAGGGCTTTTTTACAGCAGGAACGCAGTTCCGGGACCTCCAGAACTGAATGTATGTAATGGCAAAGGGTGCTGGGAGAATCTATTGCTGCTGGAGGGAATCTATTTTTGCAGAGGAAGGGGGTTTATTGTTGCTGGGGGGGGGGGGGTGTCAATTATTGCAGGGAGGGAGCTACTGTTGAGGGAGGGGTCTATTGTTGCTGGCTGCTGGGGAGAGGTCTATTGTTGCTGGCTGCTGGGGAATCTATTTTTGCTAGGGGGTGGGTCTTATGTTGCGGGGCCTCAATGGTTGCTGGGGGGGGATCTACTGTTGGGGGAGGGGTCTAATATTGCCTGCTGCTGGAGGGTTTATTGATGCTGGCTGTTGGGAGTCTATTGTTGCTGGGGTGGAACTGTTGTCGCTCAGGGGTCTACTGTTGCTAGATCGATTTACAGTAAGTGCCTTATTAACAAATTCCATACATATTATCAAGCACCGCAAAACTATACTTGGTTCTGTATCCTCTAAAAGGGGTAGTACTGGGAGGTGGGTAAGGGGTGGAACCAAGGAACAGTGCTTGGAGGTGGGTAGGGGCAGAGTCAAGGGGTGACTCGGAAGTGAGGAGTTTCTGCACCTATTCTCTGAGAAAAGAAAGGGCAAAAGATCAATCTTTGGCACATGGCTTGGTCCAACTCAGCTTTTCTGAAACAAAAAGCCTCGTCACTGGCAAAAATGCGCCATGCCTCTGCTCCTGCCTGACACTGTTAGTATTGCTGGCTGATTTGATGCTTCTGCCTGCACACAGAAGCAAATGGTGTCAGCACACAGCTGCTCTGTACAAACAGGGAGGAACTGGAGCTGCTCTGTTCTAGTTCTCTATTGTTTCCCAGTACATTTTGGGATACAGGATGGAACCTCCACTGACTCTTCCCTAATACTCAGCTAACACTTTATAAATGCTTCACTAACATGCCTTAAAAGCTCTAGGTGCAGTTGAAGAGCATTAACATTGAAAGTAAAGGTGGCAGCTGACAAGCATCGATCTCATAAAAGCAACATGCTGCTTATTTTTTCCATGACAGCACTACTGCTCCTGTGTGAACAGCACTGTGTGGTGCCCATTGTAATATTCATGGCAGGAGTCACAGGGAAGTTAGAAGTCTTTAAAATGCTAAATAAATGCCACATAAACACAGTTTATTGACACACGTGTGAATGAGCCCTTACTGTGAAACTTGATGTTTCAACAATATATTGAAAGAGGTGGATTTTTAATTAGATGAACACTGAATATACCAAAGTTAAAGGAGTTGTAAAGGCAGAAGGTTTTTTATCCTAATGCATCAAGATAAAAAGCCTTCTGTGTGCAGCAGCCCCCCTCATACTTGAGCCCCATCTCTGTCCAGCGATGTCCATGAGTCCCTTGGCTGTCCGAGACTCCCCTCCTGATTGGCTGAGACACAGCAGCGGCGCCATTGGCTCCCGTGGCTGTCAAAGTCAGTTAACCAAATCGAGAGAGAGGGGACGGACTGAACTGCAGCTCAGTGTCTGAATGGACACACGGAGCTGCAGTTCGGCTCGGGTGCCCCCATAGCAAGCTGCTTGCTGTGGGGCCACTCGACAGGAAGGATGGGCGAGGAGCAACAAAGAGGGACCAGAGAAGAGGAGGATCCAGGTTTGTTTTTTTCTTGTTTTTTTTAAACGAGACTTTACAACCACTTTAAAGCAGAGTTCCACCCAAAAGTGGAACTTCCACTTTAAGCACTCCTAACATGCCACATTTGGGGGGGGAGCGGGTACCTAGTTTTGACAGGTACCCTGCTCCCATTTCCGCTCTGAGCACCGCCATGAGCTAGAAGTTCTCCTCTCCCGCTGTCTGTCAGATAGAGAGCTGCATCCTAGTGCTTGTGCTTTATTAAAAAAAAAGATATTTCTACCTGTTTTAACAGCCTCTCCCAGCGATAAGATGACTCCAGGCTCTCAGGTCTCCCCATGTGATATCTCCAGTGGGCGGTGCTGAGATTCCCTTGTTGACATCATCCAGGGGAGGAGCAGAGAGCCTGCAGTCATGCGATTGCTGGGAGACCCTGTTAAAACAGGTAGAAATTGCTTTATTAAAAAAAAAAAAAACACTTAGGCACTAGGCAATGCGATCTGGTCAGATCATATGCCTATATTTCTGGTGGTAGCAGAATCCAATAATAATGGGAACAGATGTTTTTGGAAGTTGAATGATAATCTTCTGTTTGATGAGCCCTGTGTAAGGAAGATTAAAGAAACTATAATAAACTTTGTAAAGGATCATATAGGGGATACCACCTCTGTACCTACTCAATGGGAGGCCTTGAAATGTGTAGTATGGGGTTTATTCATAAAACACGGAACTAGATTAAAAAAAAAACAGAACAGAACAGAACGGATGAATTGCTAAAGGAAATTTCGAGACTAGAATTATTATATAAGGGAACACCAGCACTGGGAAAATGTGAGAAATTAGTGGAAAAAAAAGAGCAGAGCTACGAACCTTGTTAAATGAACAATCATTGCGGGCTACGGATAGAAACCGGGCTCTGTATTTTCAAACAGAGTAATAAACCAGGTAAATTGTTAGCTAGAGCCCTACACCAACGGGTAAATACATAATCTATTATAAAGATTAAATCAGAAACTGGTGATGTAGCGTATGACCCGAAGGGGATCCTAAAGGCTTTTAATACTTTTTATACCAGATTATATAATATTCCAAATCAACTGGCAGAGCAACACCCGGAAAAATTCCACCAATATATAAAAGATACGGCCTTACCAACCTTATCGGTAACTGAAGTAGAACAACTAGAGCAGGAGTTCTCTGAGCTGGAAATACAGAATATAATAGATATACTGGCACTGGGCAAAAGCCAGGGACCGGACGGTTTTACCCCACGGTTCTATAAAACCTTTAAAGATCTACTAATCCCCATTTTGAAGCGGACATTTAATTCTGTGTCTGCCGGGCAGCCCTTTGTTTCACAAGGTATGCAGGCTTATATCTCACCAATACCCAAACCCAAAAAGGACCACACTTTATGTGGTAATTATCGACCTATTTCTTTGACAAATGTTGATCTGAGAATATATTCTAAAATAATAGCAAATAGAATTACTCCGATTTTACCAAAATACATTCATCTGGATCAAGTGGGATTCATAAAAGGACGGGAGGCAAGAGATAATAAATAAATTAAAAACCCTGACATTGGTGGAATATGTTCAGAGACACATAATCCCATCCTGTCTTATGGGAATAGATGCCGAGAAGGCGTTTGATAGGGTGGGTCGGTGCTTTCTACAAGAAACGTTAAAATAGTGGGGGATAGGGCCAGTGCTTTTTGAAAAAATAATGGCGTTATATCATAATCCAACTGCGAAAATACGAGCAAATGGTAAGGTATCCGATACAATCGCTATAGCGAATGGTACCTGACAGGGATGTCCATTGTCCCCTTTATTATACGTATTAGTTATGGAACATCTAACAACAGCTATTCGGAACAATAGAGATATCTCTGGTATAGAAATAGGGGATAATGAATATAAAATGTCAGTTTATGCCGATGACCTATTATTGTATATCACTAACCCCTTGATTTCCTTGCCCAATTTAATTAGGGAATTTAAGCGTTTTGGGGAGGTGAGTAATTTCAAAGTGAATTTTGATAAATCAGAAGCACTTAATATATCACCTTACCAAATGTTACAGTAGATTTACTTAAAAAGAACTTTTCGTTTAAATGGCAAACTGATGTGCTTAAATATCTTGGAATATACATCCCTCGGGATATTCGTAAGATCCAGGAGTGCAATTACCTCCCACTAGTGAAAAAAAATTACAGAATTATTACAACAATATAATAGAGGATTATTTTCTTGGTTGGGTAGGACAAGTATCATAAAAATGTATATTTTACCGAAGATACTATATATATTTCAGACTATCCCAATATTCCCTGCAACAAAAAGTTTGAACCAACTACGGAAAATCATTGGGAGCTTTATATGGGCGGGTAAAACAGCCAGAACTATTAGAAAAACATTGATTAAATTAAAACAAAATGGTGGGTTGGCTCTCCCACATTTATCAACCTATCTTAGATCTGTGTTTATTACCAGGATAGTGGATTGGTTTCATGGGGCTGATAGTAAGCAATGGGTTAGGTTAGAGGAAGAGATTGTGGTGGTTAAACTGAAATCATTACCTTGGATAATAAAAGTAAATAGAACTTTAGAAGGAGAGCTTCCCTTTCTGGTTGCTTCAACATTAAAAGTGTGGGATGGAATGTTGAAACTGGGAATAGGGTCAACATATAGAGGTCCAATGACCCCTTTATTCGATAATCCTGAATTCCCACCAGCAAGGGAGGTTAGGAACTACCTTAAGTGGCAAAGAAATGAAGACACTATGACTATGAGACTATGGAAGGGAATAGGCTTCTCCCGATAGAGGCTTTGGATATAGAACATAAAACAAACTGGTTGCAATATAGACAGTTACAGAAGTATATCTGCTTATTGGTGAAAGAGGCGGTATTAGATAGACCACTCACAGATCTGGAAAAGCTGTTCCTACAAAAATAAAAGCCATTACACATACTCTCTAGGATATATTGATATATAATTTCAAATAATAGGATACATGAGCTATCGTATGTCAAAAAACGGGAGGCTGAACTAGGGATGACCATACCCAAAGAATAATGGGAAAGAGCAATTAAATTAACACACAAACTATCGATCTCCTATAGACATCGGGAGAGGAACGTTAAGATTCTGGCAAGATGGTACAGATGCCCCGTAGATTTACATAGGATAAAATCAGACAATGAAGACTTCTGTTGGAGATGTCAGAGGGCGAAGGGTACAATGTCGCATATATGGTACTTCTGCCCGGGGGTTCAACATTTTTGGAAGAAGGTCTTCGAAATATACAGGGTAATAACAGGAAGTAATATACAGCCCAATGTATTTATAACAGTACTTTCAATGATCCCTGGGTCATTGAAAAGTATAAAAAAAGGTATCCTTAAACATTTTGTAACAGCAGCACGCACAATTATAGCCAGGAAATGTAAAAGTAATGTGGAACCATCTATAGGGGAACGGGAGTGTGAGCTGGGCGATATGCAGTCATTTGAAGAGAGAATGATCTTAGAAACCGGGATAAAAAAAATAGGTTTTAGCTTCCTGGCAGGTTTGGGGAGAATATAGAGCCACTCTTCACTAGGCGTATAGGGGGAGAAACCGGAGTAATAGGGGTTGGGTCTGGGAGGGGTTTTTCTTTTCTTTTTTTTTTTTTTTGTGGGTGTGTATGGGCGGAGGGAATGTTATAGGATGTTTTATCAATAGGGGGGTCAAGAGTTCCACATTTAAGTAGAATACTAAAGAATGAACTTGTGGCCATTAGCTGGATGGTCAGTTTGGGGTTAATAGGCCAATTCATAGACATTTGAACTGGAAATGGAACCCTTGATTATGATTTTGTATAAATAAAGGTTAACATTTTATCATTGTTAATAGACATGAAATTAATCTGTTGAATGTATGGATAAAATTTTTTTCTAAAAACGTTTGGATAAATAAAGATGTGGTTAAGTTTTTTTTTTTTTTTAAGCACTAGGACTCAGCTTTTTATCTGACAGAGGTGATGATATACAGATCAGTTAGTTTTGAAGCAGTGGGGGGAAGAGTAGATCAGTGATAGTGAGAGATGACAGGCAGGGAGGGGGAGAAGGACAGAGGGAGACACAGAAGAGCTGCAGATAGCAGCGTATGATGGAAGCACATACTCTGACAACTGTGTCAGGGCTCAGCAGCCCTGAATTATCGTGGTCATTGTACAGAGGGGAGGGTAGAAACTGGCAGGATCAGCCAGGTATTTCAGGTGATACAGGGGGCCAAAATACACAGCACAAGCACTGTGTATAACATGCTTTAACCACTTAAGGACTGAGCCTCTTTTTGAGATTTGTCGTTTACAAGTTAAAATCTTTTTTTTTTTTGCTAGAAAATTACTTAGAACCCCTAAACATTATATATTGTTTTTTTTCTAACACCCTAGAGAATAAAATGGCGGTCGTTGCAGTACTTTGTTACACCGTATTTGCGCAGCGGTCTTACAAGCGCACTTTATTTGAATTAAAAATTAACTACTTGGCATCCGCGCTATAGCCGATTGATGGCTACAGCGCGGACCTACATTCCCGGGAGGCCGTCATATGACGGCCTCCCCTGTGCACGCTCCCTGCGCGCGTCGGGTGCGTTGTGATCACCGAGTCACTGAGACTCGGCTGATCACCGATCTGTGTAAGGGGCCGATCCCGGCCCCTTACCATGTGATCAGCTGTCAGCCAATGACAGCTGATCACATGATGTAAACAAAAGATCGGTAATCGTTTTTTTTTTTTTACTCACGCTGACAGCGCGAGTAGAAAAAAAAGCCGATCACCGGATCGGATGTGAGGGACATCGGTCCCCAAGTGGAAGAGGCACATCTGCCTCATCAGTGCCCAATAAAAGTGCCACCTAATAGTGCCCACAGTGCCACCTAATAGTGCCCACAGTGCCACCTCACAGTGCCACCTAACAGTGCCCACAAGTGCCACCTATCAATGCCCACAAGTACCACCTATCAATGCCCACCTGTAGTGCCAATCAGTGCCACCTGCCAGTGCTGCCCATCACTGCCACCCATCAGTGCCCATCACTGCCGCCTATCAGTGCCCATCACTGCCGCCTCATCAGCGTACATCAATGAAAGGAGAAAAATTACCAGTTTAAAATTTTTTATAACAAAATATAAAAAAATAAACTTTTTTTTTTTTTTAAATTTTGATTTTTACATTTTTTTAATAAAAAGTAAAAACCGCAGAGGTGATCAAATACCACCAAAAGAAAGCTCTATTTGTGGTGAAAAAAATGATAAAAATTTCATTTGGGTACAGTGTTGTATGCCCGCGCAATTGTCATTCAAAGTGCGTCAGCGCCGAAAGCTGAAAATTGGTCTGGATAGGAGGGGGGTTTACGTGCCCGGTAAGCAAGTGGTTAAAGACAACAGTCAGTACAGTTAGGCCAATTTTTTTTTATACTAAGAAAGATAATGTTATGCCAAGTAAATTGATACCCATCATGTCATGCTTCAAAATTTTGCCCACTCGTGGAATGGAGACAAACTTTTACCCTTAAAAATCTGCATAGGCGACATTTAAAAATTTCTACAGGTTACCAGTTTTGATTACAGAGGAGGTCTAGGGCTAGAATTATTGATCTCGCTCTAACGATCGTGGCAATACCTCACATGTGTGGTTTGAACACCGTTTTCACGTATGTGTTCACTTCTGCGCACAAGCTCAGCGGGACAGGGCGCTTTAAATTTTTTGCTTTTTTATTTTGACACTGTCCTTTTAAAAAAAAAAATTAAAAAATGGGTCACTTTAATTCCTATTACAAGGAATGTAAACATCCCTTGTAATAACAAAAAAGCATGACAGGACCTCTTAAATATGAGATCTGGAGTCAAAAAGACCTCAGATCTCATATTTACACTAAAATGCAACAAAAAAAAAATAAAAATAAAATTCTCCTTTAAGAGCATTGGGAGGAAGTGATGTTTGACGTCGCTTCCGCCCTCCCATGCTATGGAGCCGAGCGGGGGCCATCTTCCCCTCAGTGGGCAGCCAGCCAAGCAGGAAAGAGGACCTGATCATCTCCGCCACTACCAACGGCTCCAGTAGGAGGCGGAGATGAGCGGAGCCCTGCGGGAGGGGGGGCCCTCTCCCGCCCCCGATAAAAGTGATCTTGCGGCGAATCCACCGCAGAGATCACTTTTATCTAAACTGGACTGCTCACTGAAAAAGAGGATTCTGGGGTTATGGCAGCTAGCGGCTGAAATAACAACGATATTCCTCTTCAAAGTGCCGACGTATATCGTCATGAGCCGGTCCAGAAGTGGTTAAAGGAACAGGATCTTTATTTTTATTTTTTTGGGTTAACAAACGCTTTAATGAAATTAACAACAGGTACACTCGATGGGCAACAATGGGACGACATCCAAAACAGGAATGGTTTTACAGGTGGAGGCCACAAAATTTTTTTCCCTACTCATTTTTTATGACCGTTTTTCACTAGTTTTGCATTTGGTTAGGGTCAGTGTCACTACTGGTAGCATGAGGCAATACCTGGACCCTTCAGAGGTTGCACAGGCAGTCAAATTCCTCCAGGATGGTACATCCATAAGTGCCATTGCCAGGTTTGCTGTGTCTCCCAGCACAGTCTCAAGAGCATGGAGGAGATTCCAGGAGACAAGCAGTTAGTTTAGGAGAGCTGGACAGGGCCATAGAAGGTCCTTAACCCATCAGCAGGACCAGTATCTGCTCCTTTATGCAAGGAGGAACAGGATGAGCACTGCCAGAGCCCTACAAAATGACCACCAGCAGGCCACTGGTGTGAATGTCTGAACAACCAGAAACAGACATCATGAGGGTGGCCTGAGGGCCCGACATCCTCTAGTGGGCCCTGTGTACACTGCCTGACACCGTGGAGCTCGATTGGCATTTGCTACTAAACACCAAAATTGCCAGGTCCTCCAATGGCGCCCTGTGCTTTTCACAGAGGACAGCAGGTTCACCCTGAGCACATGGGACAGACCAGATGTGAAAGGTTCTAGAGAAGCCATGGAGAACGTTAAGTTGCCTGTAACATCGTTCAGCATGACCGGTTTGGTGGTGGGTCAGAGATGATCTGGGGAGGCATATCCATGGAGGATGCACAGACCTCTACAGGCTAGACAATATCACCCTGACTGCCATTAGGCATCGGGATGAAATCCTTCGACCCATTGTCAGACCCTATGCTGGTGCAGCGGGTCCTGGGTTCCTCCTGGTGCACGACAATGCCCGGCCTCATGTGGTGAGAGTATGCAGCCAGTTCATGGAGGATGAAGGAATTGAATGGCCCCCATGCTCGTCTGACCTAAATCCAATAGAACACCTCTGGGACATTATGTTTTGGTCCATCCGACACCGCCACGTTGCACTCTAGTCTGTTCAGGAGCTCAGTGATTGTCCAGATCTGGGAGGAAATAACCCAGGACCCCATCCATCGTCTCATTGTTAGGCATGCATACAAGCACGTGGGGGACCATCCAAACTACTGAGTACCATTTTGAGTTGCTGCAATGAAGTTTCAGCAAAATAGACTAGCCTGCTGCATAATTTTTTCACTTTGATTTTCAGGTGCCTGAATTCAGCCCTCTGTAGGTTGAGAATTTTCATTTCCATAAAACAATGTGGCATCCTTTTGTTCCTAACACATTACCCAGTCCATATAAGTATAGATAGCCAGCATGATATTTTTCAGACAGATAGATTAGATAGATAGATAGATAACCTATATTCCAAGGACCTCCTTGTCGGATAGGCTTATCCACCTTACCTACCGTTCAGCGTCTGTTGACCCCTTCCTCCTATCCCTACACTGGCCCCCAATCGCCCCCAGCAAATTAAATTCAAAATACTAACCACAACATACAATGTCAATCACAATTCTTCCCCGAGCTACATCACTAAGCTTTTTTGCAAAATATCACCCAAACCATCCTCTCCACTCCTCCCAAGACCCCCTACTTTCAAGGTCCCTCGTCTCCTGCTCCCATGCTCCTCTCCAGGATTTCTCCAGAGCCTCTCCCATCATCTGGAACGCGCTACCTCAACCTGTCCGGCTATCCCCTACTCTTGCTACCTTCAGGCGATCCCTGAAAACGAATCTCTTCAGGGAAGCCTATCACGCCTCCAACTAATTTTTTACCACTTCCTTCAGCTCATTCCCCACAGTTACAATCTTTTGTACCACCTGCCCCATCCTATTAGATTGTAAGCTCTTCTGAGCAGGCCCTCTTAAGCCTCTTGTATTTTATTGTATTATAACTGTATTGTCTCAATTTTATATTGTAAAGCACTGTGTAAACTGTTGGCGCTATATAAATCCTGAATAATAATAATCATCATTTTATAGGTTACATGTATTTCTGCTCACAGACTGAAACCCTAAGAACCACGGAGGGTTTATCACAAAACGTAAACACCTATTCTCGCTTACTTGTCCCAGGTAATGAAGGTGGCCCTCTGCGTGGAAATTCCAATTCCAGCTACTTGGGTTATGTGAATTCCGGCATCTGCAAACAAGCAACACATGTCAGCGACAAGTCAATACTTCAATACTGACTTCAAATAACTACAGAAAATTACCTTTCACGGCTTCCTTTACCACAGTCACAAACTGCTCCCATAATTCTTCAGGGTCCATTTCAACATGACCACGACAAGGATACAGGACCTTTATCTGTTGAGGAGAAAAGTAAGAACATGGAGATAATTCTCAGTGACCTTTCTCTCCTGAATATGTAAAATTCACCTAACTTCACACTGATGTATACTGAGACTTTTCCCAGGTAGGACTCAATAAAGGTTGGGTTCACATATATGCAACTGCAGTGCAATGTCCTGTGTGTTTCTGTTCACCAGTTCAATTCAAATTTTTATCTGAATTCGCACCTGAACCAGACCTCCATTAAAAGCCGGTCACACTCACTTGTTATGCGAATTGGATGCGGTTAAAAATGGATAAAATTGGCATATATGTGCACCCAGCCTAAAACCCTCGAACATTTATATATATATATATATATATATATATATATATATATATATATATATATATATATATATATATATATATATATATATATATATATATATATATATATATATATATATATATATATTAGAGACTTTAGGGAATACAATGCAATTTTAATGTCACATGGTATTTGCGCAGGGGTTTTTCAATTTTTTCGGGGAAAAAATGAATTTTAAGAAAAAAAAAAAAAAAACCACACACACACACGCACCATAATATAAACCCCAAATTGTTTGTAGAATATGAAAGATTATGTTACATGATTTGCACTATCTTTGAACACTTGGGATACTTGCCGTGTTTGACCATCTGAGACACAGAGGTTACTGACAAAAGACACTGGGAGATCTAGGAAGCCCAGGAAATCTGGAGTTCCATGGTGGGGATCTGTGATCCAATTCGCGCTTTCTGACCTCCCTGAGTAAGGGGGGGGGGGGGGGGGCGGTCGCTGGCGATTCGGTAAGCCATCCATCTTATTAGAGGTGAAGGGTCTCACGAGGTCAAGCACTCATATCAAGTCACATCATTTATATGAAGGTTATTCAATCACTTTTATGGACCTTTTTTGATAAAATTTTTCACCATACCTTTGCACTTTATTGTAGCATTCTCTTATCAATTGGCACTAATTTCAAGCACTCTATTTTACTAAGTTTGCACATTTTTTTAAGTTGTAAAAAAAAAAAAAAAAAAAAAAAACTAACAATCATTAATTCTAGTTTTTTTTTTTTTGGTCTTTTAGGTGGGTTTTATCAATCTTCCCTCCCAAAATGTTGAGGCAGAAGGCCGCGTCTTTAAAGGGTCAGTCCGGCAAAACCAGTTTTTGGTTTCAGCAGATGCTGGAGGGATGATTCATCTACTGGTCAAGAACTCAACACATGATCATTGACTTAATTTTTTTTGCTTATCTTTCATGATCATAGAATTTACAATAGGCACTTATTTCTCTATTTTTTTTTTTTAAACGATCATTAATTCATTATTCTCAATCATTGTATGTACCAGGCTTAACCGCTTGCAATATGTACATCTATGTTGCAGTTTGCGAGTGGTTTACCAGCATTTTGGCTGAAGCCTTCAGCCATAACCCTATGTATTGTTTTTTTCAGCCGGTGGCTGGCTTTCTCTTGAAAGCATTCCAGGCGGCTCATGAGTCCACCCCTTACTTCCACCACTCGCCGGTGTTTCATGGGCTTGCCGTTCCCACCGGCTTGCCCAAGAAACGATCCAACAGTGTAGCCGGCTAGTTAGAGGCGATTAAACGAAAATAGTTTGTTCTGTTATCTATGGGGAAAAATGTTCACGTTTGTCCCTCTGGATCATTTCGCATGAACTGTTACAATCAGCTTGCGAAAGCTGTGTACCAACGATCAGATTGTCGGAAGATCAGTCTGAAAGTGATAATTTTTCATTGTGTGTACTACGCATTAGTTGGATCTTTGTGGATTTCTTCTACACCTGTGCAGCTAGTTTGAAACATTCCCTCTGTGCAGGAGCTTGCCGTAATAAAGTCCGGTTACTGCTGCTCTGTCTCCTTGTGCAGGGTGACTGGTCTCATCTCCACCCCCTCCTGTAGGTTGCTGCAGGAAGCCTGTAGTGGGTGGGGATGTTGGGCTCAACTGAAAAATGCTAGCCCACCTGGCTACTCTCTTTAGCAGTACCTCTGCTCTTTCCAATGGTCACCCAGACCATAGGTTCTTCAAAGCCAACAGCTTCCCTCTAATACACACAACTTCTCTCAAGCCTCAGGCTGGGTTGACACCTAGGACGGATCCATCAAACAGCAGGGGTCCGGTGCGTCCTGGTTCACAGTTTCAGGTCAGATTTCAGCCCGACCTTTGGGCTGAATTCGGACCTGAAACGAACCAAAAAAGGCACACGTTTTTCCTGCAAAATGCACCGGACCTACTGCGGAGATATGTGAACAGGCTCCATAGAGAGCCAGTCACATTCTCCCCGAATTGGATGAGGAGAAATCCGCATCCATTTCGCATAGAGTGAACCCAGCCTTAGTACTCATGCCGTTTACCGTCTCTTGCAGACAAACACACTCTGGCTGCCTCCTGCAGCCTCTGACTCCTGGATACCTCCTGTCTCTCTTGGGTGGAGCAGTCTCCAACTGGGAGCCCTGAGGTATTCCTAATCCTCCATTATAAGGGCTGTGTGCACCTGAGCACATACCCTGCTGGTCCTCCACAAAACCTGGACACATTTTGGAGATTCCATCCCACCCAAGACACTATGGCATCTCCAAACTACAGAGCCCCAGCCAGGAATACCAAAACCTGGAGGAAGCTGCAAAAGCAATTTTTCTCCACTTCGCTTCTACACTCTCTAGTTCTGCAATGATCCAATGTGCACAGTGTGTGCTTTAAATTACCAATTTCAGCCCCCCATACACCTCTGTGGTGAACACAAACTACATGCACATAGCACAGGTTGGACCCGCAATGAAAACTTCTTGTTTTTTTTTTCAAATTGAGTTTTAAAGAGAAGGGGGGGGGGGGGGGGGGGTCAAGGAGGGTACAGTACAATGATGGTCATATCAGACAACAAATAAACGTGACAGATTTTGAAGAGAGATCAAGTCTCCGTCCACTATGTGGACTACATAATATAATCATAAAGGACAAGTTAATGCAGCATTTTACACAGACATCATTAGACATTTAATATTTCTAATCCCAGACAATTAGGTATGAGATGTTGCCTTGATATCTTAATCACAGATTGGTTCCGACTGTCTATTCCCCAACCACTATGTAAGAAACGAAGAAAAGGGAAGGCATTGAAGTACCAAGGGAGAGATTCAGGAGGAAGAGTGGGAGAAAGAGATGAATGGATGGGAAGGGAGGGGGAGGGGGTTGTTCAACTCAGGGGTGATGGACGCAACGTTGGTGTCAATCTTCTTTTGGCTTATGTCGGGTTATTCTTCAAGAGTTTAGTCGAGACTTTCCTTTATCAGAGAATATGAATATGTTCCAAAGCCTCCAGACCTTAGAATGCTTTTCTTGTTTGTGTTGTGCCGCGAGAACCAGGTATCCAGTTTGTTAATAACCTCTACTCTATGCAACCACAGTCCAGTAGATGGTGGTGTGATTTGTTTCCACGTGGCGGGAATACAGGATTTTGCGGTGTTGATTAAATGACGCACAATAGAATTTTTGTAACTCTGCGCCGGGATTGTGGTAAACTTTTTGGTTTTGTGGTACTGTGTTTACAACAGGGCCAAGTGTGGAGCCAGCATATCACCATAACTCAATATCTAACCTGGAGCCAGGCACTGAAAAGGCTTTGTGCTCCTGGTGTACATTTACAGTTGGCTTTCCACACAATTCTTTTTTTTTTCTTATTCATAAGCTTTTTCTTAAAGCGGAGCTCCACCCAAAAGAGGAAGCTCTGCTTGTTAGCTTCCTCCTTCCCTCCGTTGCCACATTTGGCACCTTTCAGGGGTGGGGAGCAGATACCTGTCAAAACCAGGTACCTGCTCCCACTTCCAGGTAAGATTGTCGCAAACGTGCGGCAATCTACGAAATTTCCAGCCCCCCGCTGCCTTCTGGGAGACACACAGGTCCCAGAAGACAGTGGGACCATTCAGAAAGCACAGCGGGACTCACATGTGCACAGTAGGAAAAAGGCTGTGAAGCTGCAAGGCTTCACTTCCAGTTTCCCCTAGCGAAGATGCTGGCGCCTGCACCCAGAGGATGGATAGGCTTGGGGTGCCGATATCGTGGGATCCCTGGACAGGTAAGCGTCCATATATTAAAAGTCTGCTGCTACAGTATTTGTAGCTGCTGACTTTAACATTCTCTCTCTCCCCCCCCCCCCCCAGGCTGGAACTCTGCTTTATAGTGGAACTTAATTTTCTGACTAAAGTCCTGCTAGATCACTTCAGGCTGGCCCCTTTTTCAGGTATAGCTATGTAAAACCTTAAAAATAAGTAAGTATCTATACTGTATAAAATCCAGTAATACACGGTCTCACCCTGCTCTGCACATGCTCAGTTGCTCTTCATTTTTAGGCACTGCTGAGTTTGTGAGTTTGTAGAGGTCGACCTGCTGAAATTGGAATTAAACCCTCCTATCCTTTACAGCTAAGGAAGCTGCTTCTGTTTTGAACTGCAACTGCCATGGAGCTGCACATGTGATCATTTATTACACCAGCCATTTGATGGTTTGACAGTTTGGTTGAGGACACAATCAAATTAAACAGTTTTTTGAAACCGGTTAAATTGATGGGTTTAGTCTCGCTTTAAGATTTGCTGCTGGGGCTCTGGGCTTCAGCAAAATGGCAGCCTCCAGCAAGAAGAAACAGGAGCAATGCTGGAAGCAATTTACAGCACACTATTTTGGTTGCATTATTATTATTAATAATGTGGAATGTATGTTCCCTACTAAAGAACATTTTTTTTTATCAAGTTGTTATGGGTAAAGTTCCACTTTAACTACTTGTTTAAATATTAGTGCAAGAATCACTGAATAGAAAGAAATCCATTTTATCAACATGTTTACATTCTCATGTTGCTATCTATTACAGGGGCTGATGGGAGTATAGGATGACAAGAACATAGTCCAATCTGTATCTTATCTGTAAATTTACTACACCAGCATCATCTTACTTTGCTGTCTTGATACAGAATGTAGAGAAGAGATCTGATTCATACTTAGAAACATAAAGAAGCCTCTGGTACAAAGGCCAATCACTGCAAGTGACCTGAAAGATCTGAACACGCCACGTTATAATTAGTAGTGCTGGGATTTTCCAGATAAGGCTTGTTATAGTTTTGTAATAGCAATAGCTGCTTTTACTGTGTGTACAAAAAAAGGTCTACCAAGTTGAATTTTCACTTCACTCTGCTTCGTAAATATGACAACTAATCAATATACAAGAATACACAGTCAGGTGCAAGGGAAAAAAAACCCCTTGAAGTGGGGCCCTCCAGCACTGCAAAGGTTAAGTAATTTTTAGTTTAGGGCAAGGGTCTTCAAATTCTCTGAACAAAAGGGCCAGTTTAGGCTCCATTCACATGTGTGCGACTTTGGACACTAAAGTCTAACCCAATGTTTTTCAATGACAACCGTTCAATTATGTGTGACTTGAAGTCTCAACAACTTTAAAAACGTTCCTGCACTACTCTGGTCTGACTTTCATGTGACTTGAGTGCCATAGACTGCAATGTAAACCCTCAAAAGTCACATGAAAGTCGCACCTGAATGTTATGTGACAGTTGTGCAACAGTTGTCCATTATCATTGGTCAAAGGCAAAGTTGCATGACTTTGGAGTTGTACAAGTGTGAATGGAGCCCTACTATCCTGGAGGCTTAAGGGGGGGGGGGGCTAGACTGTGGCCAGTGGGATTAGAAAACTTCCTGGTGTCAGTGAGAGTAAACAGTGTCCCATCATTGGTTTTAGTGGAAGGAATAGTGCCCTATTGTTGGTATCAGTGGGAATAATGGTTCTCCAATGTTGGTATTCAAGGTAGGAATGGTGCACCACCATTGGTGTCCGTGGATGGCATGGTGCCCCAAGGGCTAAATAAAGGTAAGCAAAGGGCCACATTTGGCCCATGGGCTGCAGTTTGGAAACCACTGGTCTAGGGGTAGAGAAATATGTTGTAATACCTTACTCTTCCAGGTGCCAGCGCTCTCCTCTTCAACATTTCGGATTGTGGGTGGACCCTCCTGTGACCGCATATACAAAGCAGAACTGCTGGTTGTGTCGGCCTGGGCCTAGTGACATGTTCTACAATAAGAGATGTGGGAGCAATCTGCATGTGTGCCTCACACCCCACAACCTAGATATTTTAGGGGGCTCTACTTGTGAAATGAGGCAGAGGTCATGGCAAGAATGGACATTTTTTTGGTCAATCTTATGACTATCGCTTATTGACCACTTCAATACCAGACACTTAGACACCTTCCCGCCCAGGCCAATTTTCAGCTTTCAGCGCTGTCGCAATTTGAATGACAATTGTGCGGTCATGCTACACTGTACTCATGTTTATCATTTTGTTCCCACAAATAGAGCTTTTTGGTGGTATTTGATCACCTCTGCGGTTTTTAATTTTTTGCTCAACAAATAAAAAAATACCGAACATTTTGAAAAAAAGCAAGGTTTTTCTTTGTTTCTGTTAAAATTTTTTGTAAATAAGTATGTTTTCTTCTTCAGTGACGGGCACTGATTTGGCGGCACTGATGGGCACCGATGAGGTGGCACCAATGAGGTGGCACTGATAGGTGGCACGAATGGGCACTCATAGGTGGCACTGATGGGCACTCGTGGGTGGCACCGATAGGTGGCACAGATGGGCACTAAAGGGCACTGACAGGTGGCACCGATGCCCCTAAGGGTGGCATTGCTGGGCATCACTGCAATATAATGGTGCCAATCAGTGCCCATTGATGAGCACTGATTGGCACAGATTGGGCACTGACTGGGCACACTGGGCACATGTGGATGGCAATGGGATACATACCTGACCATCCACATGTTGCCCCCTTCCCTGGTGGTCCTAGTGGCGATCCCTGGTGGTCCAGTGTGGTCATCTGAGGGGGAGCTGCGCTGATAAACAATCAGCGCAGACCCCCCCCCCGTCAGGAGAGCCGCCGATCGGCTCTCCTCTACTCACGTCTGTCAGACGCGAGTGAGGAAAAGCCGATAAACAGCTCTTCCTATTGACATCGTGATCAACCGTGATTGGACACGGCTGATCACGTGGTAAAGAGACTCCGCCGCTCTTTACCAAGATCGGTGTAGCTGTGTGTCAGACTGATACACCGTTCCACCGATCGCCGTGATGCGCACCCCCGCGGCGGCATGCTATCCTGCTGGACGCCATATGACGCCCAGTCAGGATAACTGAACCACTGCCCGGCCGTCATCTGCTATGGGCCGGGCGGGAAGTGGTTAAAAAAGGAACTCATAAAAGGCCTGCATTCTCAAAGTGGTGAAGCATGAACCAAATTCATGTACCTATCTAGAACTTGTACTTGAATTTAGCTCATGCCGCACCATTTTTAGAAGGCATGAGATAAACTTTCGCAAAATCTGTCAGAGACGGATCTTCCACCCTGTACACCAAAAGAGAGTTGGTCTTAATTAGCTCCACTTTTACATATGGTGCATTGATTGCGACACAATGTAAAAGTGGCACATTTTAAAACTACCTAAATTTGATTCATAAGTCACTAGCAAAACCAAAAGTGTTGTTAATGCTTCAGGGATTTGGCACAAAACATTAACAAGAGGGGTTAATGCCAGAAAAGTGGGGCAGAAGCTTTTTTGAATTCCCTCCTAGGTGTTTTACCAGTGCCAGGGATGGTTCATCTCTTTATTCTGGTTCATTTGTGCAGTGTGACTATGTCAAGGACCCATTGAAAGAGGTGACCTGGGTATGGTATGCCTCCATCTCTAAGCGCAGCGCAATTGGTCCAATACTTATCTCTGTACCAGTTTTACTGCGCTTTAATGTGTGGCCCCGCCCAGACCTACACAGCTTTTTTTCCCCAAAAGCATCCCTGCCGGTGTTCTATCAGATTAGGCGACCCGTCAAATTTTGTAACGGAAGTGACGTTCTGTCATGGCCATCTTGGTACACCCCGCAGTCGCCCACAGTGAGGATACAGTGAGAAGGAGGCAAGCGGACATCTTTTTACACCCAATGGAGACTGGCATTTCCCTATACAGGGAGATCGGTGATCACAGCTGTCCCCCCTGCTGCACCAATCACCCCAGAATGTTCCCTGTATCCTCCTCCTCCAGCCCCCTCTGTGTCCTTCACCCCCCCTTATTCTCAGTCTCCCTGTCCTCCTCCTCCGCCCCCCCACTTGTCCCCCACAGCCAGCTTCCCTCCTCTCCAGCTGTGGGGATCTGTCAGGATGGCGAGCGGAGGGGACTGGTCATTTACAGCTCCCTGTCTTATGAATGGACTGGAGGCTCTGTCTTCTGTCCATTCATCTTCAATGCTGAGAAAGGGACTGGGGAATCTGTGTCCTCAGCCTCTTTCTCTGTCTCAAAGAGGAGATGTCAGGGTTCTATTTAGATCTCTGATATCTTACCAAAGCCCCCCCACCCAAACAGGGTTGATTAATATAAAAAAACAAAAAAATTGTAAACAAAAATGCTAAAAAATTATAAAAATTAAAAACTACTGACACCACCCCCTGCCTCAACCCCCTCCCCCCAAAAAGCATTAAAAAAAAAATAAATAAAAAATAAAAATCACCGCCACATACTCTCCACCCCTTCCCCAGAAGCACTGTGAAAAAAAATATTTAAAATTAATTTAAAGAAAATAATAAACAACAAAATTGTAAAAAATAATAGAGAAAATAATAACAAAAAACTACTGACACACTCCTCTACTGACACTGTCCACTACCCCCAACTATTGTGAAAAACTAAAAAATTAAATTGTAAAAAAAATAAAAATAAAGTACTACTGACACCATCCTGCACATACTATTCACCGCTGTACACTCCACACATTATACCCACCTACATACACTCCGCACTCCTCTCCTGCGCAAACTACCCACCGCCATACACTCCGCACTGTACATTCCCTATTTGACATTACTACATTCTGCACTATGACTAATGCTGGCCATACACTATACAGAAAATCGGCCGAACCCATTTTCGAAAAACGAACGTTCGACCGTGACCGCAAACGATCGTGCCATCATATAATGACCGATAAATTGTTCAGTGGACATGAATAAATAATTTTTTGTTCGTTTTTTTACATATACCTAGTGCAGACAGTTCGGACGGGAAACACATTAACCTTGCAATTTATCGTACGTTCGACAGAAATTTACCAAACTTCCCGTTCGTTTTTTACCACAAAAACGTCACAAACGATTATCGATTTGTGCCCATTAACTTGCCGAAAAACGAACAAAGTGTCTATACGAACGATTTTTCGGCCGATTTTCTGTATAGTGTATGGCCAGCATAAGTCATCTCAGACTCTATAAAACCACACCCCATTTAAGCCACGCCCACCTCCCTGGAATTTGTTTTCGCTGGTTGGGATGTCTACTGCACTGTGGTGACTAAAGCTGGCCATAGACCTTTAGAAATTGGTTCGGAGTTTGCCGATTTTGGAACTCTAGTTCAGTTTTCTGGCAATTAATGGCTATAAATAGATTATTAATCTATAATTTTTGAGTTTAGAGAAGAGGAGGGGATTGAAATGTTTTTTTTCCAAAAAGAACACATTTTGAAAGGTCAATCCTGGGCGTTAAAAATCATACATCTTGCAACCTGCATGCTGAATGTTGATAGTCAAAAAATAGCATGTCAATAGAACAAGTTTTCTTTTAAATTTCGTCACTCAATGACAAATGAATTATCGGGTTTTTTTTTTTTCCTATGAATGTTCGAGTAAATGTATACAGGTCTATGGCCAGCTTAAGTGCTAGGTCAGTGAACATGCATCTTTCAATAGATACTGGGTCTCATTTCATACGCATGCCATTAACACATTACCACAAAACTTCAGCCCTATCTATCATGATCTTGCAGCAGTAAAATACTACCTTGCCACATTTAGACTAGAGGAATGTCTTCAAGTTAATGTGCGTAAGTACATTGAACTACATGTGAGCATAGAGTTACTGCTGTATAATATGCCAACAATAAATCCATTATTCAATAAAACAATACATTCAAAAGCCAACTTGAGCCAAAACTGAGATTTCAGGTTTCAGTGGTTTCTTGCAAATTTAACCACATGCTGGCTTCTTTTTCGATCTGGGACTTCAGGGATGAGTGATTTCCACCAGAGGTCCAAGATACACCTGCTGCCACAGCCATTATAAAAGTTAAATTGTGTTGTCATAGCCATCTCTCCTTAATATAGGACAGCCTTTCCCAAAGGTTCCTCCAGAGGTTGCCAGGGGTTCCTTGAGCATTAAGCCATTCCCACCTCTAAGACAAGAAACCGCTGACACCAATCATCTTTGTAGCCATCAGTAAGGGAGCATTCTCCCCATTCACTACTAATTTAAGAAGCATACTTGCTGACCACCAGTGCAAACGGGGCCCTTCTTCCACTGACCACCAGTGCAAACGGGGCCCTTCTTCCACTGACCACCAGTGCAAACGGGGCCCTTCTTCCACTGACCACCAGTGCAAACGGGGCCCTTCTTCCACTGACCACCAGTGCAAACGGGCCCTTCTTCTACCGACCACTAGTGCAAAAGGGGCCCTTCTTCCACCGACCACCTGTGCAAACGGGGCCCTTCTTCCACCGATCACCAGTGCAAACGGGGCCCTTCTTCCACCGACCACCAGTGCAAACGGGGCCCTTCTTCCACCGACCACCAGTGCAAACGGGGCCCTTCTTCCACCGACCACCAGTGCAAACAGGGCCCTTCTTCCACCAACCACCAGTGCAAAAGGGGCCCTTCTTCTACTGACCACCAGTGCAAACGGGGCCCTTCTTCCACCAACCCCCAGTGCAAACGGGGCCCTTTTTCCACTGACCACCATAAATGGGCACTTCACAGACTAACATTTTAAGGGGGCACTTTTTCACTAACCACCAGTGTGAGGGAGCACTACAATTTTCAATGTATCTGTATTTTCTGGTCATTACAACACTCATGTCATTTCATTTTTATTATTGGATGTCACATGTGCCAAGTGCGCCACATTATCTATTGTTTTACTTATTCTTAACATTGCTAATGGGCAGTGGGACTGCCACCAGAGACTGTAAAAGTTTACTTTATGGCATACGATTGGGAAAGAATGACTGATGAGGAATGATAGGGCAGTATGTTTATGGATGAACTTGACTTGTGTGAATCCATTTAATGCGGACCTCCAGTCATTTTTTCAACTTTCCAACTATTAAATGTTCTGCCCTTGTTGTGGTGTGGCTGATCTATGGTAGTTGATAAACAATATTTTGCTAGCTTTATGTATTCCTATATATCGACTTACTGTTCGCACAAATGTGCAGTGAGCAGTAGATATGGTAATTATTAAACAGGGGTGCCCCCAAACCTAAAAGTTATTTCACTAAAATCATACCTACGATGAGGGTGTGGGGAGGGGTAAAGCCCTCTGACCACACAAAAAGATGGGAAAAAACACTCTCAGTAACATTTTACAAGATTGCAAAACACAATGACACAAAGCCGGCTTTTAGATTCCATCGATCAATAAAGCTTCTAAAGCTCTGTGAGAAATTCAGACGGGAACACAACTTCTTATTTCTTACCAGCATACTGATGAGAAAACTAATCTGTATTATGGTCATAAAGATATACCATATATACTCGAGTATAAGTCATTCCGAGTATAAGTCGAGGCCCTAATTTACCACAAAAAAAATTGGGAAAAAACTTATTGACCCGAGTATAAGACGAGGGTGAGAAATGCACAGCTACTGTAAGTGGAAAAGAGGGTCAACAATGCCCATTTGCAGCATCACTGTGCCCATTTGCATGCCTCACTGTGCCCATTTGGAGCCATAGGTCCCCTGAACTTCAAACTCGGTAGTTAAGGGTCCCTAGATGCCCCCTAGCTGCAGCCAAAATTTGGGGTCTCTGAACCCAAAGGGTCCCGAAATGACATTGCTGCAGATAGACACAGTTGACCGAATTTGGGGCCCTGTATCTCGGGGCCACTTAGTGCTAAGAACTCCAAATTTGGTGTGCAAACCCAGTGGAACTAGCACCATAAAATTTCCAAAGCTGGGGTTTATAGCACCAAGTGGCCACGAGATACAGGGCCCCAAAAATCAGTTCAGAAAATGTCAAGCACTTTTCTGCAGCAGAGAATGACATTTTCCGAACCAGTTTTGGGGCCCCGTATCTCAGGGCCACTTGGTGCTAGGAACCCAAGCTTTGGATATGTTATGGTACCATGTCCACTGGGTTTGCACACCAAATTTGGGGTTCCTAGCACCAAGTGGCCCTGAAATATGGGGCCCCAAAGTCGGTTCAGAAAATGTCAAGCACTTTTCTGCAGCAGAGAATGACATTTTCCGAACCGAATTTGGGGCCCCGTATCTCAGGGCCACTTGGTGCTAGGAACCCAAGCTTTGGATATGTTATGGTACCATGTCCACTGGGTTTGCACACCAAATTTGGGGTTCCTAGCACCAAGTGGCCCTGAAATATGGGGCCCCAAAGTCGGTTCAGAAAATGTCAAGCACTTTTCTGCAGCAGAGAATGACATTTTCCGAACCGAATTTGGGGCCCTGTATCTCGGGGCCACTTAGTGCTAGGAACTTCAGCTTTGGATATGTTGTGGTACTAGGTCCACTGGGTTTGCGTACCAAATTTGGGGTTTCTAGCACCAAGTGGCCCTGAGATACGGGGCCCCAAAGTCGGTTCGGAAAATGAAATTTTTTGCTGCATAAAAGTGCTCGAGTATAAGTCGAGGGGGGCACTTTCAGCACAAAAAAAATGTGCTGAAAAATTCGACTTATACTCGAGTATATACGGTAATTAAGTGGGAAGGCAATGTGCATGAAAACGGTATTTAGGTCTGCATTAGTGTGTACAGATTACGTGTTTATCCATCTAAACAGATAGTTCACATTTCATATAACAGCTAACCAATGAGCAGTAAGGGTACTTCCACACTGCCTAGCACCTGACGTTAGCACCCCGCTAGCGGCCAAAAAGGGACACTATAACAGCGGTAAAGCTCCACTAAAACTAGCGGCGCTTTACCGCTGTTATAGTGGCGCTTTTTGGCCACTAGCGGGGTGCTTTTTACCCCCACTAGCGGTCAAAGAAAGGGGTTAAAAGAGCCCGTGTTGCGGCGTTGCCGCAGCGCTTTGCAGGCTCTTCAGCGGCGCTGCCTATTCAATTGAATGGGCAGGGCGTTTTGGGAGCGGTGTATACAGCGCTCCCGCACCGCCCCAAAGATGCTGCTTGCAGGACTTTTTTTCCTGTCCCACAAACGCACCGCCCCAGTGTGAATGCACTCGGGCTTTAACACTGGGGAGGCATGAGAGGCGCTTTACAGGTTCTAAAACATCCAAAAAGTGCCAAAGTGTGAAAGTAGCCTTATTGTGCAGCACAAGTACACTTAAAGTGGTGTTCCACCCAAAAAAAAAAATAAATGCATGAATGTGCCAAAAAAAAACAAAAAACACACATTTGGAAAAAATATTTTTTTACTCACCTCTAAATGGTTGTTGCTAGGGGGTCCCTCATAGTCTGCCTCCTTCAGTGCCTTGGCTGGTGATATCACTTCCCCTTGGCACAGGAAGGGCTCAGCTCTGCCCCCTCCCTCTTGTCAATCATCTGGGACACATTACAGGTCCCAGATGACTGAGCGGTCAATCACAGCGTGCGGCGCCGCTCGCGCATTCGCAGTGGGTGCCCGGCTGTGAAGCCACAGCCAGGCGCCAACAGTTGCAATGCAGGGGGAGACGAGCGGGTCTTCTATCCCCCACATCGCTCGACCCGGGGACAGGTAAGTGTCCGATTATTAAAAGTCATCAGCTGCAGTATTTGTAGCTGCTGACTTAATTTTTTTTTAAAAATGGGAACTCCTCTTTAAGAAGGATCACAAGGACACACAAAGGGCCTGATTTATGAAGAGTCAGTGAGTCTGCATCAGCTCTGCTGGGTCGGAGTCCCTCCGCTGGTTCTAAGGTTCACTGAACCCATCAAAAGAGTCCTCAGCACCTCTAAACTCCCAGTATACTGTATATGACCAGTTTTCCCCAATGTGCACCTGACAAATAACACCTTCACGGTGTGGACATGCACTGGATTGTACAAGGCAAATTACCAGGACTGTGTCCTGGAAATTTTTCTAATGTACATCAAAAATACAAAAAGTATGAATAAAAAACGTTTTTTTTCTCTACATAACAATATTAAAACGTCTCAAACAACCTTCTCTACAGACCATTTATAATCATATTTGAAGAGTTTTCACAAAGTACAAAGATAAACAGATACAGAAAGATAAAAGAAGTCCTCCTACATAAGTTGTATCACCTGAGACCAGTCACTTTACTGGGGTTGGAAGTGTTTACAACCACAAGATCTACATGCACACGAGCATCAAACTACATGCGCCTAGATGGGTCTTTTCTATACACATCGGGAATCATATAATGCTTCTCTATGGCTGAATGTGCACTAGACAGCAGCATCTAGGTGTATTGAGTATAGCTGCATTAAAAATGTGTGCATCCAGAACAGTTTAGTCTAGATTTAGGCTTAGTGTACACTGGTGGCGCAGGAGCAGTAAAAACAGGTAGTTAATCCGTGTTTTGACCAAGCAGGTTTAAGATTAGATAGTATTTGACTGATCTTCTACCTTAAAGTGATAGTAAACCGCCGGCGATTTTTTTTTCTAACATGCAAGAATACGTCATAATATGCTAGTATGCGTCGAAGTCCTTCCAGCGCTGAGTTGTCACTGATGAAGGTGCTTCCATCTTCACCCGCTCTTCCTTCCGGGTTCATGGACTCCGGCTGCGTGACATCACTTCAGCACATGTGCGCAGGAGCCGCCGTTCACGGCACAGGACTCTGAAGGAACAGCCCAGAGCGCATGCGCCAGTGATGTCACTGGCTGCATGTACAGTAAATATCTCCTAAACAGTGCATGTAGGAGATATTTACAGTACCTATAGGTAAACCTTATTATAGGTTTACCTATAAGTAAAATTCATGTATGGGAGCTTACTCCCACTTTAAAGAACTTTAAGTAAACCCCCCCTCCCCCCATTTTGGATTTATCAAGGGAGGTTTATAACGCCTGTTCGCAAAAAAAAAAAAAAAAGAAGAAAGTGAGAGGAATCTAGGGCTGCAACTAGCAATTATTTTCATAATCGAGTAGTTGGACAATTGTTTCGATTAATCGGTTAATAACCTTAACGGTGTATAATTTAGTTAATATGTCAAGTTTATAAAAAAGGCAATTTATTCTTAAATATCTCTATGCAGTAGTAAATATAACCAACTATATAGTTTGGGAGAAAAATATCTAATCCAGTCTGAGAATAACAGACAGAAGAGATATACTTACTGTATATACTATTAGAAGAGAGATATACTGTATATACTATCAGAGGAGATATACTGTATATACTATTAGAGGACAGATATCCTGTATATACACTATTAGAAGAGATGTACTGTATATACACTATTAGAAGAGATATACTATTAGAAGACATATGCTGTATATACTATTAGAGGAGATATACTGTATATACACTATTAGAAGAGATACAATATATACTGTATTACACTATTAGAAGAGATATACTGTATATACTATTAGAAGAGATATACTATTAGAGGAGATATACTATTAGAGGAGATATACTGTATATACTATTAGAAGACATATACTGTATATACTAGAACGCCCCGTACACACGGTCGGACATTGATCTGACATTCCGATAACAAAATCCTAGGATTTTTTCCGACGGATGTTGGCTCAAACTTGTCTTGCATACACACGGTCACACAAAGTTGTCGGAAAATCCGATCATTCTGAACGCGGTGACGTAAAACACATACGTCGGGACTATAAACGGGGCAGTAGCCAATAGTTTTCATCTCTATTTATTCTGAGCATGCGTGTCACTTTGTGCGTCGGATTTGTGTACCCACGATCAGAATTTCCGACAACGGATTTTGTTGTCGGAAAATTTTACAGCCTGCTCTCAAACTTTGTGTGTCGGAAAATCCGATGGAAAATGTGTGATGGAGCCCACACACGGTCGGAATTTCCGACAACAGGGTCCTATCACACATTTTCCGTCAGAAAATCTGACCGTGTGTACAGGGCATTAGAGGAGATATACTGAATATACTATTAGAGGAGATATACTGTATATACTATTAGAGGAGAGATAGCCTGTATATACACTATTAGAAGAGATATACTGTATATACTATTAGAAGAGATATACTGTATATACTATTAGAAGAGATATACCGTATATACTATTAGAAGAGATATATTGTATACACTATAATGGGGCGTACACACGGTCGGACTTTTCGGCTACAAAAGTCCGACAGCCCGTCCGACAAACTTTCTACGGACTTTTGACGAAGTCTGACGAATTCGTACGTGATGACGTACACCGGACTAAAATAAGGAAGTTGATAGCCAGTAGCCAATAGCTGCCCTAGCGTGGGTTTTTCTCCGTCGGACCAGCATACAGACGAGCGGATTTATGGGTCCGGCGGAGTTATGACGTAAAGATTTGAAGCAAGCGCCAAATCTAAAGTCCGTCAAATTTGCGACTGGAAAAGCTTGCTGAAAGTCCGGGGAAGCCCACACACGATCGGATTGTCCGCCGGATTTGATCCGTCGGACTTTTGTAGCTGAAAAGTCCGACCGTGTGTACGCCCCATTAGAAGAGAGATATCCTGTATATACACTATTAGAAGAGATATACTGTATATACTATTAGAAGAGATATACTGTATATACTACTATTAGAAGAGATATACTGTATATACTACTATTAGAAGAGATATACTGTATATACTATTAGAAGAGATATACTGTATATACTACTATTAGAAGAGATATACTGTATATACTACTATTAGAAGAGATATACTGTATATACTATTAAAAGAGATATACTACTAGAGGAGATATACTGTATATACTATTAGAAGAGATATACTGTATATACTATTAGAAGAGATATACTGTATATACTATTAGAAGAGATATACTGTATATACTATTAGAGGAGAGATATCTTGTATATACACTATTAGAAGAGATATACTGTACATACTATTAGAAGTGATACTGTACATACTATTAGAAGTGATACTGTATATACTATTAGAAGTGATACTGTATATACTATTAGAAGTGATACTGTATATACTATTAGAGGAGAGATATCTTGTATATACACTATTAGAAGAGATACTGTATATACTATTAGGAGAGATATCCTGTATATACTATTAGAGGAGAGATATCCTGTATATACTATTAGAGGAAATATACTGTATATACTATTAGCAGAGATATACTGTATATACTATTTAAGGGTGAATCTGGTAAATATCAGACTCGGAGATCAATTTTTTTTTTTATTTAAAAAAAACAATGTCTTCCTTCAAAAAAAATGTCATTTTAAGAAAGTTTGTTCGATTTTCCAATCGTTAGTGGGGTCAAATCGACGTTGATTTTCAACCACAGTGATTGGAAAATTTGGAAATAGAAAACTTCTTGGTCAAAGGAATTATCAGACAGTGTATGTGGTTTTCGTTCAGGAATGACATTCATTTTAAAAACAGAATGTTAAAAACAAGTGAAAATTTCAAACAACATTCTTTCATTCGTCGAATGTACAAAGATTTTTCGTCTGAATATTCTCCTCTGAAAATTGATCGGTGTGGCCAGCATAAGGCTCGCTACACACCTATGCAGTGTGCTTTTTCCTGTGCATTTTGATTTTTGCGCACGTGATCTTACTGCGGTTTGCGTTTTTGCATTTTTTGGCCAATTTTTTGTTGGGCAGATTAAAAAACACAAATTGCTGCAAAAACGCATTACATGCTTTTCTGCAGCTTCTCCATTGAAGTATATTGAACCAAAAAAAGCACCGTTTTGCGTTTAAAACAGTCCCTGACCCTTTCCAAGTACGCAGTGTCTTAAAAAAGCATAGATGTAAATGTGTCCCATAGGAAACCATGTAAATGAACTGTAGTGCATTTCTGCAAAAAGCACCAAAAAAACACATAGATGTGAACCAGGTCTAAGACGTTTAGTAACATAATGGGGTTAAAAAAAAAACAAACTAAAATTAGCCCTTTATAGTACAAAAAAAGCAGATAATCACTATTTAATTTTTTTTACTGTAGAACTGTGAAAGTAATATTTACAGTAACGATTATTTGCTCTTTTTGTACTATAAAGGGCTCATTTTAGGTTATTTTTAATCCCATTATGTTACTGGCCGATTAATCGATGAAAAGAGTAATCGATTCATTTCATAATCGATTAATTGTTGATCAATGAGTTGTTTCAGCCCTAGAGGAATCCCTGTTTGTCACCAGAACTTGTGTCCCCATTGGAAGATTTCTCGTCTGTTACTGTTCTTGGGACAACCCACAATTTTGGGATTTTCCATTACTTTTACTTTTTGTGATAATGGCAAGCATGACAAATAGAGAGGCTGAATCTCCCTAACAGGGACAGAGACAGCAATAAAAACCTAATGGGTGTTCTAATCCCTCGTCACTATCAAAAACTAAAAAACACCACAAGCAGCATATCAGGGGAGATGTTTCTCAATCCAAAGACTGTCCCTGGAAATCATGCAATGCTGACAATCATGCTGAAATGTAGTTGCACTTCAAAGATAGTTCTGCAAATCCTGGGAAAACCTAAATCTGAGCTCCAGGCATGATCCTTATTGCAAAGTTAGACTGGTCCAGCTTGGCACAATATTAGGCTGGCCATAGATACGAATTTCTTCCCTTCCACCATGGGTTGCAGGAAAGAAGTTTGCCCTATCCCCTTATCAGTACAGTCAGTGTTGATTTGGGAATTTCTCCCATTAAGCTATTGCGTTCTCCTGGCGAGCGTGGCACGTGGGAAGGCGTCCTGGCTGGCAATAATCGTATGCAGAATCCGACATGCTGGTTGTACCCAAGTTGATCGATCAATAAACTTTGGTAACATCAGCCTACCCATACATGGTTTGAATCTTGGCCAGTTCCTGCTGAACCGACTGAGAAGTGAATCATCTATGGCCGGCTTAAAGAGGAGCTCCAGGCTTCCCCCGCAAAAATGTAAACGTCAGCAGCTACAAATACTGTAGCTACTGACTTTTAATATTAGGGCACTTACCTGTCCAGGGATCTAGCAGTGTCCTCATCTGAGCCGATTTTTCAATTGGCTATTGGGAGCTGGCACCGCCACCTTAACTAAGGGAAAATGGCAGTGAAGCCTTAGCCGCGATTCACACAGGGGCAACACGACTTCAGCGCGACTTTGCAAGGCGACTTCAGCGCGACTTTAAGCAGCTTACAACGCGACTTCAAGTCGCCTCCAGGACAGGCGACTTTGGCTGTGGCCAATCACAGAATAATCAGCTCTCTGGGAGGGGTTTGCCTGGGTAAACTAATTTCTTTTCCTGTAAAGTCGCTTCAATATAGATGGAGATCCGACTTGGAGGCGACTTCCATTGAATTCTATGGGTACAGGTCGCCTAGAAGTCGGATTGAAGTAGTACAGGAACCTTTTCTGAAGTCGGAGCGACTTCAGTAGTGTAAATTAAGACGCTCTCATTGACTATAATGCAAATCCCACAGTAAAGCGACTTGGGGCGACTTGAGGGCTTACAAGTCGGATCCCAAGGCGTTGTAGTGTGAACCGACCCTTACTGGCTTCACAGCCAGTTTCCTACTGTACTGTGCTTTGTGAATGGGCCAACTGCGGAGGAAGGAGGGGGGGGGGGGGTCGAGCTTCTGACTCCGTTTTCTGCGGCAAACTGAGCCGAAAGTGGGAGCGGGTACCTGTCAAAACCAGGTACCTGCCCCCCCCCTCCCAAAAGAGTGCCAAAATGTGGCAGCGGAGGGGGAGGAAGCAGACAAGCGAGGCTTCCCTTTTTGGGTGGAGTTCCACTTTAAGTCTGCATATCTGAAGGACCAGCGTGGAAGCAGAAAATCTTGTCTTGTACCCTACTATCTTTCCTGCCTCTTCTACTGTACCTTACCGGTCCCCTGCTGCATGTCCTCACTCCGGTCCCTGTTCTCCCCTTTCCCAATGAGAATGAGGGTACCGTTATTTCTTTCTTTGTTCATTTACTTCTTTATATCTTTTTACCGATTTTGTTTATTGTCGGTACTCTACCCATATATTAATCGTTCATTTGTGGTAAGACATATACTTTGTACGAATGTCATGGACGACTAGAAAAGGATAGGGGGGTTTAATAGGGATGTATAATATAAATAGGCTCTGTCTTCTATGTGCTCTCTCTATTCAAATATAACTGTCTAAATGTGACCAACTCACCATAAGAACTGTGAAAACATAGACCAGCGTCAGACACAAAATGGAACTTCCACCCGGGCTTGACATTGTTGTTTCTTCAGCCCGTCCCTGTAAGATCTATTGGTTAAATCGAAGAAGGAGGGGCGATAGCATCTCAGAGCAATAAGAGGGAGATGCTTGCCAGTCCCCTCCACGTCCAGTTGAAGCTACGTAACATGACGTTGCGAAACGCGTCGACGTAACCACGGTGTGCAGACGGAGACCCAGTTATCTCCACACTCCAATGGCAGACGGGGATCTCTGATAGGAGAAATTGAATCCCTCCATACGGAACCGCCAAACAGCAAGGTGTTTACTTGTCGCACGTTATAACCGTAACTTGAATCTACGGAGAAGTGGAGTGCCATTTACCACGCTCCTACATGATACAGCGTGTCACAGACAGTACTTACACTACAGGTGGAGAAACCACTGAGCTGTTGGGCTGCCATGGAAACATAGGAGATGCTGTCTGCTATCCTCATACTATCAAGAGGCGGCAACGTAACCTTTTCAGCTTCTGGTTTCATTTGACATCTCCGCATAGATCCTCTGTTAACACTTGTGTGGCACTGCTCTGGTAAATGCGGATCTTGGGACAATATGCAGTGATAGAGATATAGATATATATATATATATATTAAACCACTGTTAAATGACTTATACTGAATTACAAGGATAAGTTCCAGGCAATTTCCAGCTATCTTGCTTCGCTATGTGAATAGCACCTGGCAGAGATCACACCAATTAACTGTGCAGCTCTAATCATTTAACACACCTTGACAGAGACTCTCTGAATGATACATAATCCATCTTACTCTAGGAATGGACTTTTGTAAATGGAATGCTTTGAGCATGAGCATGATATATATATATATATATATATATATATATATATATATATATATATATATATATATATATATATATATATATACTTGAAGTTCCAATCCACCTCAAATACATTCAGTAGACGGTGAAATTTTACAGCGGAGTTTTCACTAGTGAGGCAACTCCAGTTTTGGCCTAATTCCACTATCCCAATCTCCCCGGGGGACCACACACGCACAATGCCCCTTTGTAATTAGTTATTAGGCTTTCCTTTAATCCGATTTGGCGTTTAGCCATAGGGACCTTGTGCGTCTGTGGGAGTATAGGCGCCTGCACCGTACATGATCTATGTTCTTTTACGTCTGTCATTGTTTGTCAATTTTGTGTATCTGGCAAATGGGCATACCGCGTGCAATTTGCATCCGATAGGCCCATTTATTATTGTCGGGTGGACCAACTTTACCTATACAATTGTTGGTGATATCATTGTATATTTTAATATTTGGTACTTTCAATAAACTTTGTTTACTTTTTATACTACTCTCCCATCATTGCCCACTATATCCACAGTAACTGTCTTTGGGCCCAGGAAGACCACTTCCTTGTGTTCTTCTTTGGTCCCCTTCCCTTTCTAATAAAGCAGAAAATCTCTCTAGTAATTGGTGCTACTACAATGATATCATGGATTTTCAGAGTATCTATATCTAGAACATACCTAGACTATCTATACCTGAAGGGTTGTTGGAGGCGACAATCACTCTAGAAGTTGGCACTACCAATGTGATCTTAGTGGTCTCTTAGCGACTGCCCCACTGCACACTAACCACAGGGGGGGGGGGGGGGGGGGGGGTCGCTCTCTCTGCACTGCTGCCATTTAAAGAATGGGGTGTGTGTGTGTGTGATATATATATATATTTTTATTTTTTTTAGTTATCAAATAAATACAAGGATGTTCCTTGATTGGGCAAAGTGGAGGTGAGCTCTCCACCTTGTCCAATCAGAGAACTCCTTGCAATAACTGGAAAGAATACAAGACATTGTTTGAATGGCGGCAGTGCCAAGCAAGATACCCCCTGTTGTTGGTGTGCAGTGGGGCAGCTGCTCAGCAAGGAAGCCCATAGCGATCACCGTAGTAGCACCAACTACTACAATGATTGTCACCTCTAGCAACCAAGTATAGACAGTTCCAAGCTGGAACAATGTAACTTTGCAATAAATCACACCATGGGCTCAGATTGAAATGTATGCATCCTCTCTGCTGCACCCCAGGACTGTCCCTGGAGATCCTGGAACGTTGGAAGTATGTCTGCCCTGGCATCTCTTCCATACCAATCCTGAGACTGTCCCTGGAAATCAGGTGTGGAGACAGATCGTGCGATCCATAGAGATAAGTACCCTGCAGAGAGAGATCAATGCCTGCACACAGTGCTCCGCTCCCTGCACTTACCTTGTCCTCAGCACTTCCACAGATCTGGGCGGCGGAGTTATACACATGACACCGAATGATCGTGCTGCCCACATCCACCGCCACCACCAGCCGCTCTCTGTATCCGTTCCTGACAGATCCCATCCTCAGGATGACCAGATACTACTCAGGAGACGCTGGGGAGTTCTCCGGGGCGGGGCCGTCCTGAACGGAGCCATGTTTACAGTGGGCGGAGCTGAGCAAATGAAAACTTTTCAATGACAGCGACCATGTTTACTACTGGCAGGCATGGTAATTTGCGCCATATTTACTGATGGCACTTCTATTATCAGGTGTTGATTATAGGCTAAGGGAGAGGGACCTGTTCCAAACTACTGGCTAGGTGGCAACCCCTTTCACACGGGTGATCCGATCAGGTCCGTCTGTCAGTTTTTCAGGAGGACCTGTTCGGAGTCTCCAGTCTCTTCTATTGAGTGGCAGACACATGTCCGCTGACACCCGCTGCCATTCAATCTGATCCCGTCCGCCAAAAACAGACGGAGGGTAGCCCTATTCCCCATCCGTCGATTGAATCAGATGGAAATGGACAGTTGGTCCGTTTCCATCCGATTGCCCCATAGAGGAGAGCTGGACTGTGTCTGTGTCCGCTGTGCATAAAGGAGCGGACAGGGACCTGTCATCTGCCTGCTCAGCGGGGATCAGCGGAGAGATCCCCCCGCTAAGCAAGCAGATTCCGCTTCACAGAAGCGCCCGTGTGAAAGGGGCCTTAACCACTTGCCACCCGGGTCAATTTTTTAAATTAAATTCAAACATGGTAAAATCTTTTTTTTTTTGCTAAAAAATCACTTAGAACCTTCAAACATGATATGTTTTCTAAAAGCAGAGGCCCTGGAAAATAAAATGGTGGTTGTTGCAATTTTTATGTCACACGATGTCTGCGCAGCCATTTATCAAACTCAGATTTTTAGGAATGAAAACACATAAATTAATTTTAGTGTGCACAAAGCCAATATAATACCCATTTTCTTTGTAATATAAAAGAAGATGGTGCATCGAATAAATAGATATCAAACATGTCAAGATTTAAAATTATGTACACCTGAGAAATGGTGCTAAACTACAGTACCTAAAATTGCCCATAGGTGACACTTTAAAGTGGTTGTAAAGGCACAAGGTTTTTTATGCATGAAGATTAAAAACCTTCTGTATACAGCAGCCCCCCCCCCCCAATACTTACCTGAGCCCCCTCTTGATCCAGCGATTTCCACGAGAGCCTTGCCTCTCTGGGGACTAGCACTCCTGATTGGCTTTTGGAAGCAGTGGGAGCCATTGAATTCCATTGCTGTCAATCACAGCCAGTGAGCCAATCAGATGGGGGCGGGGCCAAGCCACAGCTCCCTGTGTGAATGGACACACAGAGCCGCTGCTCGGGAGCAGCTTGCCGTGGGGGCACCCGGGAGGAGAAAGGAGCCAAGAGAGACGGTGTTCTGTCAAAATAGTGTACCGGACTGTATTCGGTTGCCGGTGTTGTGTCCAAACAGCAATTTGTCAAAATCTCCAATTACTGATGGTTTAACGAAACCTGTAACGTGGTTGGAGTTTCTGACAAGTTGGCTAATTTGACAGAACACCGGCGTTGGACCTAAGAAGAGGAGAATCCAGGCTGCTCTGTGCAAACCCACTGCACAGAGGAAGTAAGTTTAACATGTTTGTTATTAAAAAAAAAATAAAATACAAGGCTTTAATATCACTTTTAAAAGCCTTTGTAGGTTTTCAGTTTAGAGTTAATGGTAAATTATGACCCTAAAATTATTGCTCTCACTCTGACGTTCACGGTGATACCTCATATGTGGTGCGATCATGGTTTACATATAAGTGCCCATTATAGCCTTTGTACTTGAACATGGGGGCGCATTCAATTTTTATGATTATTTTCATTTATTTTACTTACTTTTTATTACCATTTTTTTTCATTTAACTTTATTGCTATCACAAGGTGTAAACAAGCTTTGGGCAGTGAGAGGTCCCCTTTATGGAGACATCAGAGATTTATTAGATCCCCAATCCCTCATTTGCCCTTCAAAGAATCTGATCAAACACAGACCGATATGGTCAGATGCTTTCCCTGGCTGTTCCAGTCAGGGAATGACAGCTCTGAAACTGGAAATGACGAAGTCCTTGTCACTTCTGGCTTCATTCATCACAGAGGATATGGGGGAGCAGATGTTCCTCCATCTCCTTGGTTCTGGAATGGGAGAGCCACGGAAAGGTAGCAGGAGGGAAGGAGGGCTCCGCAGCACTGTAAAAATGATCACTTTTATAGGAAACCCAATTGCCGGTATTAAACAATGGTACCAGGATCCTGGTATAACTACTTGCTGCCAAGGACGTTTCTATATGTATGCTGAGCAGCAAGAGGTTATGCCTCAACAGAGATTTTTGTGCAGTGACTGGCAATTTATGCCATCACCTGCCTTTCTGTGCTAGATTTGGGAGTGATGATCCAGTTGGCAAGTGCTGACCCACCTCGAGTGTCTGCCTATTATTTACCAGGCCTAGCTTGCTATGCAAGAAGAAGAGGAGGAGCCAGGAGTGCCAGTGGGGGACCCCAGAGGATGTTCGGGGCCAGGTACAATGAGTAGGTACAACAAGTACAACATGTTTGTTATTTAAAAACAAAATAGGACATTACAATCCGTTTACCTGGAGCCTGTAAAGCACTGCTGATCGCATGTGCCATGCAGGACTCCTGCAGACTTGTCAGTGTATCTGTCTGCTCGTACCTCATATGGGCAGACATATACACACTGACAGGAAGAGACAATGAACTACCAGTGTGCTCAACAGCGCCTTGGTAGTTCATTGAAACTACAAGCCGACAGCCACAAAGGCTGTTGGTACTTGTAATTTTCCATTCACGCAACTCTGTGAATGAATGGCGCAGCCACATTTTTTTTAACCACTTGCCGACTTTTTTTTTTTTTTTTTTTAAAGAGGACGTAAACCCTGATGGGTTTACTTCCTCTTTTGCTCCCTGCAAAGCCTGCAAATTAAAAGCATAATGAGCTAGTATGCATCGCATACTAGCTCATTATGTGACACTTACCTGCAAACGAATCCATCGCTGTCCCCTGTGCAGGCTGCGTCCATCTTCGTCCTCTTCCTTCCGGGGACCGCGGACTCCGGCTCTGTGCCTGGCCGGAGCCGTGTGACGTCACTCCCGCCCATGCGCGCCAGAGCCGTCAGTAATGGCACATGCTGGGGAAGAAACGGCATGGAGGTCCGTTTCTTCCCAGCGCATGCGCCGATTACATCATCGGCGAGTGAAATATCTCCTATACGGCGCATGTTTAGGAGATATTTCCATTACCTATAGGTAAGCCTTATTATAGGCTTACCTACAGGAGAGAGGGTTTATAACCACTTTGAAGAAAAAGATCACTTTTGTTTTTTTTTGTTTTTTTTGATCTTTTGCTTTTAAAGGCAAAGAAGAGATTTGGGGTCTTTTACATTTTTTTTTCTATTACAAGGGATGTTTACATTTTAGATTTGGACATTTGACTAATTTTATGATAACATTTATCATCATTGGATTTATATATATATATATATATATATATATATATATATATATATATATATATATATATATATATATATATATATTTTTTTTTTTTTACACATTTATTGTATGTGTTGGTTTAGCGCTGCAAATATTGTTTTCTGGGAGAGGATCCCCTGCTTGCACTAGATACGGAGGAGCAGGTGATGGTCACAGGAGTGGGAACGTGTTACATGTTTGACCCTAAAAATTGATGGAACCTGTAACATGTTCCCAAAAGTGAACTGATGCTTTAAAGTTTAAACCAAACTTAAAGCGGACCTTCAGTCATTTTTTCATCTTTCCATCAAGGGCATCTTCTGCCCTTGTTGTTTTAACTTTGGATAGTAAAACATTTTTTTTTCTGCCAGTAAATATCTTATACAGCCCACTTCCTGTTTCTTATCTGGTAAAAAGCCTAGGCCTATGACATCATGTACAGCTCTCTCTCCCACTCACTGGAGAGTTTGCCAGGAAGGGAGGAGGGGGGGGGGGGTGAGTCATAAGAGGACCAATGAGCGCTGCAGAGCCCACAGTTAATATGGCTGCAGCCAGACTCAGTGGAGGGAGATTTCTGCAGCATATTTGGCAAGTACAGAATCACAGTATATATAAAATAATATGCAAAGTGGTTGGAGGGAAGCTTCAGAATGGCAAAGATGTTTTTATTGCAAATTATGTGAGCAGACTGCAGTTCCTCTTTTAAAGAAAAAGTTTTGTCTCTAGTTCTACTCGAATACACTGACTCACTGAACTCCCCTTTTCTCATAGTAGTTTATCTCTAAAATACAACTAGCCCTGTGACCAGGTGGACCCCAGTGACATATAGATAGATAGATAGATAGATAGATAGATAGATAGATAGATAGATAGATAGATAGATAGATAGATAGATAGATCTATATCTATCTATCTATCTATCTATCTATCTATCTATCTATCTATCTATCTATCTATCTATCTATCTATCTATCTATCTATCTATCTATCCAGGGGCAGAACTACCACCATAGCGACCCATGCGGGCGCTATGGGGCTCACAGCCGAGTGGGGCCCGATGAGGATGACAGCACCTCCGGCACAGTCTCCCAGCCAGGGGAAGAGAGAGGAGAGGAAGAGGCAAGCTGTCCGTATCAGCAGAGAGCTGAATTGCCCGATGTAATAGCTTTCATTAGAACTTCCAGTGTTCCCGGGGCTCACGTCACATAGCTCCACCTCTTGGCCCGGAACCTTTGATAGACGGAACGCCAATCCAATGTGGGACGTGTGACGTCATCAAAGGCGTCGGGCCAAGAGGTGGGGCTATGTGACGACGAGACCCAGGAAGACGGGAAATTCAAATGAAAGCTATTACAGTGGGCAATCCCGCTCTCTGTTGACCCGGGTGGCTTGCCTCTTCCTCTGCACAGGTGAGGTTGTATGGGGCACAGGCAGACCAGGCTGCATTGGGCACAGGCAACGCTGCATTGGGCACAGGTCACGCTGCATTGGGCACAGGTCACGCTGTATGTGGCACAGGTCACGCTGCATTGGGCACAGGTCACGCTGTATGTGGCACAGGTCACGCTGCATTGACACTAGGGCAGCTGTGGGGGGGGGGGCTGTTTGCAGGGGGGCCCCATACAACATTTTGCTATGGGGCCCTGCTATTTCTAGTTACGCCCCTGTATCTATCTATATCTATATATATATCTATCTATATATATATTATTATTAGGGTTGTCCCGATACCAATACTAGTATCGGTATCGGCACCGATACCGAGCATTTGCCCAAGTACTTGTACTCGGGCAAATGCTCCTGATGCTTCCCCCGATACCTAGAAGACAGCTGTGATCGGCGCGTGGGGGAGTTACAAGATTCTCCCCCAGCAGCTTTCACCAGCTTTAGTGACATACAGCGGTGATCGCTCACAGCTGACTGTCACTGCATCCTCCTCCATGCCCCCTCCTTTCCTCTGTGCCTCTCCGCTGTCCCCTGCATTCCTCTCTCCTTATCTGTCCCCCTCCGTTCTCCCCCTTCGTTCCTCTCTCCTTATCTGTCCCCCTCCGTTCTCTCCCTCCGTTCCTCTCTCCTTATCTGTCCCCTGCATTCCTCTCTCCTTATCTGTCCCCTCCGTTCTCCCCCTCAGTTCCTCCATCCTCCCCCTCCTTCCTTTGTGTATGGATAGAGTCAGCTGACTCTGTCCATTCACATAACTGAAACATTGTAATCTCCTGTGATTACGATGTGTCAGTTTATGAATGGAGAGAAGCTGCTGTCTTCTCTCCATTCATTCTCAGTGCAGCTGACGCTGCAGAGAAAGGGACTGGGGAATCTCTATCCTTTCCTCTCTTTCTCTGTCTCAAGGGGGAGTTATTAGAGGTCTGTTAAGACCCCTGATATCTCACCAAAGCCCCCCAAAAGGGCTGATTAAAAAAAAAAACAAAAACAAAAAAAAACAATAAAGAATAAAAAAATATTATTGTAAAAAATAAAAATTGTAAAAAAAAACACACACACATACAACGTTCACCCCCCCCCCCCCCCCCCAAAAAAAAAATAGCAAAAAAAAACCTGTCACGTGACATTAAAAAAAAAGTATCGGTAATCGGTATCGGCGAGTACTTGAAAAAAAGTATCGGTACTTGTACTCGGTCCTAAAAAAGTGGTATCGGGACAACCCTAATTATTATTATTATTATTATTATTATACAGGATTTATATAGCGCCAACAGTTTACGTAGCGCTTTACAACTTGAGGGTAGACAGTACAAATACAATACACTTTGATACAGTAGGAATCAGAGGGCCCTGCTCCTTAGAGCTTACAATCTAAGAGGGAAGGTCAAAAGATACAAGAGGTAATAACTGTGGGTGATGTGCTGATTGAGAAGATAAATGTACAGTTGTTAGGTGGGGGCCAGATAGGCTTCTCTGAAGAGATGAGTTTTCAGGGATCGTCTGAAAGTGGATAAAGTAGGAGAAAATCGGACGGATTGGGGTAGAGCATTTCCAGAGGATGGGGGAGGCTCTGGAGAAGTCCGGAAGCGAGCATGGGATGAGGTGACAAGGGAGTTTGAGAGCAGGAGCGAAGAGAACGATTAGGTTGGTATTTTGTGACTAGGTTAGAGATGTAGCTGGGGGCCAGGTTGTGGATGGCTTTATAAGTTATAGTTAGTATCTTGAATTTAATTCGGTGACTGAGTGGCAGCCAATGGAGGGATTGGCAGAGGGGTCTAGCAGACGCTGAGCGGTTTGTGGATGAGCCTGGCAGCAGCGTTCATGACGGACTGAAGTGGGGATAGCCTATTTAGAGGTAAACCAATGAGGAGGGAGTTGCAGTAGTTTTGTGGTGACATTGGTTAGGAAGGGGCGTATCTTGGAGATGTTGCGGAGGTTGAGGCGGCAAATTTTGGATAGTGATAGAATGTGAGGTCGAAAGGTTAGTTCAGAGTCCAGGATTACACCTAGGACCTTGGCGTGGGGAGATGGGTTGATAGTTGAGCCGTTGATATTGACAGGGAAATCAGGGGAAGTGGCACCTGAGGGAGGAAATATCATGAGCTCGGTTTTGGATAGGTTGAGTTTGAGGAAGTGATGTGACATCCAGGCTGAAATGTCTGCTAGTAAGTTGGTAATGCGTGAGGAGACAGATGGAGAGAGCTGGGGGGTGGAGAGATTGATTTGGGTGTCATCAGCGTAGAGATGATATTGAAAGCCATGGGAGGCAATCAACTGACCCAAAGAGGTGGTGTAGATTGAGAAAAGGAGAGGTCCAAGAACAGAACCATGGGGGACCCCAATGGAGAAAGGAAGAGGAGAGGAGGAAGTAGAGTTGTAAGTGACACTGAAGGAGCGGTGGGATAGGTAGGATGAGAACCAGCGAAGATTACAGTCACGGAGACCAAAGGAGTGGAGTTTTTTGAGGAGGAGGGGGTGGTCCACTGTGTCAAAGGCAGCAGAGACATCCAGGAGAAGTACTACAGAATAGTGTCCACTGGTTTTAGCCATTAGTAGGTCATTTGAGAGTTTAAGGAGAGCAGTTTCCGTGGAGTGTTGAGGGCGAAAACTGGACTGGAGGGGATCTAGAAGTTTATTCATGGTCAGATGGTCGCTTAGTCGGTTGTAGACCAGTCTTTCATGAAGTTTGGAGGAGTAGGAGAGTAAGGAGATTGGACGTAAGTTGTTGAGATTGGTGGGATCCAGTGAGGGCTTTTTTAGTATGGGGGTGACTAGCGCATGTTTTAGAGAGTTTGGGAAGATGCCATAAGAGAGGGAGAGGTTGAAAATGTGAGTTAGAGAGTGTAGAATCGAGTCAGAGGGTGAGCGTAGCATTTGCGAGGGAACAGGATCCAGGGGGCAAGTGGTTAGATGGGTGCTAGATAAAAGTTTAGCAACCTCAGTAATAGTAGCAGGGTATATATCTATATATATATAGATAGATAGATAGATAGATAGATAGATAGATAGATAGATAGATAGATAGATAGATAGATAGATAGATAGATAGATAGATAGATAGATAGATAGATATATAAATATATATAGATAGATATATATATATCTATATATATATATAGATATATGTATATCTATATATATATATAGATATATATATATATAGATATATATATATATATGTGCATGTGTGTACAGTAAGGAATTTTATGACATGGAAGCTCTGTGGTGATTGTTCAGCTTGGTCTTCGGGAAAATGGCGACCAATGGTGGACAGAATGCAGCGCTGGCTGCAATAAGGAGACATGTTGGTAGAGCAGTGGGTAAGCTCTAGTGACGGGAAGTGAGAGCAGAGATACTGAGAGATTTGGGTCTCTATTGGTGTGTAGTTTGGCGCCAGAAGGGTGAGGTAAAGTCCGGTGTGTGGAGGGTCCGCGGTGACTGAGCGGGGTGTCCCGGCCTTCCAGTCGTAGATCGGGAGGTGAGGTGATCAGGGTGGCGGGGCTGACACTGGTTGGCGCTCTCTGGGTGGATGGTGGTCAGTGGACATGTATGGACAAGTCAGTGACAGGAGGGGGAGGTGCATTGTGTCTATACTGCGGGTACATCTAGAGAGGTCGGGGATCCAGACATATAGACAGTCCTTGTGACTGAAGGTGTCCTCATCTATCAATCTTCAGCGGCAGACTTGGATTCCATTACAAGCTGACTTACATTGTATGTGTCCCCTTCTGTTCAGTCACTTAAAGGAGAACTCTGGGCATAATAAATACAAATGCCCCCCCCCCCCCCCCCCACCTATACAGAATATAATGCTGCTTACATTTAATACAAAGACAAATGTACCTAAGTCCTATTAAAGGCATTTTTAAAAAATTAAAATAAAAAAGGTTATACTTACCTGATGTGTGCAATGATATTGCACAGATAACAGTTCTTTGGCGCTGTCTGTGTGGGGCGCTCTCTAGCCACTTCCGGACCATCGCATGTAGATGTATGTCCAAACTTTGAACGGGGATATCATTGTTATGGCAGTAGCTAGCTGCCATAACCCCGGTATCCCCGTTTTCGTGCGGCGGTCCTCTTTCTGATAAAAGTGGTCCCTGCGGCGGATTTGCCACGAGATCACTTTTATCGGTGGCGGGAGAGGGCCCTCCTGCCGTGATCTGGTGCCCTCCGCCTCTTACTGGAGCCGTCGGTAGCGGCGGAGGCAATCGCATCCGTCTCCGTCCTGTGCCTGGAGACGAGTGAGGCTAAGATGGCGCCCACTCGTCTCCATGACACTGCTGGGCGGAAGCGACGTCAAAACGTCACTTACGCCCACGCCTCTTAAAGGCATATTTTTTTCAATGTCATTTTTTTAAATGACTTTTTTTTTTTTTTATTGCATTTTAGTGTAAATATGAGATCTGAGGTCTTTTTGACCCCAAATCTCATATTTAAGAGGTCCTGTCATGCTTTTTTCTATTACAAGGGATATTTACATTCCTTGTAATAGGAATAAAAGTGACACCATTTTTTTATTTATTTTTTTAAAACTGTAAAAATAAATAAAATAATGTAAAATAAATAATAAAGATTTAAAAAAAAAAATGTTTAAAACCCCCCGTCCCGACGAGCTCTCGTGCAGAAGCGAACGCATATGCGAGTAGCGCCCGCATATAAAAACGGTGGTCAAACCACACATGTGATGTATCGCCGCCACCGGTAGAGCGAGAGCAATAACTCTAGCCCTAGACCTCCTCTGTAATGCAAAACATTCAACCTGTAGAATTTTTTAAACGTCGCCTATGGAGATTTTTGAGGGTAAAAGTTTGACGCCATTCCACGAGCGGGCGCAATTTTGAAGCGTGACATGTTGGGTATCAATTTACTTGGCGTAACATTATAGTTCACAATACTAAAAAAAATTGGGCTAACTTTAATGTTGTCTTATTTTTTTATTCAAAAAAGTGATTTTTTTTTTTCCAAAAAAAGTGCGCTTATAAGACCGCTGCGCAAATACGGTGCAAATAAAAGTATTGCAACGACCGCCATTTTATTCTCTAGGGTGTTAGAAATAAAATAATATAGGGGGATTTACCCCCTTCATGAAGGGGGATTTACCCCCTTCATGACCAGGCCATTTTTTACGATACGGCACTGCGTTACTTTAACTGCCAATTGCGCGGTCATGTGACGTTGTACCTAACTAAAATTGATGTCCAAATAGAGCTTTCTTTTGGTGGTATTTAATCAGCTCTGCGGTTTTTATTTTTTTTGCTCCAGAATCAAAAGACTGACAATTTAAAAAAAAAAACAAAACTGTTTTACTTTATGCTATAGAACATAACCCAATAAAAAAAAATCTAATTTTTTCATCAGCTCAGGTCAATTTGTGTCCTGCTACATATTTTTGGTGAAAAAAAAATATCCCAATAAACATATATTGATTGGATTACGCAAATGTTATCGTGTCTACAAACTATGGAATATTTTTATGGCTTTTAATTTTTTTTTACTAGTAATGGTGACAATCAGCAATTTTTAGCCGGATTTCGGCGGACAAATCAGACACCTGACACTTTTGACTTTTTCTTTTTTTGGGAACCGGTGATCAGTGCTAAAAATATGAACTGTTACTGTACTAATGACACTGGCAGAGAAGGGGTTAACACCTGGCGCAATCAAATGGTTAAGTGTGTCCCTAGGGAGTGCTTTCTAACTGTGGGGGATGGACTGACTGGCAGGAAACGGAGATCCGTGTTCCTTAGCAGGAACACAAGATCACCCTGTTCTTCCCTGTCAGAATGGCGATCTGCCTTGTTTACATAGGCAGATCGCCATTCTGCCTCTCTGGGGAACGATCGGCAGGTCCCGGTGTTCTGCCGAGAAAGTTCCGCTCGGCGGATAAGTTCCCCCCTCTACTGCGCCTGCGCAGTAGGATCCGGCGGAAATAGCCGAAGCGGAACAGCTGAAAATCAGCTGTACACAGCGGCTGTAAGAGGGCCCCTCGCGGGCTCGCTTCGCTCGCCACGCTTCGGGCACGGCCTCGCTTCGCTCGGCTCTTTTAGATTCCCCCTCTAGGTCCACTTGGATGGTGGGGAAGGAACCTGGACCCAGAGCGCAGGCGCCGTGTACAGCTGATTGAAGCGTTTGAGCTTCGGCTATCTCCGGCGGCTGACAGTAGACCGTACTGCGCAGGCGCTGCGCCTGCGCAGTACAGGGGGGGAACTTATCCGCCGAGGGAACTTTCTCGCCAAGACACCGGCAGACATCTGTTTGCTGGACCCGCTGATTGGCTCCCCCTCTGGCCAATCAGTGCACACTGTATAGGTGTGAACCAGGCCTTTGGTCTCTTACACATGGGAGCAAAAATAGCCTAGTTTTTTTTTTTACTGATCTCTAATCCGATGCATTGCTGTCTGACTGCACACTATTGAGTAAAGATCAGTAAAGCAGCGCAGAGTACAGAGGCGTAAAAAAAAATAGAAAATTTTACGTCAGTAATTTATATCTATAGGCCGGTATACTAATATACAAGCACACAAGAGTACCGGTGTATAGCCGTAAATTACAGTGCTGGCTGAATCTGGTTCCCTCCCACTGCCTCCTTTAGGCCCCTTTTACACAGGCTGTCCGATCGGGTCCGCCTGTCTTTTTTTCAGGCTGACCTGATCAAACGTTCCATTCACCTCTATGGAGAGATGGATGTCAGCGGTGACATGTCTGCTCACATCCGGCGCTATCCAATTGGCCAAATCCAGATGGATGGAAACTTGGGCTGCAACTAAGGATTAGTTTCATAACAACGGGGTGCGGCGGCAGCGGATTTCCATTTAGAGTTTATTCTTCTATTCCCCACAGAAAGTTTTTAAACTTCCTGCCTCCCAGCCCTCCATTGCCTCCCCTCTCCCTCAAGGAGCTTATCAATGCCGTCCGCGTGGACTAGGGCTAATTAAAACAGAGGGGGGGGCGTTGATTGATGGAGCGGGCGTGGCGCCATGTGCGGGGCGTAAGCACTCGAGGAGCACACGGCGCAGGCACTGGAGACAGAGACAGACACTCACAGCGGACACACAGGACACAAGCGCCGGGGGCACGTAAGGGATGCAGGCATTTCCAGTATAAGAAATAACATTGATAACAACGAAAGCTGAACTTTATTAGCATTGTCTTTTGCTAAACTATTTTGCTCAGCGAGTTGTGCATTTACTTATTGCCTCTCTTTTTTGTGCTCAGCACTATGGCTCCCAAAAAAGACACCCCAAAGGTACCAAAAATTCCACCCCAGGTGCTGGGAACTCCAGTCATGTCTCCACACTGTCATCCTCGCCTGAAATACCAGATATGGCAAGCCAGGGTGAGTCATTGGGACCAATTGGTGGTGCAACTGCTTCTCACATTTCAGCCCCTGTATACGTGACTGAAGATGTGTTTTCCTCCGCCCTGCAGGGCCTAGAAGGAAGATTAGCGACTTTAATCACATCCTCTATCCAAAAGGATAGGAAGCGCGTTAGATCCCCCACCTCAAACCCCTTACCAAAGGAACAGTGGGTAGAGGATGAGGGGTTACCCTCAGGTGATCAGGAAGAAAGGCAAACTGATTACTCCTCTGTGGAGGAAACAACAGTAGATGAACCTTTTTTCAGCCTCGCAATCTGAGAAATTGCTGGTACAATCTCTTACAGAGATGGTTCGTGCCTCTTTCAATCTACCTCTAGCAGAGTCAGCTGATAGTTCTGTTTCTTCTTTAGGTTCCTTAAAACCTTTACAGCCTTTTCATGCGTTTCCCGTACATGTCTTATTAGAAAAGCTTATTTATACTGAATGGGATAACCCAGATAAGCATTTTCTCCCTCCAAAGAGATTCACAGTGCTCTATCCCATGGAGGAGAAATTCACCAAAAAATGTATGGTACAGGCAGTTGATGCTGCGATTTCCAGTGTGAATAATAGTCTAACTTGTCCAGTAGACAATGCACAAATGCTTAAAGATCCAACTGATAAAAGTTTGGAATTTCTGTTAAAATCCTCTTTCTTTGGCAAGTGCGGTTACTCAGCCTGCAGTTGCGGCAATAGGCATCTGTTTGTCCCTAAGGGACCAGTTTAGACAGGCCCTTAAAGAGGTCCCTGCACAACAGGCCCGCAATTTGGCCCAACTACCAACTGAAAGATTCTATTCACCAGGCGGTCTCGCCTTGCGCTTGTGCTAGTACACATGTGTAGGACCCTGTGGTTAAAAAAATTGGTCAGCTGAAGCACCTTGCAAAAGGCTTCTGACTAACTTCCCTTTTCATGGGGATCGACTATTTGGGGAAGATTTGGACAAATACATCCAAACGATTTCTGGTGGGATGAGTACTCTTGCCAGTCAAAAGAAAGTATAAACGTCCTTCATTTAAACTGACTCTTTCCCCTGCGCCAGGGGCATCCGCCTTGTAGGCAGTGGCGACGGCCTCCACTGTTAGACTCTAGAGGAAAGCCTCAGGGTCAGGCCCAGGCCCAGAAGAAGTCCCGGGGCCAGAATTCTGCAAAGCAGAATACTAAAGCCTCATTATGAAGAGGCGCCCCCCCCCTCGCCAGAGTGGGGGGAAGGCTTCTGCAATACTCAGAAGTCTGGCAAGAGGAAATTCAGGACAGATGGGTCATCTCCACGGTGTCTCTAGGATACAAACTAGAATTTTGGGAGTTTCCACCGTCTCGTTTTCTGAGATCAAACATTCCCAAAGATCCAGGGAAAAGGCAAACTCTCTTTCAGACATTAGACTGATTACTAGCTCAGGGGGTGATCATGCAGATCCCCACAGAAGAGCAAGGTTTAGGGTTTTATTCAAACCTCTTTACGGTACCAAAACCGGTACCAGACCCATTCTAAAGAATCAAAATCAGTTTCTGAAGATCCACTCCTTTCGTCGTGTCAACATCTCTGGAAGAGAAGAGGGAAGAAGATGTCTCAAAAGACCGGGCTCCTCTGCTAGCAAAAGAGCGGCAAAAGAGTAGAAGATAGCGGAGGAGCCCGGCAGAAGGAAGAAGGCTCTGGAGAAGAACCAGAGAGTGCGGAGACGACACCGGAGAGAGGGAGAAGAGGCCTGAGAGACCCCCGAAGTCGGAAGAAGACCCCCAGAGCTGCCTAATTACTTTTAAAACCTGTGTAGTGTTTTTTTTTTTTTTTTGACACTTTTTTTTTTTTCCCCAGGTGAATGGGTATGGGGTACCATGTACCCCATACTCATTTACATGGTGGGGGGCCGGGATCTGGGGGCCCCCTTATTAAAGGGGGCTCCTGGATTCCGATAAGCCCCCCCGCCCGCAGACCCTGACAACTAACGGCCAGGGTTGTCGGGAAGAGGCCCCTTGTCCTCATCAACATTGGGACAAGATGCTTTGGGGTGGGGAAGCCCGCAGGGCGCCCCCCCTTGCCCCAAAGCACCAACCCCCCCATGTTGAGGGCATGCAGCCTGGTACAGTTCAGGAGGGGGGTGCACTCGCCCGTCCCCACTCCCTTTCCTGATTGACCTGGCTGCGTGCTCAGATAAGGGTCTGGTATGGATTTGGGGGGGACCCCCACGCCGTTTTTTCGGTGTAGGGGGTGCCCCTTGGAATCCATACCAGACCGAAGGACCTGGTATGCTCTTGGAGGGGAACCCATGCCGGTTTTTTATTTAAAATTTGGCATGGAGTTCCCCTTCAAGATTCATACCAAACACAGTGCCTGGTATTGGCAGGGATCCAGGTCGGATCCCCGTTCAATGAGTCGGTACCCTGTCGGGTTGCTATAGAAATGGCAAACCGCCGCTAATCGCAACCGCAGCTAATCGCACTGTACAAATGCAGCTGATTGCAGTGCCTGGTGTCTTGAATTTCACAGAAAAAAAACATGCTTTTAACTGCGGCAGAATAGCCGTCCGTATGAAAGGTGCCTTATAGTTGCTGGCCTGAACAGCTTCTGAGGGACAGGGGCTGCTTATGCCCTTTCTACTCTGTTTCAGCTACAGTTGGTCTTTTACTCTTTTTAAAACCCTTTATTCAGGGAATACATTGTGGTCCACCTACCTGTAGCCTCTCACTCTGTGGGATCTGACTCTGGTTCACTCAGTGCTTAAGAAACTACCAGTTTTCTGAACCAATTACACATTCCTCTCTCACCCACTGGTTGCTTTATCCTGTAAGGTAGGGCTTGAACATCCCAGGTCACCATGGCGACTAGAAATTGTTTCCTGGTGCCTGTGTTTGTCAGCCGTCCTCATCCGCCTCCCACTTGCTGGCTGTGCTATAGCCGAAAGATGGCTACAACGTGGTCATCCAGTTCTGGGAGGGCATCAAATTACGTACTCCCATCGCCCCCACGCGCATAATGCACGCTCTGTGCTCGCTGGTGTGTCTATGTAATCAGAGCTGATCGCATGTAAACAAATGCCAGTTGTCTGCATTTCCTTTCCTCAGCGCAAAATTTTATAACCGAAATTAAGAAAACTATTTTTTTTTTCAAAACTTTCAGTCTTTTTTCATTTTGTTTAGCAAAAAAAATACCCAGTGATTATTAATTACCAACAAAAAGAAAGCTCTCTTTCTGTGGAAAAAAATGCTAAAAATGTCATTAGTACAGTGTGACATGACCATGCAACTGTCATTCAAAGTGTGACAGCGCTGAAAATTGGCCTGAGCAGGAAGGGGGTGAAAGTGCCCAGTAGGCAAGTGGTTAAAAAAACTGGCTCCCAACTTTTTATTTTTTTAAGCTGGCCCCTAGATTCAAAGCATAGGCACAATGTCCTGTTGGGAACCAGGACTTCCTTTTTGCCTAAGTTAGCTACTACCTCTTAACTCAACCAGGACATTGTTCTTCTGTCCCTCTGTCTGGCTTCAGTTTAGCAGAAGGAAATTTCCTTCCATTGTCTGGATGTGGCTCAGCTTGAAGAGTCTATAACTGGGTACACACTGACCGAAAATTGTCTGGTTCAGCAGGAACTGGACAACTTTCAGGTAGCTGTCTGTCCTACAGAAGCGGGTCTAACAACTGTCTTATGTCAAAGGAACATGCTAGAAAACCAGAATCCGATCATCAGCACATGCAACCAATGGCTGAAAGCTCTGATCAGTGTATTCTGACAGAGGTATCAACATTGCTTGTGTTTTGGTACATCATGGTTTGTGTTTGTTCACCCAACAGGCTGAAGTAAAAAAGAAAAAATTTGCAGTGTGTACCGCACAGGCTGGATTTGATTTAAATCACTAGTAAAAAGACTTACCGTATTTATCGGCGTATAACACGCGCCGGCGTATAACACGCGCCCCAAGTTTAGGAGAGAATTTTAAGGAAAAAAACTTTTAGGAGGGAAGTTTAAGGAAAAGAAACTTAAATTAAAATGCCCATCAATGCAGCCTCATCAGTGTTCATCTGCAGCCTTGTTAGTGTCAGTGCAGCCTTGCCCCCAGTGCAGCCTTGCCCCCAGTGCAGCCTTGCCCCCAGTGCAGCCTTGTCCCCAGTGTCCATGCCTCCTGCCGCCGCCATACACATGGTAGTAGTTTTAAATATGGCGCCGCGGAGTTCGGATGGACTCATCGCCAGCAGAAGTGAACGAACGCCGCCGAGATACACATAGCCGAGGGTTCTCGGCTCTTTCCGCCGAAAGAGCCGAATACACCCGACTATGTGTATCTCGGCTCTGTGATTTCGGCGGCACTCGTTCAGCACCGCCGAGTCCCTCCGAACTCCGCGGCGCCATATTTGAAACTACTCGCTATGTGAATGTCGGCGGCGATCGCCGACATTCACATAGCGATAGCGGGGATCGGCGTATAACACGCACCCACGACTTTCCCCTGATTTTAAGGGGAAAAAAGTGCGTGTATACGCCGATAAATACGGTAATTTATATCAACTTGATTTAAATCATAATTTTTAAAGAGTAACTGTCATTTCTGTCCTGCAGCGGATCCTTCTCTGACCTGCTGTTGACTCACCGACAGTCCTATTCACTTTAACCACTTCCCACCCGGCCATTGTATATAAATGTCCAGGTGGGTGCTCTCTCCTTCTGAGTGGATGTTCAGGAACGTCCCTCAGAAGGAGGGGGGCCGTGCGCGCGGGCCCGTGCAGCGGCGTGATCCCGATGCGCTTGTGTCACCCGGACACGGCGCATCTCAGATCGGCAGGAGGGCTCTGATTGGCCCTCCTGATCACATGATGGCCGTGTCCAATCACAGCCATCATGTGATGTAAATACAGAGCCGGTTGCTAGGCGATCGGCTCTCCTCACACGGAACAAGATGTAGGTGAGGACAGGAGAGCGGATCACTGCAGCCGGCCAGTGATCAGTGAGTATGAGCTGTTTTTACAGCTTTTTACTCACTGATCACCAGCCCAGTGTCCCCACACAATGTACACAGACACACGTCCCCAAAACACACGTCCCCATGATTATCTGCGCACATCTGTTCGTGATCACACAAACCAATTTATTATAGAATTTTTTTTTATTTATTTTTTTTTTACCAAAGACCTGTAGCAGAATACGTTTTTGGCTTAAATTTGACAAAATTTGATTTTATTGGATTTCTTTTAAAATAGAAAGAAGAAAATATTGTTTTTTTTCCAAATTGTCACTATTTTTTCGCTTACATAGCCAAAAATAAAAAACGGAGTCGTGAATAAATACCACCAAAAGAAAGCTCTATTTGTGTGAACAAAATGATAAAAATTTCATTTGGGTACAGCGTTGTATGACTGCGCAATTGTCATTGAAAGTGTGAGAGCGCTGAAAGCTGAAAATTGGCCTGGGAAGGCAGGGGACGAAAGTGCCCGGTATTGAGGTGGTTAATGGGACGAAGGGTGTTGTGGCAGTGACAAAAGGTGAGGGACGTGGCGGCAGCAGGTAAGTGGATGCCCGCTAACAGGTGCTGCCATGATGGATCTGAAATGACAGGGGCTCTTTAAATGTAATGACTGATTCTTGCTGGTAGTTAGAATATTTTATATTTACAAACAAAATGAAGGTTTCCTATTTAGAATAGTAAAACAGCAATATCAGGACCGATTCAATCATACAATTTGTAGTGTACATAGATTTGCAAAACAATGGGATAAAAGAATATTCCTTGAACTTTTTTTTTATCTCATGGTTACTCTGACATTGTGTGAATGCATCAATGCAGTGCATGTTATCTCAGCTGGCAGAGCTTGGATTCATTGAATGAGTTTACCAAAAATGTAAGATTTGTTTTTTTCCCCCTAAAAATCATTGATTTATATCCTCCCTGGTACCGGGCATATCTCTCAGCCACTGTTTCTTTCATAAAAAACAATTCCCTCTTTGTCGTCCTGGGTAGACCCCAAAAGGATGCATCGGCATCTTTTTCCGCCATTTCTAGGTGACTTGGGCAGATCATCATTTATGGTCTCAAGGATTGGATTCCACCCTTTCCTGTCAAGGTGCGCACTCCTAGACCTGGAATTGCTTTTTGGGCTTTTCAACATTGGGCAACTATTTCTCAAATTTGCAAGACTGCCACCTGTATTTTTGGTCACACTTTTTCTAAGTTCTACCAGGCAGACGTTTTGGCCCTGCATGGCACCCACAATCTGCCGATCGTGGGTTCAGTGCTTTGCAGGCTTCTAGTAAAAGAAAAGATAATAAATGCACGTTTTTTTACCTGCAAAAAACGTGCATTTATTTTTTTTACAAAGGCGAGCTTATCTTTAACCTCCCTGACGGTATTCCCAAGTGTGGCTCGGGGTTAAATTTCAGCACCATTAGCGGTAACCCCGAGCCACACTCGGGATTACATCTCAGGATCCTGGAGCGGTATACTTACCTTGTCCCCAGGATCCTGCGATGTCCTCCGCTGTGTCTGTGGGCTCTGTCTCCTCTGAAGCCTCTCTGCGCCAGGCTCCGTTCCCTACGAGCGTCGCGACGCACGGGGGGTGGAGCCTGGCTGTAAATTCAAAAAAATGTAAAAATCATAACGCATACAGTACTGTAATCTTACAGATTCAGTACTGTATGAAATGATTTCACATCTTTTGTCCCCAGTGCTTTGGCCCATGCCCTGCATGCAGTTTTATGTTATATATACTGTTCTTTCTGCCTGGAAACTTGAGATTGTCCATAGCAACCAAAAAGTGTCCCTTTACATCAAAAGTGGCTTTAGACCAGCTAGAAAACAGCGATAGTAAATTAGAACACTTGCAGAATTGAGCGATAGTGAATCGTGGGGAAATTTATTTTATTATTATATTATTTTTTTTTATTATTATTATTTATATTTATTTATTATATTATGATTTTGTGTTTCAAACTTCATCATACTTGGGATATCTACTAGACTCTTGGTGGACAGATTTAAGTTTGTTATTGTTAAGAATTACAGGCCTACAATATAAAATACCAAATTTCCATGCAAAATAATTGTACCGCTTTCAGCACCTAAAATCCAAAATAATCATACCGCCAGGGAGATAAAAAGAAAAGTTTATTTTGAGCAATATGATCTTCCTTAATCAGGTAATGTGTGAAATTGTGAAAGAAAATAAATGTATTATCGAACATAATGCTGTGTATATACTGTGTGTATTGGCGCATCTTGTAAATGTCACATCTCTGGTCTGCAGATGAAGAATAAAGTGTAAATCCAGCATGCCAAAAAAACCAACCTATCCTTTGCCACGATCAGAATGCCTGTGTGCCATTTGTCGGGAGGTTTTGTTGGAGCCGGTGACGCTACCATGCAGTCATACTTTGTGCCATCCTTGTTTCCAGAAGACTGTGGAGCAAGCTAGCCTGTGCTGCCCTTTTTGTAGGTTGCGAGTTTCCTCCTGGGCTCGTCGCAGTGCCCGCTCAGGAACACTAATCAACAAGGAACTTTGGGAGATCATCCAGCGTCAGTATCCAGAGGAGTGCAATCGCCGTGCTTGTGGACTAGACACTGAAGATGATGAACTTGAAGATGGTGAGGCTTTTTACATTCACTATTTTCACCCCTCCTTGTGTATTTGTACTTATAGGTAAGTCTAGAATAAGGCTAACCTATAGGTACTGTAAGTATCTCCTAAACATGCGCCGTTTAGGAGATATTTACTGTGCGCCAATAATGTAATTGGCGCATGCGCTCTGAAGGAACAGCCGCCCATGCAACTAACGATTATTTTCATAATCGATTAGTTGGCCGATTTTATTGTTTCGATTAATCTGGTAATAACCTTTAAAAAAATCTCTAATCCATTCTGAGAAGAACCGACAGAAGAGATATACTGTATATACTATTCGAGGTTAAATCTGGTAAATATCATCGGACTCAGAGATCCCAAATTTTTTTTAGTTAAAGAAAAAAAAAATTTAGAGACGGTTTTGCAGTTTTTCAGACAGAAGTGTAATACATTTATGTATGACAGACTCCCTTGTCATAGTCGGGTGATAAAAGCTCCCCGTGCATGCTGTCACTTATGCTGGCCATACAAAAACAATATCTTAAAAAAAAACCATTAATTTTAAGAACGTTCGTACGCTCATATTTTTAGTAAAAAAAAAAATCGCAATGATTGTATATTGATTAAGTTATAGCGTCTACAAAATAGGCATTATGGCATTTTTATTATATTTATATATATATATATATATATATATATATATATATATATATATATATATATATATATATATATATATATATATATATATATATATATATATATATATATATCTATCTCTATCTATCTCTTTTTTTTTTCTTTTTTTTTTTTTCTATCGGGATTGCGGCAGACAGATTGGACACTTTTGACACTATTTTGGGACCATTGACATTTATACAGCGATCAGAGCTAAAAAATAGCCACTGATCAATGTGTAACTGGCAGGGAAGGGGTTAAACACTATGGGGCGATCAAGGGGGTTAAGTGTTCTAACTGTAGGGGGGATGGGCTACCACTGCCATGACAGGGAACAGAATAGCTCTGTCATGTTACTAGGCAGAACAGGGAAATTGCTTGTTTACGTAGGAATTTCCCTGTTTCTGCCTCTCCTTGCCATGATCACGGGCCGCCGGCGGACATAGAGTCCGCGGGCACGCGCCCACTATCCTGCTTTTGTGGACTGACGTACAGGTACGTCAGTTTGCGCAGGCGTGACATTCTGCCAACGTATATTGGCGTGAGCCAGTCATCAAGCGGTTAATAGTATGATAGAGTGAAGGCCCATTCAAAATTCTGTGCTTAAAATGTATGCAATGTTAAAGTATATGTGACCCCCTCACCTTGCAAAAAAACCCATTCAGTTTAACATAGCTTTTCATATAAGCCTTTTATGTTGCTATTGAAAACCTACTGTATACCCCTGATAAAAATTCCTCTCCATGTTTTATGGCACAAAAAGGTGCTCTTAATAAATAGAGGTGTAAACAGGTCGTTAGAAGATACAGTTTCAAATAACAATTTGTGCAAACATATCAGTCTGGTTTTCAGATATGCACTGGTTTAAAAGTAAAACATTATTGTAAACCTTGTTATTCTACATAATTCTACTAATGTTTCCCTGCTAATGTCATGTTAGAAATATGATAGTGCCATTGCTAAGCTGCTTCTAAAACTGCCCGAATGGCTGTTTTGGTTTAAAGAAATATTACCTGATGTTTTGCTGCTTTTTGGCCTAGACTTTACACCTCATCCAGCTCGAAAACTGTGCAGACCAGGAGAAATCAGAGAAGAATATGAAGCCGAAAGAAGTAAGGTAAGAAGTAGTTCTAATTAGGGCTGCAACTAATGATTATTTTCATAATCGATTAGTTGGCCGATTTTATTGTTTCGATTATTTGTTTAATAACCTTAAAAGTGTGGTGTATAGTTTGGTTAATATGTAAAGTTTAAAAAAAAAGGCAATTTATATGAATATAAATAACCAACTATATAGGTAGGGAGCGAAATCTCTAATCCACTCTGAGATTAACAGACAGAAGAGATATTAGGGGTGCGCATCTTCACTGGTCTCACAATTCAATTACGATTATCTGGTCAACGATTCGATTGGATTCCACGATGCATCCCGATTACCGACCAGCTCCCACTTCCGCTTGGGCCGCCTATGCGGCCCTTCCACCCTGCAATCTTCTGGCACACATCACAGTTCCCAAAAGATTGCCCGGCTATACAGGACAGCGCAGTGAGACATGCGCACTTGGCTGTGAAGCTGCAAGCAGTCACAGCCGGATGCCCACAGTAGTATTGCCAGCACCGTGGACAGGCAGGGGAGAGAATAGAGGGTTTGGGTGGCCACGTCACTGGATTGTGGGACAGGTGAGTGTCTTTTTATTAAAAGTCAGAAGATACACTTTTTTTGTAGCTGCTGACTTTTAATAAACAAAAAATTGACTGGAACTCCGCTTTGAATTAAAAATAACTTCACTCCCTTAAAAAGTGCACTAATCCGGTTCACTACAGGGTACAGGCATTCACACATGCTGCTGCTGGGAGTTCAGGAGGGATTACAATCCACAGCTAACAAGCAGCCCTGTGAAGTTCCCTGTACTGTCTCTGTGCTGACCAGTGGCATCTGGTGCTCAAAATGTTTGGGGGGGCGCAAACAAACTGAAAAATGCTGAACCTCCCCCATCAAATGCAGCCTCACTGTGCCCGTCAAACGCAGCCACCTGTGCCCATTAAATGCAGCCATCACTTCACTAACCCCCCTCCACCACAATGCACGGGCCACCACTGGTGCTGACAGTTCCTTGGCTTTCCTGTTTGCACCTTCCAGCACACTAGGAGTTAACAGTGGAATGTGCAAAGGCAAGCCCAGGGACCTGACAGCACGGAGCGAGAGGTGTAAGAGTACAAACATTTGTACTCTACTTACTGTTGTTAAAATTACTTTCTTTTAATAAATGCCATGTTACAATGAATGATGTGCCCCGCTGTATGTGCTTTTTTAAAAAAATATGTCACTTCATACTGCATTTCACAGTAGTACAATACATCCCGCTCATGTGACTCCCATCCCGACCCGCCTCTTTCCGCTCTCCTCTCACGTCTCCCGAGTCCTGACATCAGCGGGGAATTCTCAGTCCTGCCCGCCTCTCTTCTGATATGATAGCTATAGTCAGCGGGCAGGGCTAAGAATTACCCGCTGACGTCAGGACTCAGGAGAGAGGGGGGACGGGCCGGGTGTCACATGAGCGGGATGTATTGTACTACTGTGAAATTCGGTATGAAGTTACATATTGACATATGAAGTGGCAAATTTTAAAAATACACTCCCAACGCTTTCCCGAGAGGGGCGGGGCAAATCGGGATGACGTCACCCGCAATAGATTTTCTGGTCCTTATGCATCGATGCCGCATCGGGGACACCCAAATCGCGATGCAACGATTAATTTCAGCACCCCTAAGAGATATATTGTGTATATACTATTAGGGGTTGAATCTTTTAGGCCAGGTTCACACTGTAACCCACTGCGGATCGCACTGGAGCGCTGTGCGTCCCTGTTCCCCGTTTCAGGGACAAATCAGGGCCGATTCTATGCCTGAGTTCGGCCCTGAAACGGAGCCAAAGACGCACAGTGCGCTCCGCAGCCGCAACGGAGATATGTGAACCGGCTCCATAGGGAGCCAGTCACATTCTCCTGCTATGCGAATTGGATGAGGGGAAAACCGCATGTAATTCGCATAGGTGTGAATCCAGCCTTAAATATCATCAGACTCAAATCTAATTTTGATCAGTGTGGCCAGCAGAAGGCTCGGTTCACCCCTATATAGTTTGCTATTTGCTGTGCGTTTTTGTTTTTGCGCATGTGATTTTGCTGTGATTTGCGGCATTTTTTGTGGGGTTTTTTTGGGCAAATTTTGATGTTGGGCAGATTAAAAAACACAAATTGCAGCAAAAAAGCACAGTTTTGTGTTAAAAGTCCTTGATCCTTTACAAATATGCAGCAGATGAAAAAAGCTTAGATGTGAATGTGTTCCATAGGAAACCATGTTAAATGAACTGTAGTGCGTTTCTGCAAAAAGCATCAAAAAACACATAGGTGTGAACGAGGCCTAAGACGTTTAGTAGCAGCAGCAGCATGCTTTTTTTTTATTTATTTATTTTTATCACCTTTCATAATGGGGTTAAAAACTAAAATGAGCTCTTTATAGTACAGAAAGAGCAGATAATCGCTACTATATTATTATTAATAAATGCACCCTGAAGTAGGATATATGGGCATTGTAACTAGGAGTGTGACATGACGGGTGGAAGGGAGATAGAAATCTTTTATAATAAAGTCGTACTAAAAGCTGAGACTTTTATTTTTTTTTTTTCATGGATATGATCATTTTAAATATAATGCACAATACTGGTAAAAGTTTACTTAAAATGTAATTGTAATCCCGTCTATCAGCCTCCACCACCTTCTCTTAGTTCAGGTGGTGAGCTTCCCTGCACACAGTCATTAGTCTTGTGTGTTTGTTTTTTTTGTTTTTTTTTTTGAAAAAACCAACAAACGTGAAAACCAACAAACGTGTTATACTTAACTGTCTGTGTAATGGTTTTGCACAGAGCAGCCCAGTTCCTCCTCTTCTAGGGTCCCCCGCCTACAATTCTGGCTCCTTCTGTCTTCAGCGTGCCCCCAATAGCAAGCTGCAAAGTATAGTATAGCGTTCCCCTATAGGAAGCCGCAAAGTATAGTATAGAGTGCCCCTATAGCAAGGTAAAAAAACTTCTTCTGCCTTTAGAGCCACTCACTTCCTGCCCAGGACTACATGTCCCATGAGGCATTGCTCTTCACACATTCACAAGTTCTCAGGCACTTAGTGACATGTATGGACGGTGTACTGAGCTATATGTGTGCTGCATTATATTTTCCTGATATGTAAACAAATAATGCATACCGTAGGCCAACTAATCGGCTGGCCGATTAATCCATTATGAAAATGGTAATCGATTCCTTTCATAATCGATTAGTTGTCGATTAATCGATTAGTTGTTTCTTCCTTGTTCTAATACATTAATGTTCCAGGTAGATAATGCCACTGATTGTTTACCTCAAATGCTGCAGTCACTGATTTGATTGGTAGCTAGAAACACTACTTTTCTACTTTTGACAACCACCTTGACCAGCAGCAGGCAAAAGATAAGGACCACCGCTCCCTGTGACAGCAGCAGTCTATCTCTAGTGGTCAGACGACGTGCCCTACTACTTTCCAATCAGTAAGGCTCATGTTCTCTAAGGAGCAGCCTAATGCAGGGAAAGTGTGTGTTGGAGTGGTGCTGGAATGCATTTTTTTTTTTTAACCACAAAACAATTTTGGGGGCTCTATCTGTTGTATTTTACTTTTACATAACCAGTTAGCAAAGTTTCATTATTCTGTTTCAATTCTGGCCATATACAGAACACTGTATATAGATTTTTAGTTTTGCAGAGTTGACTTGTGTGTCCCCTTAGATTGAAGCTGAGCGGCTTAGGATAGAAGAGGAAGAACGGAAGGCAAGTGAGGACTACATTCAGAAGCTTTTGGCAGAGGAGGAGGCAGAGCAGCAATGTTCTCTAGAACGCACACAAAGGGAACTGGAAGAACAGATGAAGAAAGATGAGGAGCTTGCCAGGATTCTCAGCAGTGATCTGGTAAATGACACTATGAGGAAGCCATATGGCTCATTGTTAATTTTTAGTAAATAAGGTATGTAAAAACTGGTGCTGCTCTGTTCTTAAAGAAAAAAAAAACAAAAAAACTATGCTGCTAGAGGTAAGTAGTACAAAGGTAAATGAACACGTAAAATGATATAAATATATAAAAAAACAGAAACAATATAAAAAAAAGTTGAATCAATATAGAGCACTTCTATACCCAAAAGATGCAGTGTGATATTCCACAATAATCTGTGGTAATAGCAAAGAAAATCATTCAATAAAGACTTAAGGGCAGATGTGATAAGTATCTTACTGGAAACACTAAAATCAATATACAATCACTAAAAACCTCAATGGATCGTGCAAATAGGCAAAAACAGCAATGAATAAATTAAATGTGCAACGTGCAATTAATATTTGCAAAAATTGCAAATGCAGTGTATAATAAACATATAACCAAAATAAGCCAACTGTAGAACTTGTGGAAATTCAAACAAAGGCAAACGTGTGCAAAATATATAATGGGACTGGGAATGTAGTCCAATGCGATTAAATCCTCCTTTTTGTGACTAATCAGAAAATGTGCAAAAAAGTGCAATAAGGTGCTGAGAGCATGGTGGCGATCTCCTCTTCGTGCACAGGACACACAGTGGTGTGAAGTGGCCTCTTACCTTGCGGGAAAGAGGTAACCGCATAAAGTTGCTGGTAATGGCTGCTTCTCCCTTGTTCTCCTAACTGTCTCTCACTTAGATTCCTGGGCTGGATGGAGCTGTTAGTGGGTCTTTGTCTCTCAGTGGAGCAGGAGGGGGATTAAAGGTAAGAAGGGTCCAAACAGTGTAGTGTTTCAATCAGAGCTTGGTTTTTACTAAAACAATGGTGAGGGTACTCACTTCACTTACAAGAAAAAAACACACAGAAAACTTATCTCCTACGAGCGGGGAGCTCGTTTGCATATATTAGTCTTGGATGCCTATCCCGTCCCTACGCGTGATCCCCTGATGAAGTCACGTGACCGTGACGTCACGCATAGGGACGGGATAGGCACCCAAGACTGATATCTCCTACGAGCGGCGAGCTCGTTTGCATATAAGTTTTCTGTGTGTTTTTTTTTTTCTTGTGAATGTGAATTATACACTGCATTTGCACGTTGCACATTTAATTTATTAATTGCTGTTTTTTGCCTATTTGCACGATCCATTGAGGTATTTAGTGATTGTATGTTGATTTTAGTGTATCCAGTAGGATACTTATCACATCTGGCCTTAAGTCTTTATTGAATGATTTTCTTGCACTTTGCTATTACCACAGATTATTGTGGAATATCACACTGCACCTATTGGGTATAGAAGTGCTTTATATTGATTGTACTTATTCTTGTATTGTTTCTGGTTTTTTATACATTTTATATCATTTTACGTGTTCATTTACCTTTGTACTACTTACCTCTAGCAGCATAGTTAGTTTTTTTTTTTTTTTTTTTCTTTAAGAACAGCGCAGCACCAGTTTTTACAAACCTTATTTCTATTGCTGTATGGGCTGAGTTTGACCTTTTTATTCAGTGCTTGCAGCAGTTCAACGTTCATTGTCCTTCGTTTACATAGTAGCGCAGGAATAACTATAGATTTTAGTATCATTTTTAGTAAATGTCTACAGTTAAAGGGGGGGGGGGGGAATATATACGGTATATCATTTTTAACCACTTCAGCATCGGAAGATTTTACGCCCTTCATGACCAGGCCATTTTTTGCTATTCGACACTGCGTTACTCGCAACTGACGATTGCGCGGTCATGCAATGCTGTACCCAAGCTAAATTTACATAATTTTTTTTCACACAAATGGAGCTTTTTTTTGGTGGTATTTGATCACCACTAGTAAGTATGGTATTCCTGCGCTACCATGCAAATGGGAAAACTATATGAGGGGGGGTGGACAAGCAGCTTGCACCGAAAAGGGTCCAACCTGGCCCTAAAGGGTAACTAGAATAAAAGATCTTTATTACCCACCTTCTACATTAGGCAATATGCCACTCTATTAATACTTGGTAATTTTTAGATACCTTTACATTAGGACTAGCGCAGCACCACCCCCCTCTATTTGATCACCACTGTTTTTTGTTTTGTTTTGTTTTTTCTGCAAAAACATTTTGAGAAAAAATAAAAATTTTACTTTACTAAACCATACCAAATATTAAAAAAATGTAATCTAATTTCTACATAAATTTTGGCCAAAATGTATTCTGCTACAAGCTTTTGATGAAACAAAATCCCAATAAGTGTATATTAATTGGTTTGTGTGAAGGTTATAGGTCAACACAGAGCTCTGGGCTGTAAATGTACACAGCTGAACAGCACGTCCCCGGCCGTGAATCATTGGCTGGGACTTGCTGACAGGCTCCTTCTGTGTACAATCTAGGGATAGACCAATGTCGTTTTTTCGGTGCCGATACGATACCGATATTTCGGCCACCTCTCCTGCCGATAGCTGATATTTTTTGCCAATATTCTTTACATTTAAAAAAAAAAATAATTTTTACACTGTCATTTTTAACAACAAGGTTGGTCTTTATTTTTACATTTTTTTTTTTTTTGTTTTTTTTTTTTTGTTTTTTTGTTTATCACTGTTATTGCTGTCACAAGGAATGTAAACGTCTCTTGTGACAGTAATAGAGGCAGTAAGAGGTGCTCTTTATGGAGAGATCGGGGGTCTATAAGACCCCAAACCCCTCTTCTGCACTTCACAGTATTCAAAACCTCAAGATCGGCATTTTTGAATACTTTATCTTTTAAAACTGGCACGTTTAAGATGCCAGTAATATGGGAAGTGATGTCATCACATTCATCCTGGGTTACTAGATCTGAGACCTGAACAAAGCAAAGGCTTTGTTTGGGTTTTCGGGCAGCCAGCAGACGTGCTGGCTGGTTGTTCGGGCCTCCCGGTGGGACGTGGGGGAAGGTCCCCTCCCGCTGCTTGTAATAACAGCCGAGCGGCTGCTGAACTGCATCGGTTGTTACAATAAAGCTGGCCATCCGCTTTAAAGAACGATACTGGGTCGATGCATGCATCTCCCAGGTAAAACCCCTTTAAGCAATATCGGTCAGTTTTGTGACCAATACTTCTTTAAAAAAAAAAGTGAATATCAGCCGCACTGATAATCGGTCGATCCCTAGTACAATCACAGCAGGAACTGGGTGGGGGGTGCGCATGCACACAACCTAAATCCAAAATTGGGTAGTGACATACCAGTACGTCGCTTTGCCTCTGCAGTACGAGTGGCCAATGTATGTCATTTCATGCTTATATGATTGACACACTGATTTTCCCAGATGTGTCAAACTTTCCACTTACAAAGGTCCCTGCAGCATTTCTCATTGTAACACTAAGATTTGCTTATGCGGTTATAATGAAGGCAGATGACCCCCCCCCCTCAAATTCAGGAACTAGCCTGGCAATGAGCCAATGACATGGTAAAACAGCCATTTATTGCAGATTCCTACCTTCTGTTCTGAAGCAAGTGTGCCAAAATCCTTGCAATGTCTATAGATCACCTGGAGGAGAATTTTGTTTTTTAAACAAACTTGCCCTTAAAGGGTTAACTTTTTTTTTTTTCACTAGAATGAGTCCACTGCATCATCTGTCCAAATATCCCCAGTGGAGTCACCTGTAATCCTCAAGAAGACTGTCGCTATAAAGTCTTGTAAACGTATGAAAAGCAACAGGACGCAGTCTGGAGACATTCAGAGGTGAGGAAGGAAGTCATTTGACGTAATGGAATCTTGAAGCTGAAAAAATCTAACTTGATCAGGAGAGACAAAATGATGGTACCATATATGACTTGGTCATAATAAAGCTCCGCATTGGATCCATTTTGTACTGTACTGAAATTACAAAAAATGATCTGTCTTGTCAAAAGCAAGGGTCCTCTTATGGTCTTCTAAAGCTGACCTCCAGCTTTACTATCACTTTAAATAATTTGAGATTAGCTGGCCCAAACAAATGATTTCCTACACTAACAGGTGCATCCGCTGGCATCACTGTATAGACTGTAGCTCCAGCTGTCTGCAGTGTCCAGCCTTGTGTTGCGTCTGTGGAATGCAAACATCCCATTCCACAACCAGAACAAACGTGAGTCAGGCTGAGTGGTGCTCAGCTATTTATAGGCAGCTTTTGTATGCTCTGAATGTAAAGCTTCCTTTTGATTGGCTGAGGCAGAGATCGTAACAACATCCGCCCTCCTCTCTGCTCACACTTTGAACCTCTTCATGGGAGTGAGAGTCTGTATCCAGGTTTTAGCGACTAGCTTAGAGGCTGAAAATAGCTTCTAAAATACTGAGTTTGTAATTATTTCTGTTCGCAAGAAATTTGAGAGAGCTAGGAAGTTGATAATACTTTACTGCCGAGCAGTTTTTTTGGTAGTTCATGCTTTGCGGCAAGGATCTGCATCTAAGACACCCTAACCCTCCATAAATGCATACTTTTACCTTGATCCGATGGCTGTGGCCTCTGGTATTTTCATCCTGGCCGCGCCTGTACATCTCTCCATCTCTGGCCTCATGACACCGCTCTCTAAGTGACCATGGGGCCGTATTTCGCAGTCACTGCTAGTGTGTATATATGCAAACACTTGAGGCCGCAGCTGTCACATCAAGGTAACTGTGCGTCTATGGAGGGAGTGTTGGTTAGGTCAGAGTAAGGAGTTTAGTGACATTTGTTTTAAAGTTAATTTGTTCTGTGTTGCAGGTTTCTGTCACCTACATCAGTGAAGAATTTTGGCACTAACGGGTCTACTTATGTTAGAAATGGGGAACTTCAGGTAAATCTGTTCCCATTTAAAATTTCTGCCACCTTGAAATCCTTCTTCTTTTTTTTTTTTTTTTTCCTCTCGGTGGGAGGGCTTGCTGGAGCTAAGATGGAACACTCTTGCAATTTGGCTGCTGAGGCTAGGTCATTCTAACAAATGTGGCTGTGAGCAAGATGCTGGACTTGACTAATAGGTTGAGTTGGGCTGGGTGGTACATAAAGTTGTCATTCCTGATCTTCACATTTGTAACTTGCTTGGGAGAAGGCAGAAATTCCTGGATTAAAATGGAACTGAAGGCATTTTATAATAGACTGCAAGCAGACAGGCTATTATCACAGAAGAGCTATGCAATAAGATGCACAATCCTGCCTGCTCGGTGTCTTCTGCTGCATGTAATTGGGCTGCTCGTGTGCAGCTGGCCAGTGAGGTCCCTGTGTGTTGGAATGACTGACTCCTGCACATGAGTTTCATCATCCCGCGCTGGCTAGTGCATATGCCTCAGCACGGGACCCGGACTGTTAGGCTGGGTTCACATATATGTGAATTGGATGCGTTTTTAACCGCATCCAATTTGCATAATATGTGTATGTAATTGGCTCTCAATAGAGCTGGTTCACACATGTCTGGGATGGCCACGGTGCGGTTTTAAAAAGGTCCTCGCCGATACCGATACTATTTTATATATATATATATATATATATATATATATATATATATATATATATATATATATATATATATATATATATATATATATATATATATATATATAATATATTTTTATGTCATGTGACGGTGGCACTAATATGCAGCACTAATAGGTGCCACTAATGAGGCGTGGACTGCCAGTGACTTTTTTTTATTTTTTATTACAATTCTTTATTTTTTTAACAGCCCAGTTTGGGGGGGGGGGGGGGTTGTTGGTGAGATATCAGGGGTCTAAACGGACCCCTGACATCTCCCCTTTGAGACAGGAAAAAGGGACTGAGGACACAGATTCCCCAGTCCCTTTCTTAGCAGCCTCAGCTGCACTGAAGATAAATGGACTGGAGACAGAAGTTTACGATGCTCCATTGTGAATGGACATGGTAAGCAGTACATGTGTTTTAAAGTGGTGGAGCACAGAAAGACATTCTTTATGCTTATTGCATGGGCATTGTTTATCATTGATCACATTAATATTGAGCACTTTTATGTACTGTATGATTATTTGGAAATGATTTGTCACTTCTTGATTGGTCACATAAAAATTAGTGTTGAGTAGTTTTACACCATTATTTGCACGTGACAGTTATTGCTTTAAAGGGACAGTGCAGCGCATTTTATTACTTTTGTGCAAATTGACCCCTTTCCAACCTGGTCCTGAAGCAATCCCCACCCCCTTCCATCTGAGCTACATGCAGTACATCTACCCTGACTTGTGACCAGCACCTGCCACTCAACAGTCTAGTGTAAGAGGCCCATTGGTTAGTAGATGCTCTTACCATAGTTAAATTGTGTCAGCTGGACTTGGCTCCAGCAAGGCTGAGGCCTAGTTTTGTGTCTGCAGAAGTTGAGGCCTTTGCATAGCATTCACATGCATTTAAACTTTTGAGAATTGTACGTTTTACTAACAAGGCTTAAAAGTGCTTTGACCTTACCAATTCATAGGCATTTGTAAACTGTTTTCTATACTTTACAACATATGCCTCAATTTTATGTACTGGATGTGTAACCAGACACTTGATTGTCTTATTTGTTGTATTTGCAGAACATGAGTACTGGTGCTGAAAATGCTTTAGCTTTGATGGAAGAATCGGATGATGATGCAATGCCTATACTCTCCCCTCAATCATCTTTCACTCCTAGTCCTATAGAAGTATCAGATTCAGAGATTCAACTACCTGGTCTGACTAAATACTCTCCTACCAGAAATGCATTACACACAGAATGGTCATCCAGAAACCAATATTTAGGGCAAATGGTAACTAATGAGGCTTTCCTAACCATGACTACTGCACAGTTATCCCCTCCCAGATGTTCCAGCTCTATAGATAGTAGTAGGAAACGGCAAAATCCACAACATCTTGATGCAACCATTATGCCTGAGCATTGGCATAAACTGTCACCTAAAAGAACTCTTGATTTCTATGGAGACACAGAGTATCATTCAAGTGAAAAGAGGCCTTGTCTGGAGAAAAGCACAGCACCTGGATATCACACAGAAAAATTAATGGAACTGGAGGAGACTCTCCATGAGAAGAAACTGCAGGAAGAACAGGACCGGATTCTGGCACTAAAACTACAGAAGCTCTTAAACAAGGAGGTGAAACAAGTCAGCAGACAGAAGGGTTCCCCAGATGAGTACAAGTTGCGTCCAAAAAGAACACCTCCACAGCAGAAGCCATCGGAGTCTTCATCATCCAAAAGGACTGCTTCAGAGTGCTGTATGGATCAAAGCAGTTCTAAGAGCTCTGAAAGTGGGGAATCCTCTGACGAAAATAAAAAACCTGCCCCAAGAAAGCATGCTGAATCCTTTCCACCTAGAGATGGGACAAGTAAAACTTCTGAACAGCCCTCATTGCCTAATGGGGTAAAAATCCTGAAGCCAAGTAACAAGCAGCAAACCATACTGGATATGTTTCAAAGAGCTTCAAGAAAGTAGTTTCAATAAGAGCTTCATATTTGCTTAAAAATGAATTACAGACAGTCATTTATACATAGTTACTTTGGCACAGCTTGGACCAATGCAAGTACCGTATGTACAATACCTGTGGGATCCCTGTGGCAGCTGGAAATCTCTGTAGTAGACACAACTACTACAGTGATCTTTGCCAAGTGGCTGCTCTGCTGCATTGTGAACACAGGAGGGAGCTTGCTCGCTCGGCATGGGCTCCATTCAGGAAATACTTTTGTTTTTTTTTTCTAATGAATGTAAAGTATTCTCTAACCGGATGAGGTGAAGAGCCAGGGTGGTGATATGAATTCCACCTCATCCAATCGAGCATTGTAAATGGTGCCTGTGCGGAGAAGGCGACCATCTGTTCAGTGAGTAGCAGTTCATCTGTTTGGCACGGGGCCCAGAAGCTAACAGTAATCACTATAGTAGTGGTGCCTACTAGTGATTTTCAACTTCCAGGGCTAACCCAAAGGTTTGGCACATACATACTTGTGCTGGTCCAAGCTCGCTCAATGTACCTATGTAAACATTGCCATACCTGCAATTTGGCTTTAGGCCTCTTGCACACGGTACTGATGTTTGAACATCTGCATTTTTGGACGTAATCCCAGGCCTGTATGTTAGATATATTCACAAGCGCATATTTGCGCGTTCTAGCTCCCAGGAGTTTGTGCAAACTATTGTCGCATATGCGTTTACCGGCACAAAATACTGACTGGGAACGCAGATTTTTATGGGGTTTTTTTTCACATGAATACGCAGTGCTTGTTTACACGCCTGTGTGTACAGCCACTTCGTAAACATTGGGCTACATTTCAGATCCATAAGAAAAAAAGCTGTACTGAGCATTTTCAAGCTGCAGTGTGCAAGTGGCCTTAGGGACCCAATCTTCCTGTAAGGTTATATGTGCTTTTAATGTATTTTATGCAAGCTATTTACATGTAAAAGCCTCCCTTGTGAAGACATTCAAAAGCCATGAATAGGACCTTTTTTGAAAAGGGCTGCTAGGTTTGGTAGTAGTTTTATTTCAGACTGCTTATGCAAACTATTACATACAATAACACTGTTTACAATTAATGAATGCACTTCCAGTTAATGAAAGCTAATTGTCTGTTACTAGGTGCAGCACCACAATGGTGCATATTTTTCCACCTGCCAATTAGATCTCCTTGTATTTTGAGGAGACGTAGCCCTGGTTCAGACTGCACGCCACATGTGATTTGCACATTCATTCATTAATTTTGAATGACTCGCATCACACCGCATCCTCTTGTAAAAGGTTCAGGCAGCTTTTTTTGTTTGCACTGGAACTGGATCGCATGGGTGTTTTACACCCATACGATCCAGTTCAGGCAAATGCACTGCATTTCACAGTGTGATTGCTATGCATTGCAGAAATCGCTGCATTTCCTGCACTGCGTCAGTGTGAACCAGGGTTGAATGACTGCAGGCAGCAATGTGCAGCGCCACTGCAGATGTAAAGTGAAATTTGCTTACTTGGTGGGGCTTACTGAATTTTTCACATCCAGTACTTGTTTTGTTTTTTGACTGATTAAAGCGGACCTTGCACTAAAATGCAATGTCCTCATATTTGTCTTCCCCCTGCCCCCTGTTCCCAGAACACTGCATTACTCCATTTAGTTCTGTAATGCAGCATGTTGAAAGAAGGGAGTGGGGGGAATAGCACACATAGGTGAACCTTGCCTTTTAGTGCAGGGTCAGCTTTAAATAAGTCCCATGTGCCAGCACACCATGGATCTTCAAGTTAAGTCCAAACTATGTTTTATTGCAGCATGATGACATCAGAAGCAAGAAAGTGCAACGTTCGAGCCGTGAAGAACCCCTTCGTCAGGCATGAAATATTGCACTATTTTGCTCGTGATGTGATCATGCTTCAATAAAACATTGTTTGGACTGAACTTGAAGATCTGTGGTGTGCTGGAAAATATCTACACTGCATTATGTATGTTCCAGTTTTCTAGCGGTTGCTGCAGCACCTGTTGTGTCAGAGCCTATTCCAGGATTGTGCTTGATTGGAATATAGATGGTTACAAGTTATAAGTGCTTCAAAGTGCTATCATATTGGGCAGAAGTGAAAAGTTTCACGTGTTCAAGCCACCCTCTGGTTCTGACTGGTCCTCAAAAAATCCTTTTGTATACATATATTTTTTTTTCAGAAGTAACTGTAATTGAATAGTGATTATTTTTCTTCTGTTGCCCAGTTCTGTTTTATGGCTTATGGTCTAGTGCAAATGAGTTTTATGAGTCAACTGTACTCTGTTCTATGATGAGTTAGATTATGCAGTTAGGCAATTAAATGTTACTTTTCACTTCTTTGGTTTCAGTACTCTATAGCCATTTTTTTCCAGATTGTCTAGTTTTAGTTTTGGTTAATGTACTGTTGTCAGTCACATAAAAACATGCACAATTACAACCTTGTGCTAATGGGGGGGAAAAAAAAGTAAACTTTTTTAAATCCCCTAATGCTACCACTGGTGGATCTAAGACAAAAGTTATCAGCTTGATTAATGTAATATCTCCCCTAAAGTAGCATGAACAGTGCAGGCTTACATCCATTAAAGTGGAGTTCCACTCGTTTTTCAGTTTATTAAAAGTCAGCAGCTACAAAAAGTGTACCTGCTGACTTTTAATAAACAGACACTCACCTGTCCCACGGCCTTCAAGCAAAAGTTCTGATAGATTCTCTATCTTTAGCATAAATACTTAAAAGTAACTTTATGTAAGACAAAAACATCAGTCTACATTGAGTTAAGTTTTATAATTTATATGATTCTCATGTTTACTGTTTAATTCAGATTTTTTTTTACATAGGCAAAAGCCTTGCCATGAGCATATACATTAGGGATGCACCGAAATATCGGCCGAAAATGGTGTTTTCGGCACATTGCCGAAAGGGAAACCTTGCTTATAATGGGGCCAAAAATGCCAAATGGGGGTGGGGCCTCCTGGTGCCACCCATTGCAGGGCCATCTTCCTGGCTCGCCCCAGTCCTTCCTCCTCCTCCTCCTCCTCCTTTCCCACAGATCGGTGATCTCTGTGTGTCCTGGAGCTGTGAATTGAATTGTCCGGGCCGCTGCAGTAACGATGTCCCTCCTCCTGTGACAGACGGCACACTGATCCAATGGCGGGACATTGAATCGACGTGACGTGATTACAGGAGGCGGGACATTGTTACTGCAGGCGCCCGGGCAATTCCATTCACAGCTCCAGGACAGATGGAGATCGCCGCTCTGATCTGGGCACGGGTGAGGCTGCATCCAGACACTGGCAAGCTGCATATGACGAACACTGGCAGGCTGCATGAGGGGAACAGCGTGTGCCCAGGGCAAGCATTACTGCAGAGTTTTGTCCGCAGCTAATCCACAAGTTTTATGTACCCACTGTGCTACTGTGTCTGGAAGTGTCATTTGTTTGCCTCTGAACACGGCAAACTATCCACCTCTGGCCGCTTGCAAGAATGTAGCCATGCTATATAAAAAAACAGGTCATAGGCCAAAGGCTGTACTCCCTTTTATTGGCCATATGGAAAAAAAAAATAATCTTGATTTTGACCCAGCTAGGTTTTTAACGCCATGTGATAGAATGGGGAAGGGTTAAGTTGTTCTTGCTAGTAGAGGTAAAGATATGATCATTCCCAATTGAAGTCTGTTGGAAGGACCCGGGTAGCTTGCTTGGGGCCAGTTCACACAAGATGCATACACAGTGTTTTCCATGTATTCCAATGGCTGTAGTTCACACCATGCAGTCAGTTTCCACAATGGAAACTGACTGCATGGTGTGAACTAGAGCAACTGGAATACATGGAAAACACTGCATGCATTTTTTCCCGGACAGGCTGCATCTGACTGGCACTGGTGAGGCTGCATTGATCTCTTGTATCATGTCTGCAGTCTCTGACCATCTCCTGTATCAGATTGTTAGAGACTGGGGACATGATACAAGAGATGGTTGAAGACTGCGGACTGAATTTTCTTGAGCTTTTCTTGCACCAAAGGTGCCAATAATGGCCAACAATAAATTCATATTAATTTAAATTGATGATATTAATTAAAAAAGTCGAATATAATACAATTGTATATGAAAATATAAATATTTTTTAAGAACTGTTTATTATCGGTTTCGGCCTAGTGTATTTTTCTTTTTCGGTATCGGTTTCGGCACCAAAAAACCCATTCAGTGCACCCCTAAACCCTAGTATTTCAGTTAGGTTTTCAAGACTACAGTGGCTTAACCAGTTGCCGACCGCCGCACACAGATGTACGTCGACAGAGCGGCACGGGCAGGCAAAAGGGCTTACCTGTACGTCCCTGCCTGCCCCCCCCCCACCCCCCCCCCCCCCCCGGTGCCTGCGGCGGTCGGCAAATCTTCCCCGGCGATCGGTGGTGAGGGGGAGGCCATCCATTCGTGGCCCCCCCTCGCGATCGCTCCCAGCCAATGGGATCATTTCCCTGCCTCTGTATTGTACACAGAGGCAGAGGAAATGATGTCATCTCTCCTCGGCTCGGTATTTTCCGTTCCGGGCCGAGGAGAGACGACATGTAAGTAAGTGCACAAACACAACACAACACAGTAGAACATGCCAGGCATACAAAACACCCCGATTTCCCCCCCCCCCCCCCCCCTGTCACAAACTGACACCAAGCAGGTTTTTTTTTTTTTTTTTTCCTGATTACTGCATAGTGTCAGTTTGTGACAGTTACTGTGTTGGGACAGTTAGTATTACCCCCCTTTAGGTCTAGGGTACCCCACTAACCCCCCCTAATAAAGTTTTAACCCCTTGATCACCCCCTGTCACCAGTGTCACTAAGCGATCATTTTTCTGATCGCTGTATTAGTGTCGCTGGTGACGCTAGTTAGGGAGGTAAATATTTAGGTTCGCCGTCAGCGTTTTATAGCGTCAGGGACCCCCATATACTATCTAATAAATGTTTTAACCCCTTGATTGCCCCCTAGTTAACCCTTTCACCACTGATCACCGTATAACCATTACGGGTGACGCTGGTTAGTTCGTTTATTTTTTATAGTGTCAGGGCACCCGCCGTTACCGAATAAAGGTTTAGCCCCCTGATCGCCCGGCGGTGATATGCGTCGCCCCACGCAGCGTCAGATTAGCGCCAGTACCGCTAACACCCACGCACGCAGCATACGCCTCCCTTAGTGGTGTAGTATCTGTACGGATCAATATCTGATCCAATCAGATCTATACTAGCGTCCCCAGCAGTTTAGGGTTCCCAAAAACGCAGTGTTAGCGGGATCAGCCCAGATACCTGCTAGCACCTGCGTTTTTCCCCTCCGCCCGGCCCACCCAAGTGCAGTATCGATCGATCACTGTCACTTACAAAACACTAAACGCATAACTGAAGCGTTCAGAGTCAGACCTGATCCCTGCGATCGCTAACAGTTTTCTTGGTAGCGTTTTGGTGAACTGGCAAGCACCAGCCCCAGGCAGTGTCAGGTTAGCGCCAGTACCACTAACACCCACGCACGCACCGTACACCTCCCTTAGTGGTATAGTATCTGATCGGATCAATATCTGATCCGATCAGATCTATACTAGCGTCCCCAGCAGTTTAGGGTTCCCAAAAACGCAGTGTTAGCGGAATCAGCCCAGATACCTGCTAGCACCTGCGTTTTGCCCCTCCGCCCGGCCCAGCCCACCCAAGTGCAGTATCGATCAATCACTGACACTTACAAAACAGTAAACGCATAACTGCAGCGTTCGCAGAGTCAGGCCTGATCCTGCGATCGCTAACAGTTTTTTTGGTAGCGTTTTGGTGAACTGGCAAGCACCAGCGGCCTAGTACACCCCGGTCGTAGTCAAACCAGCACTGCAGTAACACTTGGTGACGTGGCGAGTCCCATAAGTGCAGTTCAAGCTGGTGAGGTGGCAAGCACAAGTAGTGTCCTGCTGCCACCAAAAAGACAAACACAGGCCCGTCGTGCCCATAGTGCCCTTCCTGCTGCATTCGCCAATCCTAATTGGGAACCCACCGCTTCTGCAGCGCCCGTACTTCCCCCATTCACATCCCCAACCAAATGCAGTCGGCTGCATGAGAGGCATTTTCTTTATGTCCTCCCGAGTACCCCTACCCAACGAACCCCCCCAAAAAAGATGTTGTGTCTGCAGCAAGTGCGGATATAGGCGTGACACCCGCTATTATTGTCCCTCCTTTACTGACAATCCTGGTCTTTGCATTGGTGAATGTTTTGAACGCTACCATGCACTAGTTGAGTATTAGCGTAGGGTACAGCATTGCACAGACTAGGCGCACTTTCACAGGGTCTCCCAAGATGCCATCGCATTTTGAGAGACCCGAACCTGGAACCGGTTACAGTTATAAAAGTTACAGTTACAAAAAAAAGTGTAAAAAAAAAAAAAAACACATACAAAAATATAAAATAAAAAAAAATAGTTGTCGTTTTATTGTTCTCTCTCTCTCTATTCTCTCTATTGTTCTGCTCTTTTTTACTGTATTCTATTCTGCAATGTTTTATTGTTATTATGTTTTATCATGTTTGCTTTTCAGGTATGCAATTTTTTATACTTTACCGTTTACTGTGCTTTATTGTTAACCATTTTTTTTGTCTTCAGGTACGCCATTCACGACTTTGAGTGGTTATACCAGAATGATGCCTGCAGGTTTAGGTATCATCTTGGTATCATTCTTTTCAGCCAGCGGTCGGCTTTCATGTAAAAGCAATCCTAGCGGCTAATTAGCCTCTAGACTGCTTTTACAAGCCGTGGGAGGGAATGCCCCCCCCCCCCCCCCAACGTCTTCCGTGTTTTTCTCTGGCTCTCCTGTCTCAACAGGGAACCTGAAAATGCAGCCGGTGATTCAGCCAGCTGACCATAGAGCTGATCAGAGACCAGAGTGGCTCCAAACATCTCTATGGCCTAAGAAACCGGAAGCTACGAGCATTTTATGACTTAGATTTCGCCGGATGTAAACAGCGCCATTGGGAAAGCATTTTATCACACCGATCTTGGTGTGGTCTGATGCTTTGAGGGCAGAGGAGAAATCTAGGGTCTAATAGACCCCAATTTTTTCAAAAAAGAGTACCTGTCACTACCTATTGCTATGATAGGGGATATTTACATTCCCTGAGATAACAATAAAAATGATTAAAAAAAAAAAAAAATGAAAGGAACAGTTTAAAAATAAGATAAAAAAAAATAATAATAAAGAAAAAAGAAAAAAAAAAAAAAGCACCCCTGTCCCCCCTGCTCCTCGCGCTAAGGCGAACGCAAGCGTCGGTCTGGCGTCAAATGTAAACAGCAATTGCACCATGCATGTGAGGTATCACCGCGAACGTCAGATCGAGGGCAGTAATTTTAGCAGTAGACCTCCTCTGTAAATCTAAGGTGGTAACCTGTAAAGGCTTTTAAAGGCTTTTAAAAATGTATTTAGTTTGTCGCCACTGCACGTTTGTGCGCAATTTTAAAGCATGTCATGTTTGGTATCCATGTACTCGGCCTAAGATCATCTTTTTTATTTCATCAAACATTTGGGCAATATAGTGTGTTTTAGTGCATTAAAATTAAAAAAAGTGTGTTTTTTCCCCAAAAAATGCGTTTGAAAAATCGCTGCGCAAATACTGTGTGAAAAAAAAAAAAGAAACACCCACCATTTTAATCTGTAGGGCATTTGCTTTAAAAAAATATATAATGTTTGGGGGTTCAAAGTAATTTTCTTGCAAAAAAAAATTTATTTTTTTATGTAATCAAAAAGTGTCAGAAAGGGCTTTGTCTTCAAGTGGTTAGAAGAGTGGGTGATGTGTGACATAAGCTTCTAAATGTTGTGCATAAAATGCCAGGACAGTTCAAAACCCCCCCAAATGACCCCATTTTGGAAAGTAGACACCCCAAGCTATTTGCTGAGAGGCATGTCGAGTCCATGGAATATTTTATATTGTGACACAAGTTGCGGGAAAGAGACAATTTTTTTTATTTTTTTTTGCGCAAAGTTGTCACTAAATGATATATTGCTCAAACATGCCATGGGAATATGTGAAATTACACCCCAAAATACATTCTGTTGCTTCTCCTGAGTACGGGGATACCACATGTGTGGGACTTTTTGGGAGCCTAGCCGCGTACGGGACCCCGAAAACCAAGCACCGCCTTCAGGCTTTCTAAGGCCGTAATTTTTTTTATTTCACTCTTCACTGCCTATCACAGTTTCGGAGGCCATGGAATGCCCAGGTGGCAAAACCCCCCCCCCCCCCCCCAAATGACCCCATTTTGGAAAGTAAACACCCCAAGCTATTTGCTGAGAGGTATAGTGAGTATTTTGCAGATCTCACTTTTTGTCACAAAGTTTTGAAAATTGAAAAAAGAAAAAAAAATTTTTTTTTTCTTGCCTTTCTTCATTTTCAAAAACAAATGAGAGCTGCAAAATACTCACCATGCCTCTCAGCAAATAGCTTGGGGTGTCTACTTTCCAAAATGGGGTCATTTGGGGGGGTTTTATGCCATCTGGGCATTTTATGGCCTTCAAAACTGTGATAGGTAGTGAGGAGTAAAATCAAAAATGTACGCCCTTAGAAATCCAGAAGGCGGTGATTGGTTTTCGGGGCCCTGTACGCGGCTAGGCTCCCAAAAAGTCCCACACATGTGGTATCCCCATACTCAGGAGAAGCAGCTGAATGTATTTTGGGGTGCAATTCCACATATGCCCATGGCCTGTGTGAGCAATATATCATTTAGTGACAACTTTTTGTATTTATTTATTTATTTTTTTTTTTTTTAGTCATTCAATCACTTGGGACAAAAAAAATGAATATTCAATGGGCTCAACATGCCTCTCAGCAATTTCCTTGGGGTGTCTACTTTCCAAAATGGGGTCATTTGTGGGGGTTTTGTACTGCCCTGCCATTTTAGCACCTCAAGAAACGACATAGGCAGTCATAAATTAAAGGCTGTGTAAATTCCAGAAAATGTACCCTAGTTTGTAGGCGCTATAACTTTTGCGCAAACCAATAAATATACACTTATTGACATTTTTTTTACCAAAGACATGTGGCCGAATACATTTTGGCCTAAATGTATGACTAAAATTGAGTTTATTGGATTTTTTTTTAGAACAAAAAGTAGAAAATATCATTTTTTTTCAAAATTTTCGGTCTTTTTCCGTGTATAGCGCAAAAAATAAAAACGTCAGAGGTGATCAAATACCATCAAAAGAAAGCTCTATTTGTGGGAAGAAAAGGACGCAAATTTCGTTTGGGTACAGCATTGCATGACCGCGCAATTAGCAGTTAAAGCGACGCAGTGCCAAATTGTAAAAAGTGCTCTGGTCAGGAAGGGGGTAAATCCTTCCGGGGCTGAAGTGGTTAAAAAAAATAAGAATCCGGATTAATTGTTTACTTTTTTTTTTTTTTCTATACACTGTATCCAAAAATAAAATACAGATATAATTTTTCTCTCTTTTTAATGACTTAAATTGATTTAATGAGAAGAAAAGTGCATCGCCCATACAGATTACCCACGGGGGGGGACTGATGGTGCTTCTGCTTGGAGTGTCTTCCCAACACTAATGGAACATGGAGGTGTACGTTGAAGAGCCGGCAAAGCGTCCTTCCGAAAAGTCGCTGTTACATTGCGTGGAGTGTAAAAAGTACAGTGGCTTGCGCGTTTTGGCAATAGTCATTAACCTTAGTCATAGATATGGCTATGATTAAGGCTTATTGTCTAAATCGATTGTGAAATTAATCGATTACTATTTTCATAATCGATTAATCGGCCAGTAACATAATGTGGCTAAAAAAAAAAACTAAAATGAGCCCTTTATAGTACAAAAAGAGCAAATAATCGCTACTGTAACTATTTCTTTCACAGTTCTACAGTAAAAATAATTAACCCCTTACAGTAGTGATTATTTGCTTTTTTGTACTATAAAGGGCTAATACTTGTTTTTTTTAACCCCATTATGTTACTAAACGTCTTACACCTGGTTCACATCTATGTGTTTTTTGGTGCTTTTTGCAGAAATGGACTACAGTTCATTTACATGGTTTCCTATGGGACACGTTCACATCTATGCTTTTTCAGCCGCTGCATATTTGGAAAGCGTCGGTGACTCTTTTTTTAACGCAAAACGGTGCTTTTTTGGTTCAACATACTTCAATGGAGAAGCTGCAGAAAAGCATGTAATGCGTTTTTGCAGCAATTTGTGTTTTTTAATCTGGCCAACAACAAATTGGCAAAAAAAAATTGCAAAAACGCAAATCGCTGCAAAATCACATGCGCAAAAATCAAAACGCACAGCAAAGAGCACTGCAGAAGCAGATCAAAAGCAAACTGCATAGGTGTGCACCGAGCCCTATGCTGGCCACACCGATCAATTTTGAGACGAGAATATTTAGACGAAAAATCTTTGTACATTCGACGAATGAATGAATGTTTGAAATTTTCACTTGTTTTTAACGCTCTGTTTTTAAAATAATTGTAATTTCTGAACGAAAACCACATCCACTGTCTGATAATTCCTTTCACCAACAAGTTTTTTATTTCCAAATTTTCCTATTACTGTGGTTGAAAATGAATGTCGATTTGACCCCACTAACGATTAGAAAATCGAACGAATGTTCTTATCTTTCCTCTTATAGTATATACAGTATATCTCTTCTGTCCGTTATTCTCAGAGTGAATTAGATATTTTGCTCCCTAACCATATAGTGGGTTATTTATATTTACCACTGCATAGAGATATTTAAGAATAAATTGCCTTTTTTTTTTAACTTTACATGTAAACTAAATTATACACCACACTTTTTTTTTTTAAGGTTATTAATCGGAACAATAATTGGCCAACTAATCAATTATGAAAATAATCGTTAGTTGCAGCCCTAAACCTTTGTACACTCCACTCAATGTAATAAAGTGACTTTTTTTCTCGGAAGGATGAGTTGCCTACTCTTCGCCTTTTTATACCTCCTTAAATTGATGTAGTCCTCTTTTAACCAGATGGCATTTGCGCTCTGATGATCAACATCCTCTAGTCTAACATAATGAAATGACCAAAGAATACACACCTGAGCCTGTTCCTAATTCTCAGACTCTGCTGTCGGGTAACAGCCCTTGGTCTCTCGGAACAATCTGGAATACTGATGTTTAGGTCTGTCATGGTAAACACCTGCATGCTGGAGGTTCATTTACAAAATAAACCTTTAGACAGCAGCTGCCACTGAGCTTTAAATAACAAACATGTTATACTTACCTGCTCTGTGCAGTGGTTTTGTTGAGAGCAGCTCTGATCCTGTTTTTCTCCCTTCCCCCGCCGGCGCTCCAGGCTCCTCCCCCTTGAGCAGTGCTCCCAGAGAAAGTAGATTGTCCTGGGGCCACTACTGGGTGCTTGCTCCCGAGCTACTGCTCTACACGTCCATAGGACACATTGAGCTGTGGCCCTGCAAATGGGCTCCCACTGCTGTCTCAGCCAATGAGGAGAGAGCTGATGCTGTCGTGAACATCGCTGCATCAGAGGGAGCTCAAGTGAGAATTGGAGGGGGGGGGGCTGCACACAGAAAGTTTTTTTACCTTCATGCATAGAAGGTAAAAAAAAAAAACCTCCAGCCTTTAGATCCACTTTAAATATAAAAAAAGGGTTTCTCTTAAATTGATTGAAGGACAAAGCGAAGATCATAAATCTGGAACCACTGGGTTATACAGTCACCTGCAGGAGTAGAGTACTATGTGTAAACACAAAAAACAGCTTAGGGTGGTATCTGCTGGCTGCCATAGAATCAGGAGGACATTAAAATCCTTGCTGTGTTTTTTTTTTTTTTTTTTTTTCTTTCATCATGTGATCAGATTCATCAGTCAACTGTCTGCTGATGAGCAGCAAATTTATAATTTCTTGTTTCACCTATACTGACCACATTGGAGTTTTTTTTTACCATAGCAGGTGTGGCCGTGAAAGCTGTGTCTCCAGAGCAGCCTGTGAGAACTCTCGGCAGGGGCACATTTGACCAGTGCTTCTGACCGACCAGGCATTGTCCCCAGACAGGCAGGTGGTGCCCTTTTTGTGGCCCGTGGCAGTTTGTTGATACCCTAGAGGTCCCTGGTGGCAGTGTAGGCAGAGCGGGACATATATCCTGGGTTTGAGTCCCATCCCTCCTTGAAGGTGATAAGTATGAGCTATGGGGGGTGCATGTCAGCCACTACATTTAGACCCCTTTCACACTGGAGCGGTTTTCAGGCGGTATTGCGCTAAAAATACCGCCTGAAAACCGCCCCTAAACAGCCTCCGCTGTTTGTTCAGTGTGAAAGCCCTCGGGCTTTCACACTGAAGCGGTGCGCAGGCAGGGCGGTGAAAAAAGTCCTGCAAACCGCTTTTTTGGAGCGGGGAAGGAGCGGTGTATTCACCGCTCCTGCCCATTGAAATCAATGGGACAGCGCGGCTATACCGCGGCAATACCGCGGCTATAGCCGCGCTGTACGAGGGATTTTAACCCTTTTCCGGCCGCCAGCGGGGGGTAAAACCGCACCGCTAGCGGCCGAATACCACTGCAAGAACGACGGTACAGCAGCGCTAAAAATAGCGCTGTTGTACCGCCGCCGCCCCCACCGCCCCAGTGTGAAAGGGGCCTTATGGTAGCCTGCCTGTATCTAGGAGGTTTAGCAGCCAGGGAAGGGTGTCACAGTGCCTGTGCCACTGTCTTTGTTATCTCCAATGATCCATGGCTTCCTGGAACGCAAGGTCTCTGATTCCTGGGAGTGCTCTCTGCTGGCTATTGTGAGAAGCTATGGTTTCCCCTGGACATGTCCACTAGGCACACCTATTGGGATCTTGAGTGTCCATCTGGTGTCTGCCTTAAACCCCTTTCACACTAAGGCAGTTTTCAGGCGTTTTAGAGCTAGAAGTAGCACCTGAAAACTGCCGCCCGAATGTAAAAGCCCGAGTGTTTTCACACTGGGGCGGTGCGCTTGCGGGATGTTAGAAAAAGTCCCGCAAGCAGCATCTTTTGGGCTTGCGGGTTGTATACAGTGCTCCCAAAACGCCCCCTGCCCATCGCAATGAATGGGCAGCACTTCCGAAGGCCGCAACACAGGTGTTTGTAACCCTTTTGGCCACTAGCGGGCTTAAACAGTGGTAAAGTGCCGCTAAAACGAGCGGCACTTTACTTCTAGCGCACGGGCGGTCCCAGTATGAGAGGGGTCTTAGGCCGGCCATACGTTATACAATCCTCTTGTACAATTATCCTTTAGATTTACCAAAACTATATAATGTAAGGTTGCACCTAAACACTTTCAATTTGTATGTAATCAGGCAGGCGCTTGCACTACATAGTTGAAGGTAAATCTAAAGAAAATTTGAACAAGAAAATTGTATAATGTATGGCCAGCCTTAGCCTGCTAAGTCTTGGTTCCCTTGTATTAGCTCTGTTCTGGTTGCCTCTGGAGGAGATTATGGGACAGGTTGTCCTGGTGTGCAAGGGTTGTGGGCCTTGCATTCTCCTCACTGTAACACTGGCACTGCCCTCTCCTTTAATATTTTTATTTTATGGATGGCTTTGTTTTGTGTATTGAGTGTGCTGTGTAGCAGAAGCCCTGAAAGTAATGTCCTCTCCTGTCCCTCCGAAAGGGTATGACATAGAAGAGGAACAGCCCATGGCTGTAGACCAGCCTGTTGGGTGTGATAAATCACAAAAGATAAAATATATACACTGACCACTGTTGGGTAATGTGAATAACATTATGTTGTTACAATAGCACCTGAAAGTGGGTAGACTAGATTAAGCAGCAAGTGAACATGTCCCTGAGGTTGATGTCTTGAAAGCAGAAAGAATGGGTAAGTCTTAGGATTTGAGCAACTTTGACAAGGGCCAAATTGTAAGGGCTACACAACTGCATCAGGGCAACTCCAGAATTGCAGCTCTTGTGGGGGATGTTCCTGGTCTGCAGTGGTTAGGACCTGTGTAGCTGAAAACCAGTTGGGGTTCATATTCTGACCTGTCCACAGTCAAAAGCACCTACAATGGGCAATTGAGCATCAGCACTGAAGCACGGAGCAATAGAAGGTAGCCTGGTCTGATGACTTGGAGAATAGTGTGAGTTGTTGACTCAGTCTCCTCCAAATTCTTCAGAGATCAATCCAATCAAGCATCTGTAGGCAGATGCCAAGTTAACAATCACTGATATAGATAATGTACCTATTGGAGTAAAAACTTCATTTCTTTTCTCGGACATCACTGGACACAGAGCCACAGTAATTACTGATGGGTTATAGGGTATCACTAGGTATTGGACACTGGTTACACCCTAATCAGGAAGTTCAACCCCCTATATAACCCCTCCCCTTCCAGGGATACCTCAGTTTTTACACCAGTGTCTTAGGTGTTGGACGTGCAAAGATGTCCTGTGCTGAAGCTCCAAAAGGAATATCCCAAAGATCCTATACTGGGGCAAGCAAGGCGACCGGATCCATTCAAAGTGTCTTTTCATGGCCGAATTGAATGGTACCCGGGCCTCGTGTCCGAAGAAACGAGGTTTTACCTGTAACGCTTCTCTTTTTAGAGAGCTGGACCCGCGGATCAGAAAATTGGCTTTAAACTTCCTAATTTCTGGCGAGGTGCTTTACAGGCCCAGAACTGAAGGATCCCCCTACTGATGGGGGCCCCAGTCTCTGACGGTTTTTCACAAACGGAGCCCACCGTGAGAGGCGAAGGCTGGGTCTGTGTAAACTGAACCCTGCGGCCTGGATAAGGTAAGAGGAGATTCCACAGAATTTTAAATTCTAGTGGCTCTTCTCCTTTAAAGTGTATGCATGCTGTGCCTATTGTGACCACCGGGGGCGGCCAAGAGCACAAACCTTCTCATGCTTGATCTGTCTCAGCGTCCGCTGCATAGGCTCTTCCTCCAGCTCCAAAAGGTAGATGGTGGGGGTTTTTCTCTGCTGGGATGGTCCCCCCAGGCTAGGGAAAGGCTCAGGTAGGCTGTAAGGCGGGTGAGACCGCACTGTCACAGCCGCTACCGCGCCGCCACCGAAGCCGCATTGCGATGCAGGGCCCATCACTGCCGGCCTCCTCCTTATTCCCCCAACCCCAGCCTCCCTTCAGGCTTGTCAGAAAGGGTCGGCTCGCGCGGGAAGCGCTCGTTTTTCAAAAACGAGGGGGGGGGGGCGGGGCGGGGCGTCAGCACAGCGTCAGCGTGCCCAGACGCCCACATTGCCTGAAAGCATGGCTATTTAAAGCACACTGTATAGGTGCTCTGAGCTTTGGAGAGACACAGAGCTGACAGTCACATGTAAGGTGGGACACAGGCATTCCCCTAGGCTGCATTCACTAAAGAACACCGGATTGGGCATTTGGTAGCAAGGCTTTTAGCCAGACTACATCGCTCAGCAGTCAGTGTTCGTTTTTGATACCTCACACCTTGTTGCTTTGCACTATGGGTAGAAGAGGTTCAAGCACCCCTAGAACCAGAGGCACTAGGGGGTCTCGTTCAGGTTCTGAGGACCCCCTGTCTGCTACACCATCCCCTCCTGAGGGACCAGGGGCAGCTGGACAGGGAGAGCCTTTGGGGTTAGGGGCTACATCTGCTGCCGGCACTTCAGCCCCTGTGTACATTACACAAGAAGTTTTTTCCTCAACCATTTCTGGATTAGAGAAAAAACTAATGGTCGCGATTACATCTTCACTGAGTGGAAGAAAACGCACAAGGCCTTCCTCTGCTCCCCAAGACCCTCAGTCAGAGGAGCTCTGGGATAAAGGAGATGAATCCCTTTCAGAGGATCGGGATGGGACAGATGATTCCTCTTCGGAGGATTCAGGTGTAGAGGGACCCTCTGCGACTTCCCAAGAGGAGAAAGTCTTAGTGCAGATCCTCACTGGTTTGGTCCGCTCCACATTTAAGTTGCCCATACCTGAAACTACTACAGAAACCTCTTCTGCTTTGGGGTCACTGAAACCTTTCCAAGCAGCACATGCTTTTCCTGTTCATAAATTACTTGAAAAGCTGCTTTACTCTGAGTGGGATCACCCAGATAAGCGATTTCTTCCGCCGAAAAAGTTTTCTACACTTTATCCTATGGAAGAAAAGTTTATTAAGAGGTGGGGAATACCGGCCATTGATGCGGCCATTTCGAAGCAGTTCCCTATGCGCAGTTCCAAGCAGAACTGTTGCAACACAGTATTCTGTTGACCTGGAACAGGAAGGTGCAGGCATTAAACTTTCCAATGCACCTATCGCATGCGATGCGTCAGAGCCTCAGCTGATGGCTCATACCCGAAAACCTACAGAAGGGGAAATCCTTCCTACCGGTTGCCTGGGATCCTCTTGCAGGCAGGACGGATGCGTTGGTGATTCCGTGGCATTGGCTCTCACCGATTTATGCATTCCCTCCCATTCTGCTACTGCCACGGCTCCTTCGCAGACTCAGGCAAGAAGGGAAGTCGGCACTTCTGGTGGCCCCCGTTTGGCCCAGAAGAACCTGATAAGCAGAAATAGCAGGGATGATGGGGGGTTCCCGGTGGACCCTACCGATACACCCAGACCTGTTAGCTCAAGGTCCGGTGTTCCAGCCTGCCTTACAAATGCTAGATTTGACGGGTGGGCTATTGAATCCCACGTTCTGGAAAATCGTGGGCTTTCAGGTCCTGTCATATCTACCTTGATCAATGCAAGGAAGCCAGCTTCCAGAATGATTTATCATAGAGTCTGGAAAGCTTATGTATCCTGGTGTGAATCCAGGGGTTGGCATCCCAGGAAATATGTCATAAGTAGAATTCTGGATTTTCTACAATTAGGATTAGAGATGAAGCTGGCCTTGAGTACCATCAAGGGCCAGGTGTCGGCCTTATCAGTGTTGTTTCAACGGCCGCTTGCTTCACATTCTCTGATCCGAAACTTTATACAGGGGGTGATGCGTCTTAATCCTCCGGTTAAGGCGCCCCTAAACCCCTGGGACTTGAACTTGGTTCTATCGGTGTTACAAAAACAACCTTTTGAACCAATACGTCAGATTCCTTTGGTCTTACTGACGAGGAAACTAATTTTCCTGGTAGCTATCTCTTCTGCTAGAAGAGTATCAGAAATAGCAGCTCTTTCCTGTAAAGAGCCTTACTTGATTATACACAAGGATAGAGTGGTACTGCGCCCTCATCCTAGTTTTTTACCGAAGGTGGTTTCAGATTTTCATCTAAACCAAGACATTGTGCTACCTTCCTTTTTTCCAGAACCTTGTTCTTCGAAAGAAAGGTCATTACATTCTTTGGATGTAGTAAGAGCAGTCAAGACCTATCTGGAGGCAACTGCTCAGATTCGCAAGACGGATGTCTTGTTCGTGCTGCCGGAGGGTCCCAATAGAGGACAGGCAGCGTCAAAAGCGACCATTTCTAAATGGATTCGACAGTTGATTATTCAAGCTTACGGTTTGAAACAGAAGATTCCTCCGTTTCAGATCAAGGCACATTCCACAAGGGCTATTGGTGCTTCTTGGGCAGTGCATCACCAGGCCTCTATGGCTCAGATCTGCAAGGCCGCAACCTGGTCTTCAGTTCATACATTCACCAGATTCTATCAGGTGGATGTAGGAAGGCATGAGGATATCGCCTTTGGGCGTAGTGTGCTGCAGACAGCGGTACAGGGTCCTCAGGTCTGATAGCACCCTACTTGGTTGTGATCCCCCCCCCCCTCAGTTGGCATTGCTTTGGGACATCCCATCAGTAATTACTGTGGCTCTGTGTCCCGTGATGTCCGAGAAAAGAAAATAGGATTTTTTATTACAGCTTACCTGTAAAATCCTTTTCTTTCGACGGACATCACGGGACACAGAGGTCCCGCCCCTCTTCTAATACACCTATACTGCTTTGCTACAAAACTGAGGTATCCCTGGAAGGGGAGGGGTTATATAGGGGGTTGAACTTCCTGATTAGGGTGTGACCAGTGTCCAATACCTAGTGATACCCTATAACCCATCAGTAATTACTGTGGCTCTGTGTCCCGTTAAGTCCGTCGAAAGAAAAGGATTTTACAGGTAAGCTGTAATAAAAAATCCTATTTTTTTTTTTTTTTTTTTTAATAATGTTTTTATTATAAAAAAGGGTAACATAAAACTAGTGCGATATTTGACACTGTTTTTTATAAACTAACGTACCAATATCTGGTTTGATGGATGTATTAGTAATTCTCAATGAATTCTTAAGGTACTCATCAGATAGTTTGGTTCTAATTTTGCCCTTCATGTCCTTCATCCTTGAAAATAGTTGCTCACAAATATAGGTGCTGCTGAAAACTGATGATATGCTTAAGGCATGATTGTGAGGAGTGGGATATTTTTCTTTGGGAAGATGAAACTTATAAAAGCCAAGCAGAGACATTGTCAAACTTGTCTTCAGCCGAATGTGTTTGCAAACTGTAAACGCATTTTTACAAAAATGTAAAAAAAAAAAAGTAAGTTAATGATTTTGTGTTGAGCCACAGATTGGACACCCCTGCTGTAAATGATAAAACTTATGCCACGTACACACGATCGGACATTCCGACAACAAGTGTTTGATAGGAGCTATTAGTCGGAAATTCCAACCGTGTGTAGGCTCCTTCGGACATTTTTTGTCGGAATTTCCGACAACAAAAATTTGAGAGCTGGTTCTCAAATTTTCCGACAACACAATGCGTTCTGGTAAATTCCGAGCGTGTGTAGACAATTCCGATGCACAAAATTCCACACATGCTCTGAATCAAGTACGAGATGGAAGTGCTCGGTCTGGTAAAACTAGCGTTTGTAATGGAGATAGCACTTTCGTCATGCTGCAAATTTAATAATCTTTCAATGCAGCGCATTCTCTTCTTCTTTATAATGCTAGAATAATGAAGTTGTTTTGCTGCTCATATTCACACAGAGTTCTCACAAACTTATTTATTATTTTTGGTGATCTCCTGAATAATATTTTTTTTTTTTTTCGTCAGATCTCCATAATAATGTTTAGAATTTATTTTTATAGTGATCTGCTTTTTTTTATAGTGATCTCCATAATATTTTCTATTAGTTTTGTGTGTCAAGTTACCACAACACCATTATGATCTTGTATTTATTAACCTCAAGGACGTTGGTTGGTGTTGGTGTCCCTTGTTAATTTGACATTGTATTTTGGAAATGTACCTGCCTACTCACAAACAAACTGCCCTTTTTTTAATTCAAACGCATAGCCAATGATTTGTGCAAAAAATATACATTTATTAAGGGGTCATAACAAAATAAAGGGGAAGGCAACATTGGATAAACTGGTGAAATTAGCAAAGCCTTTGTACCCCGGGGCACACATCAACTATTTGACATGCAAAATTGGTAGCCTGAGTCCATTTAATAAGGAGCATAATCTGGTCCAGGATTCAGAGAAATCTGGAACAGCAATGCCAGGGGATTGGTATCGGTTGACTTAGCGGTTGGGGGGGGGGGGGTTTCAAATGATTTTGTGACCCCAAAAAACAGGCTCTGGCACTCTGCCTGAATTTAAGAACGCAAATAACATTTGTACACATTTTAGGGGGTGTTTAGGGTAAAGCACAATGGAGCTGAAAAAATACATTGCTAAGTGACTAGGCTAGGTGTGTATGGGCCCAGGATAGCATGCTGGGGAGGTTAGTGAAGGCAAATATGCATGAAGAACAAAAAAGGAACTTGAAAAACTTCTAGCATGCATGAGGACAAAGAGGACATTTACAGCATATTACAATCATGGTAATTAGGGAATGATGAAATAAATACAATTCCATTAGCAAACATTAAATACATATAATGTGATGTTAAAGGAGAAATCTTACCTTAATATAGTCCTTCTGCAGGACCTGAATGATGGCAGAACAGGTCTCTGGAATAATGATCCCCAGAGCCTGGGGGGAGATGCCTGTCCTGAACTTTATGTCCTGCAGACTTCTCCCCGTCACCAAGTACCGCAACGTGGCGATGAGCCTCTGTTCGGGAGTGATGGCTTGCCGCATGCAGGTGTCTTGCCTTGTAATATAAGGGGACAGCAAAGCCAACAAGCGGTGAAAAACGGGGTTTGTCATCCAGAGATAATTCCTGAAATCATCAGGATTATTCTCACGGATCTCCTGCAACAAAGGCATGTGCGAGAATTGGTCACGCTGGAGCAACCAATTCTTCGTCCATGAACTCCTCCCCGCCCTGTTCATGGACTGGGCTTGGATCAAAGTAAGAACCCCAACACCAAGCCCCTGCACAGCACGAACTCTACGATGAGTACGTACCCGCAACATGGCTAGAAAATGGTCGGCTGGTCAGAACGAACTAATGCCCTGTACACACGACTGGTTTTGCTGTCAGAATAAACTCTGAAGGTTTTTCCATCATCTGGAGATAATTCTTGAAATCATCAGGATTATTCTCACGGATGAGTGAGAAAAACTCTGAAGGTTTTTCCAACGGAATTCCGCTCAAGCTGTCTTGCATACACACGGTCACACCAAATTCTGACCATCAAGAACGCGGTGACGTACAACACGTACGACGTCTCGTACTTGCTTCAGAGCTTGCGGCATTTTTTGTACGTCGGAACAGCATACAAAAGAGCTGTTTTCCCGATAGGAATTTGTTCCGTCGGAAAAATATAGAATGTTCTCTATCTAAGTCCGTCTGAATTTTCGACGTAAAAAGTCAGATGGGGCATACACACGGTCGGAATATACGATGAAATTCCGACCGTGTGTACGGGGCATTACAGAACGCACTGAAAATGAGAAACAAGCGGACAAGAACGCACTGGTAATCAAATACGTAATATAAAAATACGCATTGAAAATCAGATATGAAATGACTACACGCACTGAAAACCAGATACGAACCCACAAGCACAAACTGAAGAGCAGTAACGATCTGAAAAGCGTGAATCGTCTCTCGCCAAACTTCTGTTAACACGAGATTAGCAGAAGGATCCCAAAGGTGGCGCACTGGCTATTGAACTTCCGCCTTACAGTGCCATCGTACGTGTTGTACGTCAGCGCGTTCTTGACGACCGGAATTTCCGACAAGATTTGTGCGACCGTGTGTATGCAAGACAAGTTTGAGCCAACATCCGTCTGAAATAAATTGCAGGATTTCGTTGTCAGAATGTCCGATCGTGTGTACGCGGCATTACAGTTGCTTGTGCTGTGAACCATACTGTCAAGCCAGTTATATTACTGATCACATGCAGCACCATGGCAACTGTGGATCAAACAGAGGCTCACATGGCAACGTCCTTGGCTTTAAAAGTATT